>CAEMYA010000409.1:1363536-1386732 GCA_903131615.1 Diplodus sargus | reverse complement strand
ACTATTTATCAATCTTGCGTGAAAACGGGTGCAGATCTGAGCGCAGAATTGGTCCAACGACAGGACACACGTGTGATTTATGAAACATTCGTATCTGACCAATTCCAGCGTACGAATGATCGGCTCTTGATAAGTGCCGCGGCTGAATTTGATCGTCATTAACATGTTACGCCCTTAAATATTCCTGGTCCGCAGGCCTCGCCCACTGAGGTCAAACATGGAGAGAAGAAACTCTGGCAAGAAGAGAAACTTTTCTGAGATAGAGATCGGCATCCCGGCAGCGCCGGCACATCAGAAGCTCCATTCACTAATGAAATGTTGTGCAGAACTGAACAGGCCAAAATAATATGGCACACTTTCTCTGGGGTATACAGCAGAGCTCCCCCTGCTGGTCCGAGACGGAGCCACCTGCCCTTCAGCACCCCGAAGCAGCTCCACTGTGACCGTGTGCGTGTGTGCGCACTGTTGAATCTGCGTTCCTGCTCTGCAGCAGGTTTGCCAGCGGGATTATTATGTATTCCGTTAACTAGTTGTCATGTTAGACTATTTACATATTTTATTTTACAAAAAAGTGGTAGAATCGGTTTTGATCTGTTCTAAATATGTGACTGCTCATGCTTAATGACAGCATGAGGTTTGTTTAATAATTATTTTCAGTCTCAGCCAGATTTTGCTGTGCTACACCGCAAATCCACAGACTCAAATTTGCGTACACGACCTCAGACCTGACGTGAGACCTGATCGTAGCTTCCGCTCACGTCTAAATTGATAAATGCCGAAGTTTGCGTGGAAATGGTCGTACGCACGGTTTTCTGCCGTACGTTCGTTTGATAAATGAGGGCCATTATGTTTTCACTGATTTGTTTTCTTACATTGAATTGCTGAATGTTGCTGAAGATAGTTCACAAGATGTTTGCCTGCTGTCCATGAGCCTAAACTAACCTGTGGAAAAGTTCTCTGGATCATTATGTTATCTGATCTTGCAAAAATTCACATTGAGTTTTTAAAGCTACTTCAAAAGTTTCAGCAAGTAGGAATTTGTTTGTGAGCTGGTGCAGCAGGAGGCACATGGTTGTACATTTTGACATTTTGCCATGTTATTGTGGTTCTTGTAAATGATAAGTGGACACACAAAGAATAGAAGAAAGAAGCCACATGTCATCTCCTGCAATGATCTGAATATTTTTATTGACTCTGAACAAAATGCAGCTGTCATGAAGATGACAGCATAATTACAGCTGTTAGATTTACTGTGTCAGCTTTACATCATTCGAAACGCTGCAGTGGACTGTATACTGAAGCCATATGTTCATACTGATACTTCCTCTTACTTTAATCTTAGTTTTTTATATGGTCTCTAAAAACATTTTATCATGCAACCTTGGTGCATATTGGCACAGTGTGTGGTGTCATGACATATTGCTTGCACTATTGTGATAATCTATTCGAACAGTCTGATTGAATGTATTGTCCGTCAAGAATAAACCTGCTACAGTGCTTTGAATTAAGGAATGCTATAGAGTATTAGTTTGTTAGGTGCACCAGTGCTATCATTATTATATTAGCACGTATTGGGTGTAATGATATGCTTTGATAAATAACAGTCGGCTCACAAAGTGAGCAATGTTATGTTATGTTATTCAACTGTTAAAGCATCTGTGTATGTTAAAGTTGCAGCTGATGTTTAATAACCTTTTGCTTGCTTAATAAATGGTTAATATAGCATTTCATTGTTAACCTAATAACTGAATAAAAGTTAAATTAAAGGTGCAATATGTAAGAATTGGACACCTGTTGAATTTATACTAACAACACACTGCTCTTGCCTATTGAAAGACACGTGTAACTAAAAGATGTCTTTCATTTCACTTTGATGGTGAATCATGCGGGCTGCTGAACTTGTTCTTTCACTGTATATGGACAGTGGACAGTTTGGTAGAAAGCATTGCTTTGTTTCCTGGCTGGGATCATGAGCTACACAGGCTTTCAAACTCATCATAGATTAATGTGTGATTAATGATGCACACTCAATCACAAGGAGGCAAGAGGGTCCGTTTTCTTATCTTTTAATAACACATTCATATCTATGCTCTGTTTTGTTTACAAGGAGTTTAAAACAAGTGTTGATGAGGACTAAAGGAATCAGGCAGGCAGAGGGTGAAAGTCCATATACTGTAAAGACCAAAGGTGCCATCTGGTGGAAGGAGGAAGCCTCAAACCTTCTCACGCTCACTGCAGCAGCTGGGCCGTGAGCAAACAGTCTTGTCATGGCTGCACGGTCATATAATTTCAGTTTAGGAGGCTGAGCCCGGATCAGATTAGACTATTTTTTCTCCAGTTCAGAGTGGCACGAGAAGGACAGAAATGATGCAGGACCTTCCTACTTCCACCTGCAGCAACACAGTCAGCTAAAACAACAGGTCCTTTTGCTTTTTCAAACGACTCATTAGAAGTGAAAATAGATCATCGATTAGTGTAGAAGGTCCTCGCAGGGCGCTCTAATTAATGTAGGCTTTTCACAGAGAGAAAGAAAAATGCTAAATGCACCCAAACACAAGAGATACAATCTGCTGTCATAAAAAAAGAGAAAAAAAATTAGAAGTCAACCAAAATAAAGCATGATGAATAATTCTGAAGTTTAAAAAAAGTGTAAGTTTAATGAAATGAACAAAAGAAAATGCAAATTGGATAAAGAAATCTCATTTATGTTGGGTTTTTTTTTTTTAAAGAAGATTAAAAACAGGTGGTAAGTTTTTGTCTCCCCCTTTAAGATCATTATTCAATTTCAAAATCCTGAAAAGTAACTATGAATGGAGAAAGAAAACAAAATCATCTTTGGAAGAAGTAAAAGTTTTTCCTTTAATAAACTATCCACTACAGTATATGGAGATGCCGCTACCCAGTTATTCATTTACCTATATTTCTTTCGAGCAACTTTTTTTTTGTTATTTTTGTATTTTTGTGTCCTTTTTCAAAAATGTTTTACCATTTACCTATTTTTTCCCAAGAGGTAGATCAACAAAACAATTACATGGTTACAGGTGTTGTGCCCCTTGATTCAGGAGGTGAAATCACAGGGAGGGGAAGTGGAGCAGCAGGGCAGAGCTGAATGAGGATTGTGGGTAATTTTAACGGTCAGACGCAGGTTAAAAAAGTTGAGGTGTCATGTTCTGATTCAGAATGAGTGACTGACTAGAAGCAGCTTTGAACAGTTAAGTTGTAAAATATAAACTGTTCCCAGAACAAACTTGGCCGTGCATGGTCCATGGTACCCAATATTCCACCCAACACATGAAGAAAACCCTCGTCCCGCCTGCCCATGCCACCCCGCACCACAATGTGTCCATATTGGGTTTTTTTGTCTTTTTTTGTCGTTTTTTTCCTATTTACGCATTTATTTTTACAGTCCCATCTCTAAGCTGGAGAGGTATAATTTCAAGACCCAAAAAATAAATTAAAGTGGAAGTGGAAAAACAAAAACAAAACTGTGACTATAACATAGACTGTCCGTCCTGTATGTCTGTCTGACTGACTGTTTGCTCTTGTCTGTTTGTGTTCAAAGAAAATAAAAGAAACAATCTTCTGGCTGAGTTTGCTTATGTTTTGAGGTAGCGTTCCTAGTTATGTGTCAAGAGGTTTGTTTGTTTCGTCTCGACATGGTGTCCCTCTGCTGAGTTTTACTTGAAAATTTGTCGAGACTTGGAGCCCGTCTCTGTTCAGGGACGGGGCGGGGGGACGGGGGGGTTGACAAAAGGGAGGAGTTTGCATCGTTTCATTGCAAACTGTCCTCGCAAGAGCTTGAAGTCTGTCTGGCTGTCTTTTTTTCTGTCTGTCAGGGCTGAGCTACATGTTGTAAAGTTGAGAGAGCAAAGCCGTACTCAAACAAGAAGTTGGGCAAGATAGTTAACCCAAAAGTCTGAATTTACAAGCTTCCAATCTTTTAAAAGAGAAAGACACCAGCAGTGAGTTTACCGCACATATTTGACATTAGTGCTGGGCATTTTCTAAAGCACGTTGTATGGACTACTGCCAACTGAAAAGCTCTCATAAACTGTGCACTGCCTGCGAGTGAAAGGAGTCGACATTTAGCAATAGCAAGCTAATGTTAGTTTAAAAATAGAGTTCGTTAACATAAACTAACGACTGGCTTCCAACACAACAAAGCAGTTCCACAGAGCCCATTTATGTGTAATTATTTAACATAATTCATATCAACAAACTAAATAACACCTTCTGCAAATTTTTTGCAAACATTTCCAAAAGCAAATTTTTTACCCAAGGAAAGGACACTATCCCAAATATGGCGTCAGGTTTGGACATACGTGGTATATGATGTTTTAGAAAATGCTCAGCTGTAATTTATAAAGTATGGGATAAAACATACACTGGTATTGTCCTTTAAAAAGGTTTGGAATGAGCTTGTTACAACAAAAGTTTGATGCTTACATTTTAGTGTGTGGCAACTATAATGATTATTTTTTTACACTGTGTGGCACCTCACACTGCCAAACTCTGTCCTAACTGATACAACTTATCAGTACATCACTCAACTTGCATAAAAAAGGACAGAGGATTCACTTTGGGGCGAGGAAATGATCCAAATCTGATGACTCACCCCAAAGACCTAATGATTTCTGTCCCAGTCAAGATGCAGGCTTAGATTTGTGTGAGCCGTTCTTACTGCCACAGAGCAGGAGTAGTATACATGGTGTGTGTCTCCGACACAGCAACCAGAAACTTTATTATCTCTACTGTACATACAAAAACAACGTGAGAAGAGTTCAGTTCCAAGATGAGATATCACCATCTGAACGTACTAATCTTCTCTCTGAATACTACTGAAGTTATCTTAAGACCTTTTCTATTCATCCAGTATTACAGGTTATTTGCTCAAAATGGCTCTATACTGCATTTTGGACTGAGCCACCTCCTGTGTGTTTGGCACAGTTACTGTCATGTACTGAGCTACATGTTAGTAGTTCATTGTATTTAGTAGTTGTTTTGTTAATAGATTTGTGCATTCGAAAAACAAAAGAACAAAACGTGATCAAATTAAACTATTTTTCATTTTCCAAAAAGAGTCAAAATATCGATTGTAAAAAAAAAAAAAGAAAAAAAAAAGTATTTTAAAGTAAGAGATTCAAAAGGTCTTGAACAGAGGTGAGCAAAACGAACACGATGGAGACCAGCGCAAGAGAGGGCGAGGGACCCTTATTCCCGCCCGCTCCCAAAAATGAAATGATTTTCTTTAACAAAAGGAAATAAAAACATCTCACTCTTCTCCTGGAGTACAGAAAGGTCAAAAACCAACAAGGAGAAAGTTTGAAATTCTTTTGTGGAAGGACTGAAGAGGAAACAAGAAAGGAGGTGATGGAGGGAGAGGGTTTTTTCAACACCTCATCCCCAACTCATTCTCTTTCCTTGCCTCCTCCCGTCCTTCCCTCTCCTCTTTCCTTCCCTCTCCACCTTTCTTTCTTTAAAGAATTGCATCAGGTGTTACAGGACATTCTCAGTCCTTATGATAGTTTGACGTTGTCGACATATTTCATCAATTAGTGCAACAGTACGTCCCAGATGTCATGTCCAAATAAAGCTTGCTGTATTGTCAAAACTTAATATAACCAAAAACAAAATAAGAGAAATGAATCCTAACCAATCCAAATGGCTGCAGGCTGAATAATGAATCCTTAATAGCGTGTCTTGGTGGTTGTGAACAGAGCTCTATGGTTTGGAACGAGGTGGAAACTTAACACAGGACAACCATGTTGATCTGTGAAGTTACCGTCTCTGGACAAAAATGGAAGCATAGACACAATAGAATAGACTTTTCCCTGTTTGATGGTGAGCTGGTGGTGTTGCTGATGACCACTGGCGGCGTATGTCGCCGAGTGCAGGTGAGACATTAAAAAGATTGTGAGTTATCTGGCAGTGTCCTTCAGTGACTTGGCTTGAAGCAATCTTTCCTGTCTACACAGCTTTTCCCAATCTGATTTTTTATGCTTTTTTCTCCAAAAATACAAAAAGTATTGTGATCACCTTTTTATTCACATCTTATGTACAGGTTTAAATCCATTACTTGGCTCTGTTAAGTTGTTTTAAAACTCTCTTGCTTTTCTCTTTTGCTCCCATTTTTCAAAGCGTCTTGGATTTCTCCCTCCGCAGCCAGTTGGAATGCAGACGGAGGGCCATAGGTTCTCGTCCTACTTTTTTCTGCTTTTTCTAAAGTTTCACCCAACCATATCCCCGACAAAAATGAACATTTAAAACCAGTTAACACAAACTCACGCGTGCGCGCACTCACACACACACATTCTATTTCTCTCTCTCTCACTTTCTCTCACACACTCTCTCTCTCTCACACACACACACACACACACACACACACACACACACACACACACACGTAGCCGAGAGGGAGCATCTGAGGTGTCGTGGTCAGTGCACAGGTAATAAATATTCACATTCAGAGAAGTCAGAGCAAGTTCAGGCTTGTGTGTAGGTAGAATGCTCTCTTCTGTCTCCATGCACAGTTACACTGTAGATGGAACTCTACTGCTGTGTTCAACACAACTCTGATCTGACAAGTTCCTAACCTCCAGGTGAGAGGGGCAAAGAAACACTGGGTGGAAAGTGGCTGAAGCTCACTCTCATGTGTCTTCTTTGTGGGTGAGAAACTTAACTTCTTGAACACTTAAAGCCCTCTTATAATGTTTGGCGCTTCATGATGATGTCATCACAATAAGGCAGGAGAGTGAGGTCATTCAGGGCACAGGGTGGGCCACTTGCCAAGAGAATGGTATCATCAGTGCCACCCCTGTGATGACATGAGCTCTGTAAAAGGAACACCCATTGACGTATTGGGTCACCGTGTGCACTTCAGGACCCCCCCCTCGAGTTAACACCACTCCCTGTAGACCAATGCTCCGTTTCAGACAACGGCTGTTCCAATCACACTTCAGGAAGACAGAGAGTATGTTTCCTCACCTAAAAAAGGCAAAATGGCACTCAACTCATTTCCTCTCTTGACCAGCATTTCATCTCTCTCTGCTTTGGGAAAAAACACAGCCTCCTCGTCATCCTGAGCTCATTCAACCATCATCACACCAAAAAAACAGAAAAAAATAACCAAAAGCAACAAGACAATACCTAAAAAAAAATACTTTTTTCATTAAAAAAATAAAAAATATTCAGGACTATCAGCTCTTATTTTCTTTTTTTCTTCTTATATAAAACACCAGCAAGCAAAAAAAAAAAGTTAGTAATACTGAGGTAACTTTACCCTGAGGTAGGTTTTTTCTTTTTCATTTCTTCTCTAATCTGATCTAATCTTGGCGAGAGCGTCCAGATTTAGACCCCGCCCCTCATTATCATACGCAGGCAGGGTCTGGAGGCTCCGCCGACAGGCCTTTGGCAGATTGGGAGAGAGAACGAGGAAGCCGCTCCCCTTCAGACTGATTTTACCCTCTCTGAGCTCGAGGCAAGGAACTTTGGAAGACTTCGCCTGTTTGGTTTCCGCGCTCAGCCAAGGCCAGTCTTGAACATTTTTTTTTTTTTTTATCAATACAAACATTAGAGGCCATGTTGGTCCAAATGAACAAGAATGGCTTTTATGCCAGGATGGTCTCTGAAGAGATAGACATCCTGTCCAAGACTGGCCTTGAATATCCAGCGCTGGAGGAAGGCAATGAGCAGAAAGTCTCAGACACACCTTGTCTGTCTGTCATTGCAGGACTAATTCATACAGGTGTAGCAAATCCTCACACCTGACCTTTCCTCGCTGCCTTCAATACATTCACCCGAGGGGCCGGGCTAACTCACATATCATATATATATAATATATATAAAATATGCCGTTTAGGTTGCGGGCCGCTAGCCACCTAGCATAGCTACTGGCTGTTTTTATAAAGTTGTTTATAAAGGTTTAGCATGTGTTAGCTAAGCCGCTGCAATAGAACTGCAGGACCCGCTGCGACCTCCGCTCCCCTTACTGTCTCTTGCTGCGCCTTCCACCACACGGCAAAACGTGGAAGGGGGTGCTCAGTGCCTCCCCAGCCCCTGGCCAAGTTGTAGGCTACATTATGCTACATATCATAGACAAGGGGCTGGGAAATATACAGAAGACCCCTTTAGAGAAAGGCAAGGCGGCCAGACGCAGCACTTCTTAACATTTACATGAAGATTATATTTACAACCTCATTTTCTCCTTTTTTTCTTCTTATCCCTCCGCTATTCGGAGAGGTCTTTAAAGAGCAGTGTTAACATCTGCGGCCCCTCTGCTAGACTTTCATTGGCTAGGAGGTTAGCAGTGGGTGGGGCTAATGCCAGACCTGTGACCTACCCCCTGTGCCACTGCAGCAGTTTCCCTGCTCCCTCTCCCAGCTCCGCCTCACTGCATTCTATCAATAATAGCTCTGAATAAAACATTTCTATACATATATCTCTATGTTTAAAAAAACCACCCTTAAAATATAGGACTGACTGCAGATGGTTGGAGAGGTGCATTGAGGGTGACAGAGGAACAAACGGGTCCCTGCTAGTGTGTCTCAGGAAACAAAGATTTGTTCAGCCAGCTTCTCCCCTCTGCTGTACATCTGTAGCCATGTGGACAGGTGCAAACAACAGCGTAAAGGCTCCATCCTAACAAGGAGAGTAATGTAGGTCATATTGTTTAAACCTGCCTGATCTGGATCTGTTACAGCTGCAGCAGAAGAGGACCTGGCTTCAGCCCTATCAAGGCACACTGGGAGGACGCCGCCCCTCCCTCTCTCCATCCCTCCTTTCCTTCATCCCTCCATCCTCAATCAGTCGCTCTTCTGGCCTGGCATCTGGTTTCTGTTCTCAAGTTTCTTTTTGTCGTTATCCTCTTTTTTAATTCATTTCTTCTTTGTGAATTTATTCATCTCCTCTCTTTCTCTCTAAACTCTGATCTTTCTCTCTGGCTATCGGGCGTATTCCCTCCCTCTTTATATCTCTCCCTGTCTATCGCTGGGTCCGTGTGTCGCTCTCCTGTGTCCGTCCGTTCGTCTGTCTATCCGTCCGTGCATGTGTCTATCCGTCTGTCCGTCAGGTGTTAGGGGGGCCCACGGCATGTGAGGAGGTTATGGGGACCCTCACTTCCTGCGTGGCTGTTGATCCTGAGTCAGTCCTTGTGTAGGGCTGCCCATCTCTGTGAAGCCCTGGGGGTTTGAGCCAGAGCCCATGCCCATCCCACCTTTCTGTGGCTGTTTGACCTGGGTCAGGATGTCCCGGATCTTTCTCTGAGCCAACTGGAGGACAGAGGAAAGAGGAGAATGGTTTGTGTCAAATTGAAAGCCACTCTTGTATTTTTATTCACAGATTGTTACACCTCTTATCAGCATTATACCAGTACCAAATTGTAGACAGGCCCGGTGAACATAGTGGAACAGCAGAAGATTAAGTGACAGATATTTTTCTCAGCAGGTGATTGAGACCAAACCAGACAATTGTCATGTCAACTTTATATGTTAGTGCTGCACTGAAATGTTAATGCAAGTTTAAGTTGGAGAAAATAATATAAGTAAGGTTGAAAGGAATGTACAGTTGAGTATCATCTGCATAAAAATACAATGATACTCCATGCCTAAGAATGATATGGTGAAGGGAAAGCATTTAGAAAAATAAATCATGGACACAGAATCGTCCACAAATCTGTTTGGTAGACAAGGAAATTAGGCTATAAAGAAAGTACAAAAGAAGTACTTTTCAAAAGCCAATTATTATCATTGTTAGTGTTATTATCTATGACAGCATTTCAAGGGTAGGAAGAAGTGGTAACATTGGCTTATTCCGACAATTAAAGAAGATTTTGACAATAATATGAATTCATAGGTATTCTTCTAAAATGTGGTTGTACGTCGTCATTGGATATGAATATGATTTTTTTTTATTATAACAGCTTTTATGACAGTGACATGCTCTTACATGGACAAAGTTATAGAGCATGCCTATTGAGGCAACAGCAGGAGTACCTGGCTTGCGTAGAAATGTCCATTGATCTTGACGATGACCTGGTCATTTTCATCTGGTGTCTGTTCCCTGGGGACCACCACTTCAGCTGCTGTCAGGTTCTGCAGTTCATTCACCTGGAGACACATTTTGGGTACTTTAGGAGGAAGAAACTATCTTAAGGTAGAACACTGTAGGTTTGACAGCAAAGGAAGTTAGTTTACAAAGTTGAGAACTGAAATGTCAAAGACACTTCAGTGATGAGAAATCTTGCTGTGGCGATCAATAAGTGAGGAGACTAAAGGGAAGGGTTCAGGTGGCTTACCGTCTTGCCCCCCTTGCCAATGACCCTCCCTGCAGCAGCAGCGGCCATCTTGATGTGAGTCTCCAGTTTGACCTCCTCCTTTGGTCCAAAGAAGTTTTCCTCCTTCAGTTTGCCATAAATTCTGCCCTGAGCCTGCAGGGGGCAGACAAAGACTTTGATAATCAATTTTAATATCATCTTAACAGCAGTTATTTCAATCAGATACCATGCTACATTAATGGGTTAGTATTTTTCAGCTGACAGTGACTTGTTAGGGTTTACCTTAAACTGGGCCTCAGGGGGTCCTGTCACAATCACCATCCTCATTTTAGAGTCTGGAGCTTCAGCTGGGGCGATCTGGAGGAGAGGAAACATACATCACTGATCGTCAAGGGTGTAGGTTTGGTTACACGAGTGGAGGGACACAATTACGTCATTGGTTCTTCAACTAAAACATATTATTGTACTTTTCAAATACTAGAAGTCTAATGTAATTACATGTAAGAGACCTGTGAGTAATGTCCTATTTGCTTCTTTGCTGCCTTAGAAGATTTAAATTTCCCGTATAAGCTCAATTTTTCAAATCCCTGTAAACATTATTGTGTGTAGTATGTCCCTATTCAGCATGTAGCATGTCTGATAATGGTGTTGATACCATAACGCCATACAATTTCGGGAAAATGTGTTAATTATGTCATTCTTTCAAGTATATTTTCAGTGTAAAAATGTGTTTTAATTAACGCCGCGCTGAACCTACGCAAGAATGAGTAAACAAACTCGGAAAAGTCAGGCACAACAACAGACTCTCCCCTTCTCTGGTCGGGAAGCTAGCAACATGGCGTCAGGGCCTTCACCCCTCACTTTGGAAACGCTCATCATCGAACTGGAAAAATCTAGGAAAAGCACAACTGCGGAGCTCACCGCCTCATTGGACGCGGCCCTCGCCCCGATTAATTCGGCTCTTTAATCCATTGCCACACTTAAACACACTTATACAATTTCAGAGTTGGAAGCAGCCTTCTCGACCCATTCTGATAACATAACTTGCCTGGAGCAAGACGCAGTGGAGCTATGCTCCAAGCTAACCCGATGACGGAAGAGAACGGTGCTCTACAGGCCACCGTGGAGGACTTGGTGTCTCGCTCAAAGCGTCAGAATCTAAGTGATTGGGCTTCCTGAAGACATTGAAGGTAACATTCCGAGACAATTCATGGCAGATTTATTCAATGAAGTGGCTGCAGAGGCTCTATCGGACTCCACACCTGAACTAGACCTTGCCCATCGTAGTCTCAGACCCAAACCTCGTCACGGATCCCGCCCTGTGATAGTGCGCTTTCACCGCTACATCGATAAAGTGAAAGTGTTACTATGGGCAAAAGATCACCGCAATATGACATATTGGGGTCATAACATCAAGTTTTATGAGGACTTCAGCGCTGCAGTGGCGAGGGTTAGGGCGCTGCTTTCAACCAGGTGAAATCCTTGCTTTTTAAGAAAGGGATACGATTCGGCATGATCTACCCTGCCCGACTGCGCGTCACTTTCAACGGTGTGACCCACATCTTCGACTCCCCGGAGCAGGCGGAGCTGTTTTACGAGGAACGCATACGAGACTCATGAAAGAGGAAGCGAGCGGAACGATCACCGACACATGTGAATTAACAATTCTTTTGGGACCATTATCTTTATTTTTCTATTTTGTTGCTGGACTTTCTCGAGGTAAGGCGCAACTACACTGTTGAAGGGGACCACAGACTATGAACAGTACCACATATTACTCCATCCCACCTCCAGTTAAGTGTGGACGCCGTCCAAGTATCTTGGCCAGCTGCAATTTGTTTTGCTTTACTCCATATGTGGCCTTTTTGCTTTGTTTATTTACAAAATGTGGTATTTATTCAAAGAAACACATTCTTAATTTAATGACATGTGGGTATTAAAAAACACTGTACCCTTCACTTTACATACGACTTGAACTAAAAAATGTATGGCTTGAAACTACTTTATTTTAATGTATTTTTTTTAATTCTTTTTTTTTTAATTATCTAAATTTTATTTTCTCATATACTTAGTAGAAAATCTCTCTTTAGATAACTACCTTTGCCGGCACATTTTGGCTGGAGGATTATATGTTCAGCCTGGTGCAAATACTGGTCGTTCCCTTTTCCCGTCTTCCAGTGTTACTCCAGAGTGTTTTCATACATAACTGTTACAAACTCCTATATGGCGTATGTTTTGATTAATCAGGAGGCAGAACGTACTGCATGGTAAACCGGTTGTGTGTACTTCAGTCCTGCAGCTCGCTTGGTTCCGTTATGATGAGCTTAGGAAACAACTTGTTGGATGTGTCACAGTCTAAACATTGGCCATTGTGTTTTTGGAGGAATGTGTGTTTTTTGTTTATCTATTGGGAGGTTTTTTTTTGTTTCTTTCTTAAAGCCAATTTCATTTGGATGCTACCGTAATGCTAATCTAGTTCATAACCAGGATGCTGGTTTATTTCCTGCCATTCTTATTACTATCCATGTATTTCATCATTTGCAAGTGATTAATGGTTAACCCAGGTATCTCTCAGAGAGGACTGAGCGGGTCTAGTATTCGGTTTGTGAGTTGGAATGTTTGCGGACTTGGGGGCCCAATAAAGCGATCCAAAGTGTTTTCACACCTCGAGGGTCTTAACATGGATATTGCAGAATGCGTAAACCATGGATTGGGCAAATATTCCATTCAGCTTTTAATAGCAGATCCAGGGGCGCTGCTATTCTTATTAACAAACGTATCATTTCTCGCCTAATCAGATTATATCTGATCCCCATGGGCGTTATGTTATAGTAAGTGGCACATTATTTCAATCCTCAGTTGTATTGGTTAATGTTTATGCCCCTAATTGGGACAATCCACATTTTATGACTTCCGTTTTTCAAAAATTACCAACTTGGATACTCATCGTCTCATTCTAGGGGGAGACCTAAACTTAGTAATAGACCAGAAACTTGACCGATCCCACCCGAAAGTACTCATACCCTCTGCCATGTCGAAGGCATTATCATCTATTATGAGTCAATTGGGCTGCATAGATGCTTGGCGCCTGCTCCACTCATTCTCAAAAGACTTTTCTTACTTCTCTAAAGTACACCAAGCTTATTCCCACATCGACTACTTTTTTATAGACCGGGCTCTTCTACCTGCTGCGAAATCCAGTGAATACTCTGCCATTGAGAGATATTATCTCATATAGCAAACATCTGGCTAGAAAAAATAAACAAAAGCAGCAAGAACTTATTGATACAATTCTCAGCATAGATCGAGAATATTCAAGCTCTCCCAATCCAGAACTGTATGCTAAAAGAATCAAATTACAATCTGATTATGACCTCTCTACAGATAAAGCAGAGCACCTGTTAAGACGGACCAAAGGGACATACCATGAATATGGTGACAAAGCCAGCCGTCTCCTCGCCCTCCAACTTAAACGTCAGTCAGCCTCAAATTTTATATCACAAATATATGACTCCTCTCACACCTTAACCACCAGCCCAGCTGAAATAAACTCCATCTTTGCTTCCTATTATTCTAACCTGTATTAATCGGAACCTCCTGCAAATTACACCATGATGGCTAATTTCCTGGATAACATAGATATACCTACTATAGATCCTCATATTAAAGAAGAGTTGGAAAAACCCATAAAGTTGGAAGAATTAATTTCTTGTCTTAAACTAATACAAAACAACAAAGCTCCAGGGCCGGATGGATTCCCGGTCGACTTCTATAAAAAATTCTCCCACCAACTCGCTCCATTGTTATTAGACATGTTTAATAACTCACTAAAGCGAGGCTCTCTGCCTCCAACTTTAAATCAGGCTTCAATCTCGCTCATTCCTAAAAAAGACAAGAACTTAGACGAATGTAGCAGCTGGAGACTGATTAGTTTATTAAATTCAGATGTAAAGCTTCTAGTCAAAGTACTAGCATGCCGTTTGGACCCTTGTTTACCAGACATAATTTCTTCAGATCAAACAGGGTTTGTTAGAGGTCGTCAACTATCATCTAATATTAGAAGACTTTTAAATATTGTGCTATCTCCTAACATGTCCCAAGCTGCTGAAACGGTTATCTCTTTAGATGCGGTGAGAAAGCCTGTTCTGGGGAAATTTGGCTTTGGGTCTAAATGTATTTCTTGGATACAGCTTTTATACTCGGCCCCCTCTGCTTGTGTGACAACTAACTTTCAAAGGTCTGAATATTTCCCTCTATCAAGAGGGACACGCCAAGGTTGCCCAATGTCTTCCCTGCTTTTTGCCATAGCAATAGAGCCTCTTTCCATTGCTCTGAAATCTTCCTCATGTTTCACTGGTATTTTTAGAGCCGGACTGGAACATCGAGTGTCCCTTTATGCTGATGACCTGTTAATATCAAGTTAGAACCCTGCCCACTGATATCCATCTTTGGGGTACCTCGTAATCCAACTAGTCTTACTATGAAAAACTCTGATGTTGTTTCTTTCGCCTTTCTCATAGCCCGCAGACGTATTCTTCTACACTGGAAAAGCTCAAACGCTCCTCCCACTACCTCTTGGTTAAATGATTTAATGTCTTTCCTGTCTTTGGAAAAGTTAAATATGCCTTAAGAGGTTCAACAGCTAATTTCTATAAAAGATGGCAACCTCTTATCACATTTGTAAACACCCTCACCTCTCTGGACTCCAACTGAATTAATTTGATGTATCCAATCTTTTTATTTTTATATTAGTGAGCACGCTGGGCATCCTTTATTCATTTATCTGTTATTCTTTTTTATCATTATGATTATTTATTTATTCATTTTTCTCTTCGGCCTCCCTTTTATATCATATGCTATTTTGTTTTTATTTTCTTCTTTTTATTTATATTCTGATTTATCCTCACTTACTAATTAATTATCTTTGTATTTATTTTTTACTTATTTGTTTGTTTGTTTGTTTATTTATCATCACCGTTGTTATTATTATTATTAATTTTATTTTAATTATTCATTTTATTTTAATTATTTTAAGTTTAAGTATTTTTTCTCCCTCTTTGCTCTTGGGAGATGTTCTTTTTCTGGTTTGTTGTTCTAATGTCTCATATATAAAAAGATGCTGGAAAACAGGTGTGGAATAACCGTATATTTTATATCAATGCTTATGAAATGCTGGTCTCCAATAAAGAGAATTTTAAAAAAAAAATGATGTTGAGTACACACCTTGATGGACGCCCCAGCGAAGCGGCTCAGCTGTTTGATGTGCTGCCCTTTCTTTCCAATGATGGCTCCCACTGCCTGTGCTGGGATGTATACATGGACAGTCTCCTGCTCTGGAGCCTAAACACACACAGAGCAAAAATGTCATTTTATACAAGGAATAACTATTATCGGACCAACACTAATACACTTGTAAGGAAAAAGAAACAGTGGGCACCATAATCTTTAGTTCCATCAGTACTCCCACTCATAAAAAAACCCTTCATCTTAGTTAGTTTCCAGTGTATCAGAGGCTTTTTAAAGATTTTTTGCCTTCTTTAGAATTTTCTCAAACCACATCTTCAAATGAAGGAAAAACAT
Source organism: Diplodus sargus (assembly GCA_903131615.1). Lineage (NCBI taxonomy): Eukaryota > Metazoa > Chordata > Actinopteri > Spariformes > Sparidae > Diplodus > Diplodus sargus. The sequence goes on along the minus strand of CAEMYA010000409.1, from coordinate 1,370,882 downwards.
GGCAACAGAAGTGGATTTACTCGGTTTCAAAGGACAAAAGCAATGTATTAAAAAGGTGATTTTCACTGACACCTGTCTCAAGAAATCCATAGAGCAGGTGTTCTTACCCCAAAGCAACCATAGGGAGCACCAGAGGTGGAGTTTCCAGGCGGGGGTGGTGGCATGTTGGAGGAGGAGGGGAAGAGACCCAGAGCACCCAGGTTGAGCCCAGGTATCAGGTGGGTCTGTTGCTGGAGAGAACAAGGCTGCAGGTTAGAAATCATGTGGAAGTTTACAAGTGTGTGTGTGTGTGTGTGTGTGTGTGTGTGTGTGTGTGTGTGTGTGTGTGTGTGTGTGTGTGTGACTCACATTCATAGCAGCGATGTCATTCTCATAGGCCTCTCTGACCTTCTTCATGACCTCCACCTCAGCTAGGCAGCAGGCTTCAATCGGGCCTTTGACTGTGATGGTTCTCTCTGGATTGTACAGTGTCAGGTCCTGAAGACTGCACACATTAGAAAGGGACTAGTGACTGATACATACAGCCTATTGGTGATTTATGTATATATTTTCTCATCCCATAAATAGCTTTATAATCCATGAGAATTCCCTTATGACCCTAATACACAATGTTGAGTTAGGTTTTTGAGACTTACTGTGTGCGAGTATGCACGCGTGCGTGTGTGTAAGTCTTACGGTGAGATGGTGATCTTGGTGTCTGTGTCCTGTTCAACTTTTTTCAGGTTGCGCCCCTCCTTCCCAATCAGGCGTCCAACAAAGTTATTGTGAGCCAGAATCTTTAAAGGAACCTCATCAGCACTGCAGATGGAAACCACCAGTTTTTAATTGAATATTTTTATCGACAAACAAATATTCCAAATATATCCCTTCTATACAGAGTCACTGTGCAGAATTATGTGATGCTGCCTCATCTGAACACAACATGTTGGATTGTTGTTGAACCCCTACGTCTTGGTGTCTTTAGCTTCCTGCTGCATGATGTCCAGGATCATGCGGCAAGCGGCCGAGCAGCCCTCAGGGGTGGAGTGGATGCTGATCGGCTTCTCAGCAGCACCTGCGTTCTCTTTGCGATGCACGTCAATCCTGCAGCAAGCAAAAAAGACCAGAATCTCTTCATCAAGTAACCAAGGTTCAATACTTCCTGAGTTACCATGGTAACATGGTCCGACACTTTAGTATTGTAGCCAATACGCATAAAGCTACAAATCAACAAACTTCAATTTGCAGTAAACTAAAGTTCAAATGTGCTTTATTTTGATGTAGGAGCTGTGACGAGGCTTGTTCACTGGATTGAGAATTGTGTGTAAGAGCACTGAAGGTCTCAGGCGAATGTTATTCAAGAATAATATTGGAGTCACTCTCTTGTGTATGTGTATGTGAGTCCCAATAAATTTTGATTTATATATTTGTGATATCATTGATACAATGTATTTTTGACTAATTTTCAGCTCTATAGCATAGTGGATTGACAACAACCTAAGCAATACATGTATTTACTATTATTTGGCTTTCATTCAGGTAGTTTCTAATGTTTGATTTCACATTACATGTTTGTGTTTGTCTTTTCATATGTTAGGACCTTGTTAGAAATAAGCATTCTCACTAAACTCATTCTGAATATACATTCACACAAGGCCCTCACACTTTTTAAATGACTCTCAGTCCTACTATAAGATAGGAGTTAAGTTTGAGGTTCATTTTCAATGTGATGACTGGGAGGCTTGATCCGTAGATAGCTCTATCTATCATATGTATATATGTATATATGTATATATGTGTGTATATATATATATATATATATATATATATATATATATATATACACATACATACAGATAGATAGATAGATAGATAGATAGATAGATAGATCTTGTATTTCCTGTTTAAAGGATATTGCCACTGAGGCAATGTGATTGTGAGTTTGGGCTTTATAAATAAAACTGATTTGACTTGATTTAATTCAGAAACTAAAAACATATACAAAACAGGAACACAACGCAGACATAATTTCTGTCCGTGTTGAGTGGGCACTCACTTGCTCGCTGTCTGCTTGGTGATATTACGAATGGTGGCTCCCTCCTTGCCAATGATGGCACCGACGTACTGTGTGGGTACCAGCAGTCTTAGAGGGATGTCTACGTGCTGAGCTTTGGCGGGCATCCCTGAGCTCGGGGAACCACCGCGGGGCCCGCCACGGGAGCCATAGCCAGGTCTACGGCCATAATCGGACCCCCTCTGGCTTCCCTCCAGCTCAGAGTTCTCATCAGGGATATAGGAGACACGCAGGGCATTGTTCTCAAACTGGTAACCATTCAGCTTCTGGATGGCTCTGAGAGGGACACAGACAGAGGTTCATGTGCTGCATTTGGCATGTATACATGTGGCATCGTAATAACTTTCACTGGTATCATTCAAACGTTTTTAGTCTGCATATTGTTGTTCTTTTTTGATAGGTTATAGTATTTATAGTATAGTACAGTTGTAGTAATAATTATCATACATACATACATAAACTAAGGGTAGCAACAATGGCAATTACAGAAAGAAACAAATTGGTGCACACATTAAATGGAAGTGATGTCAAAGGAATAAATACAAACAGGGACACTGCTGAACTGTTTCCACTTTATTATCTAAAAAGTGATGTTAACAGCTAAACAATGTTATTCTTTAAATTATCAATTTTCTGAATGTAATGTCTGAAAAGGCTGCAGATTGTGTGTGTTTTATTAATCTGCACTTTGCTGTGCATTTTTTTATGTATTTGTATGCTACTTCATACTTTAACTTCAGTGTACAACACTGAACGCATTATATTTAGTACCACTCAGTGGCCACTAGATGTCACAAGTGGACTGACATATACACATACAGTACAAAGGACAGAAGAAGTCAACATCTTTTCATTGATATACTTATATAAACCACAATTCTAGGCACCCTTGTCTATATTGGATCTTTGGTTAAATACTTTATATCAGGACTGCTTAAAATGGAGCCTGCAGGCTGCAGTTGGCTCACCATAAGATTCAGTTTCACCTGTCAAATGTTTCTTGCAGAAAATAGGAATAATTATGCTCTAAACAATATCTGTGATGAACTAAAGTATTCTTATCTTTAAAAAAAAAAACACTGTAAAAAAAAGAAAAGAAAACAAACTGGCACCTTTTAGAGAGACAAGAGTACAGAAAGGGACTGCGTGAAAAAGACAGAGAGAGCCCACAAGAGATAAAAGAATGATGGAGGAACTTACTGCCTTGCATGCTCCCGGGATGCATATGTGACATTTACCACAGCAGTCTCACTGTCTGTGTTCACTGAGGGAAAGAGGAAAAAGAGAGACTCTTAGATGCATTAATTATTAGATAAATAAACAAAGATTAGTATAGATACAGTATTAATTTCCTTATCAATGGGTCAAAAAAGATTTGGATTGCTCTGAAGTCTCTGATCAGGTACAAGAACTAAATGAAAGCTCAAGATGCACCAAATAAGGCAACTGGAGAAAGAAACTTCATCCTCATCGAGGCTGCAATTATGTGAAACTTTTTACTATACAATAACCATTTCAGAATATATCACTGTATTACATTTACAACTATCATTACAAAGACTTCTAAATTAATGGCAACAGAAGGGTTTTTTGGTTGAACAAACATTTACTTTAATATCCCTAATTTTATGTCAGACCAAAATTTAACTTGATAGATTTTCTTCATAGTACTAATTTGTTAGATTTCAATACCACTAATCAGCAAAAGTACATGGTATGATAACTATCAGGTTTCCACATTGAAACCAGTAAATCACTTCAACCCTAATCCTCACATTGAATCAGATGCTCATGTAGAACAATTCAATTCTGTTGTCGCATGGTCTCTTGAACTTCGCTTGATGAAATTTGGTTGTGGTTTGTTCTACACAATTGTTTTATTCTGTCTAGGACAGAAAGGCAAAGCCACCACACAGAACAAATACTATAAGAGAGGTCAGAATCTAAAAGGATCATCTTGTACCTGGTTTAATTTGTTGATTGAAAAACTGAAAATGTGGGTACACAATAGAGACAAGTGGTGTCAAAGTTATATATTATGTCTGTGTTTGTTTATTTCTATTCAATATATCCAATTTATGTCAAGCAGGTATGACAAACTGAGGTTGAGTTGAGCTTGTCATTTTGATGTCTTGTATAAATGTGTGCTGTCGTATGTTATTTTTGTTTTCTTTGTCTTCATTTTGTCATTAATATTATGGAGCTTTATGGGGTTTCATTAACAGTGGGGTGAAAAAAAACTTGGAAAAATATAAATGAAATCTTTAAAAAGAAAGAGTTTAAAATACTGTTGTCACTATGGTCGTTGGTGGGAAAATCTTCTCTGCAAAAGAAAGGATGCATCGACCACATCAGAGTGAAATCAGAGCTCAGTGAACAGCAAGTCAAATGAAATTACTTTCATAAGTGAGTGTGTTTTCTCTGTACATTTAAGACACACACATACAGTACATTAAAGTGAATTCAATTATCAATCATGTATTTTTTATTTTACATAAACATTTCTGCATCAATGTAAATTCACATTTTTGCCTTGATGTCAGTTTAGAGGCCCAGAGCTCAGCTTTGTCATTAAATACTTTGGAGGAGTGAGAGGAGAGCTTTTACTTCTCTAAAAGTGATTTTTTTTTTTTTTTTTTTTTTTTGCACAATTCAATGGAAATAAGAATGTTTATTTATACTTCAAATTGAACACAAGTACACACAAAATTCATTTACACATATAAAACAATGGAAAGACTGTTGGCTGGCCAAATCAAACACTTTCTGATGTCAGGAAAAAGAAAAAGTGCCAGTGCTTTAATTAATCTACATATCCAAGCTAAACTGGCAGAGGACACCAGACTTTACGCTAAGCTTAACCAAGCAGCTACTGGCTGTAGCCTGTTCCTGTACAAGGTATACAGCAAGGAAACCAATAACAGTATTTATGAAAAGTCACATGTTTAAGACATGTTAGCATAGATTTATCAGGATTCAACATTAAGGTAAAAATGGAAGTAAAACTACACGGTTCCTATCTTCTTAAACATCAAATTTAAGGATGTTCCAATGACTTTCCTTGCCCAATGCCCTCAGATTCAATGAGCAAACATGGTATAGTATGAGCCATGGATCCAAGTTAATTACTATTAGCTAGAGAAGTTCACAAAATGTTCTTCTTTTTCTGTTATTTTGAAGAAGTAACATAAATGTCCACCACAATGGACAAAGAACGTCATAATAATACCATGATCTATTGCTTTTTCTACTATTCTACTATAAGGTTTTTGAATGTCTTCTGGTCAGATTTAACTACATTTCTCTTCATTTTCATTTTTTGTTATGACTGAAAATAGATCTGTTTTTGTGTCTGTATTATACTTGTCAGTAAGAACATATCAAAAGAACTATTCTTGTACAAAAAATATAAATTCAGTCACTTTCAGTGACTTATGTCCATCTATATCTATTTTCCAGAACTTTCAAGGCCTTAATTCGCCCTTTTTAAATTCACAAACTTACAAGGATTCCAAGGGCCTGCGGCAACCCAGCTGAATGACTACCAAAAGCTCACGCCTGCAGGTGCAGTTTTTGGTATCAAAATGTTAACTCAGCTGCTGTCAGGGTCAGAAATGTAAAGTGCCACATGTGACTACAGTACTGCATGGACGGGAATGCCGCTGAGTAAAGAAAACGTCATACCTTGTTCACAGTTCTCGACGGTCCCACACTGGGCCAATAGACCATCCAGCACCTGAGACAGACAGAAAGACAGACAGAGATAGGAAAGAAGGAAATAATACCGTCAGTTCATGTGAAAAAGACAAAACTTTCTAGAATACACAGGACCCTAAGAAAAGACACATTTACCATTGTTATCGAATTAATTGTCTTTTAATGTATTTCAGTGTGGTACATACAAAAGACAATGAATTCAAAATGTATCTTTTTTTCATCATCATTACAGAGAGCAGATTTCTCTGTAATTATATCTGCATTAAGAAAAAAATATAAATAAACAGTCTGATGTTAAATAATTGGGACAGGACGGACAGAGGCTATCACAATGAAACTAAATACCAGGGGTCCAAGCAAGGGAGGGCCTTCAAGAAGCCTTTCAACTAGGGATGTCCCCATCCAATCCAGAGGATCGGGATCGGGGCCGATCTGGGCATTTTTCCGCTGATTGGAATCGGCAATTTTGAACGTGGACCCAAGCCCGATTTTTGTATTTATTTTTTTCAGAGCACAAATTGTGGCATAACTCAGGCGCGTGCGTAGCGTTACTCTGGCACATTTGTGGATAAAATGTCTGCAGTGTGGAAATAACTTAAATTAGAAAGTGAAAGCAGTCCAGCAGCAACACGTAACTGCTATATGGCCGTTTCGCGGAGCTTCATTTAATACTCATTTGTTACGGCATATAAAAAACTAACACTCAAAGAACAGAACGTGTTCACCCGAGCAGTACAGGCAAGGACACCGAAGCAGCAAATTTGCGGATACTTTCAAAAGGAAGGAGAAATATCCTCGAGACAGCGACATGGCCACAAATATTACAGAGAAGGTAATTAAATGAATCACTCTGGATAACCAGCTCATCTCTGTGCTAGAGGATCAGGGTTTTCATCGTCATCTGGAGTTTTTGAATCCCCAGTATGCCCTACCATCTCGGCATTACATTACATTGACTCCACTTTCGAGTTACAGCGTGCCGGTATGCACACTAGTTTCGTTGGTCTCATACATACAGTGTAAAACAGACAGTCGTGTAGATTCTGAACACTGTGAAATAGACAAGCAACGTGTCCACATCATTTTACATGACATCATAAGGAATATGTAAAAAGCAGTGAATGATATGGAGGAACCAAGCATGGGCTGCGTCTCACACACTTCAGCTGCTGTACACGAGCTGCTGTCACAGTGCAGCGTCACAGACTCACCTGCTAACACAAGGACGGTGGAGGCCAATGTTGGAATAGCATATGCAGAATAAGAAAGAGCCATATGAAAGTATATACTTTGTTTCAACAAAATAAAAAAACTATAAAGGAACAGCTTGGATACAGGTGCCTTTTTACTTAATGCAGCTGTATTATCCAGGAAAATATTAGTTAAGGCTAAGTATCGCATCGGGACTCGGTATCAGCAGATACTAACTAAAAATTAAAGGACTCGGATCGGGATCGGGGTAAAAAAAACCTGATCGGGACATCCCTACTTTCAACATTTTGCTGATCAACATCAATCACTGACTATTTTTTTTACTTACACAGGCACTATGTAGTTTGTGGATAATTCAAATCAG
>CAEMYA010000409.1:1315078-1363415 GCA_903131615.1 Diplodus sargus | reverse complement strand
CGTGGCCACGAGATATTAATGCGTGGCCGCACGTTTTTTTTTATTTTATTCAAGGTCACCAGGGGGGCTCCGTATAAAGAAGCTGTTCTGAGAGGAAAATAAGGTCCCAGAACACTGTTTGAAATTAGAAAGGTGTCAGGGTCTGCCACATATAAACAAAGTTAAAAAAAAAATTTCCAATGAAGATCTTTCTCTTCCCATTAACATTTCGTCTCCATAGTGCTGCTTTAAGCCAGAGGCAATCTAGCACATATTGTCTTTTTTGGACTTTGATAATCTAGTCACTATGATTAAGGCTCATGAATATCTCCAACCTCATTTGATCCATTTTATACTTGGATTGGTTTAAGTGCCTTCAGTCCTTTTTTTCCAAGAGCACCCGATAAAACTGTATCTACATTGTATAACATAGAGCAACCAGTAATTTCCTTTACTTGACTATTTCTTGTGTCTAAAAACAATATTCTCTGATCCCTTTGAGGTGCACATAGTTTGGTCCATTCATGAGTTCATATAAAATATTTCGCCTTTAACTGCAGTAATTATGCTGCTGCTGATCACAGAAGAATTACACTTCAGAGTGAAGCATGAAGAGCCAACTGAGGGATGTTATTTGCCAAGTTCACACAATAAGACACCTATATGAAGTGACTTACAGTAACGTAGGAAAGAAAAAATTAAAAACGACCTCTCAAGTTATCACATAATAAGATCTATCAGAGAAATCAGATCCATTATTCATTCTTTAAACTTGATTGTAAAGAGGAAACTGGCTGAAAAGGAAACAAAAAGAAAGCTGGGCGTGGAAAAAAATCTCCAGTTGGTACATCAGAAAATTGTGTATACAAGTATTTAGCATAAAAATTTGCTTTTAAATTTAAATGTCTGAGTAAAAGTTTAGATCTTTTTAGTTGCATCTGTAACGACGTTCCAAAATGTAACTGTTTTCTGACAGGATGATTCCTCCTCTTCCTCAACTTAAGATGCTTTTATTTTGGAGTAATGAATGTTTCCTATGCCCCTCCTCATGCTCAGCACCTCTGTCTTACATGATTCTGTATTAATTTTCTGGATGCTGCTGGGACATCTGACCCTCATTAACGTTCAGCAGCATGGAAATGAAACGTTGCAGTCAGTTTTGCGGAGAGACGTCGCCCTCGTGTGGACACATAGGAAGAGAGGGAGATGATCTGGCGCACATTCAAAATCACACATACACACACACACACACACACACACACACACACACACACACACACACTCGCTTGCCAAAAGGAGGCAGGCAGTGTGCCACACCCTCACACAAACAATAACGGTGTAAATGCGCATACACACACTCAGAGAGATTTACTGAGAGATTTTCCTTTGTTATCCCAGAAAAAAAACATTATGTTTATTTCTTTACTGTTTTGTTTCTTTAAGTATGGCATGTTTGTTCAGAGCACTTTGACAGTATTTTAATGGTGCTTTCCAAATGTTGTCATTCAATAATCTAGTTTTGGTCCAAGATAAACCTTTAATCTATATTATTATATTCAAATAGTCATAATCCTGTTGTCTGTGTCTGCCACTCAGCTTCACGGTCGGAATGTTTGAATGTGTGTGTGTGTGTTTGTGTGTGTGTGTCTGTGTGTGTGTGTGTGTGTGTGTGTGTGTGTTTGTGTGTGTGTGTGCATGTGTGTATGTGTATGTCTATGTGTACGTGTGTGTGGGTGTGTGATAATGCTTGCTTGCTACAAACTACATTTGAGTTAGAAAAAGTTAAAGTAAGTTATTTTGTGCTAAAAATTGAATATAAATTTAGGGGCATTACAATTTTCTTTCTAAATCAAAAATCGTTTCAAATGAGCTCATAAATTTCTCTCCATTCTTGACAGAAAACCATCACTTCAAAGACAACACAGCTGGCTTACTGGCCGCCTGCAGTTGCATTTCCAGACACTTATCCTGTGTGCACTACTATCAACTGTCTGGTACCAGAGGTAAGTTTGACAGTATCAGAGATATTTTCCAGAGATCCATCATGGATTTGTTGGGGAAAGACGGTTAACTTGGGACAGATTTCAGAAACACAACATTTTAACAAACGGAATTCCCTTTTATGTTATTTTTTGTTTAGTCAATGAAGAATAGTACTTTTTGTTGAACTCTGGAATCTTGAAACTATAGTTTGACAGTTGTCAAGGCGTGAAACAAATGGGATGGTTTTTTTTTATTCTTACAAATCCAGATGTGATAGAATAATAATGGCCTGACTGTCAGTGCTGTTTATTCTGTGCATGATGCTGTGACATAAATATTACTGTTCAGTGTGCACAGGGGCAGGTCTGCAAGCTCAGATCTTCACGCTGTTCTAACCCATGTTTGTCTGTATGTTTGTAAGCATTGTGTTTTACAGAAGTTCATGCACACACAGGTCAATGATCAGATTTCTTGTACATCAAGTTCATCCTGTGAATCAGCTTCCTGTGGTTGGAAAATGTTACTGTACTTGGTATTAGACATCTAGCTGAAGTGAAGACATAACTGAAGCAATTAGAGACTAACAATCAATAGGTTAGTGCTGACAATAGTTTGCCCATAAGTAGATCAATACATGACTATTAGTTAATGTGCGGTTCTAGTCACTGGCCTCCCACTCGGTTCACATCCCAGCTGCACTAAAACCTCCAGCTCAACTCAAAGCATTTTCTTTTTGGTTGGAGCCATCATATATATCCACACGGAGATGTGTGGCCAATTATTCACTGCCAGCCTGCTGAGACAAAGGCACATAAGACCAATAAACACCACACAGAAACCCCCCAAGGACATGTTGGCAGCAGGGTCAGCCTGGCTGGCAATACAAGCTTTACTCCAAACTTTTCAGTATCAGAGATACTGAGCCAGATTCTCAGAGTGGGCAGGGCAGCTAGCACAACTTCCTCCAACCAGAGAAACAATGTCCAATACAGGTGTGTGTGTGTGGCTGTCGTGAATCTCCTATTTCTGGCCATTAATTCTTATACAGTCATGCTATGACTCTTGCTTTATGCAGCAAGTCAGACACGTTTAGGCTTTTATTGCTTACGTCACTCCTTTCCCTCTGCTTCACAAAGACAGATATTGACTGGCACTTGAAGTCTGACAGTCAGAACTTACACAACTGTTTTGTTCTTTAGTGTCTTGAGTGGAACTTAGACCCTAATTATAGTTCTTGTTAAACAAATTAACAAACAAATGTGTTCTCTCAAAAAGAACATCCTTAGTGTCTGGAAGAATTGTAATTATTTCAAAACTGACAGAGATATTATATCAAAAAAGGTGTTACACTCATTCTGGAATAGTTCTTAGAACTACTGTCCATCCAGGAAATAGCGTTATTAAAAAGAATAAAAAGGGGCTTGTAAGAGAAACTGAAACCCTGCTTTCCCGCCTTCAACACAGCTGACTTAACCCTACATGACATGGCTGTCAAAGTCATATTGACTGAGTTGTAAAGTTACAAAATGGTTAAACATCAAAAAGATGTGAATGGAGAGGATTTGTAAAGTGATTTTATCATATGGCAAGCCAGCCCAGTCAGCAGAATAAAAACAGTGACATTGTGCAAATGTTTAGATTTTCATTTTTTCCCAAAAATCATTTCTACAATACGTATCACATCACATTCACATTACATGTATATGAGCTGAGTTGTCAGGAGTTTAAGGGATGGTGACAGCTAGGCGAGAAGGCTGCCTAGCCAGTGACCGCAGTTACAACATTTGTAAGTGAGAAACCACTGGATATATTTGATGAGATGTCAGGACATCTCTAACTGTATTTGTGACAACACAACTAGGTATTTTAAGACAATGATCTTTTCCTAACCCTTATGAAGTGCTGTTGTGCCTAAACCTAACCAGGGAAAAAGCAAAGTGTTGTCGCAGACTCTGTGAAACTTAAGCACACCTGTTTTTAAACAAAATTCCAAAATACAATCTAATCACCAGAATAAATGTTGGCCATGTATGTTTCTGTAAAAAAAAAAAGGATATATAAAAGGATGAATTTTTATGTTCTGACAACACTGTGCTTGTGACAAAGGCTTAGGCTTCTGCACAATTACAAAACAGTTAAGTCAGAGCTATGAAGAGTTTGAAAAAAAAAACAACACAAAAAAAACAGCTTTTGCTGCCAAAAACTCGACTGGAAAATGTCCTGAGATCTAAATGTCAGTGAACTGGCTATGGAAATGGACAGAAGTTAGAATGCTGATTTGAAGCCATACTAGTTGATTGTAGTCACCGATGCTTGGCTGAGTGTTGCTGTGGTTTTGTTCTCTCAGAAAAATTACATCCATACAACTTAAAGCACCTAATTTCACAAAACTGTGAAAAACTGTGTTGTGGGTGGAAGGAATGTGATGTGGTTGCTGGCAATTCACAGTAGCAGGCTGTAGGGCACACTCACACTTGGCCCAGTTGCTCCCTACCTTGCTGAAGTACCATTGTCCCTCCTCCCCAGTCCCCTGCTGGCCTGCACTCACAGTCACTAATGGGCCTGAGCACGGTTACCTCTTGTACATCAGAATCAGAATTATTTTATCGATCCCTGGGGGGAAATTGCTTGCGTTACAGCTGCTCCCATTCAAAGTCCAGAAATAGGCCATCATTATCATAATAATTATAATAATAATAATAATAATAATAATAATAATAATAATAATAGTAGTAATAATAACAACCACCGTGCCAGGGCCAAGAAAGTGTTACATGCTTGAAGACGGTACGGAGCTCTCACACTAGTCAAACAACTTGACTTTGGGGGTCAAGAGTGATTGGGCATGGACTGGATTGCCTAGTCTGAGTGTGCCCTAAAAGAAAAATAATGGAAGAAATAGGGACTAACCTCCCACTGCAGGTGAGGTGGAATGTTTCTGATCTGCAGTTTCCTGGTCCTGTGGAGAGAAGAAGAAAGTAGAGAGGATATTGGTGAGTTAAAAAGGTCTGCAAACAGAGAAAGAATGGTCTCAAACTTTTTGAGTAATAACAAATAAAATAAGCCATGTAAATAATCCAGAAACACAGCATGCGAGCACAGTGCATATGAAAAATATACTATGTAGGTGTGAAGAACAGGACACTAATTACAGGTCTAACACTCTGCTGACTTTGTTAGGCTGAGGGTTCAGGGATGAAAGCAAGTGAGAAGAAGAAGAGGCCACTGAACAAAGCCAGAACGTGTCTTCACAGACAAACAGGTAGAGATTGGAAGAGAGTCTTTTTGAAGTGACTTCCTTTGACACCAACCCTAAATCAACCCCATCCCCTCACTCCATCCATTAGCTCTAACAGGTTCAACTTACACACAAGCCCTGTGTATGACACAGGGCGCTGACCACAAGTCCAACCACATTTGACCTATTGTGTACGGAGCTACAGCTGACGGTGTGAATGGTGACCCTGTTCAACAACACCATCATGTTCAAACACTGCAAAAAAAAAGTCTCTGAATTGTTGTTTTTAATGTTGTTGTAACTTGTCTTTGCCAGCCACCTGATGAAAAGCTGAGGCCCAGACCAAACCAAAATCAAAGAACAAGTAACAATGAAGACTAGCCCCTGTGTAGACACTGAGCAGTAGAGTTTCAGGAAAATTGGATTGGGGTTCTGTCTGTCTTGAGGAGATACTGCAGTGCGGTTACCATGTGGTCCTGGTATCCCCTATACCATCTGTACCACTATCTCTCTGAACCACGATTAACTGCTAGAAACGTCTTGTTCTTAGCTGCTGTATGGATCCTGTTTCTGACATTAATACCAAAACATCTCTGCAGGTAGGCGAGGGGGCAGGGGTGCCCCAAAACTTCCCCATCAACCTTCAACCTACATCCCTGACTGCTGTCGTCTACCATTATGGGGCTTGAGCTCCAGTTGTTGGAGAAAACCACTGAATCAACAGCAAGCAGTGGGACAGCTTCCTGCTCAACCACCCACGCATGCAGTGGGGGATGGGTAGTCCACTGAATAGAAGCATGGCAGTCGTGTTTGTGAGCGAGTGCATCCTAATCCTGTATCATGTATGTTTTTGCCACTAAGCATGTTTGTATCAGTCTTTGAGTTTTGGTGTGAGCAGGTCTGTTGCATGCCTCCTGCTATTTCTGAAAGCACTTTTTTTTGGCTGGGTCTATGTAGTAACACATCAACGTTCACAGTCATTACCCTCCTTCCCCTTTAGCATTCAATACATTACGAACACAGTACTCATTTGGTTTCTGGCAACCTTGTTGGGTTTCGTTTCTTGCAATTCTTGATAACCATCATACTCATACTAGGATTTTATCGACTTTGGCTTTATCATTAATTCTGCTTTTAAATCTAATTCTTGAGCATCGTCTTTGTAGCTTCCCGTTTGGTAAATCCTTATACAGACAAAAGAGGATTCCCTCACATATCAAAGCATTTATTTCAACTTTTTAATCTCTGTTGTTCTCTGTTGCAACAAAAAATTAAACTCTGGAAAAATACATCTAGGTTCTTGGAAAAGTGTTAAAACTAAAAAACTAAATTATTCTCAAGAAGTGGACACTGAGTCCAGTTGAAAGCCATCCCTTCACAGCACAATTTTTACATCTGTTGCATTGGTGTTGCACCTTTGACCATTGGCCTCCTTACTGATGCTGCTTGTATTGAAATGTAGAAATGTGAAACCCACTTTTTACCACCCATTACCATCTTTACCACTCCTTATCCAACCCCGCACCCACCCAACTGAGCATCAATGGCCCTAAACCCCAACAACAACCAACCCCCATCTCTACCTCACATGCTAAACCACACCCTAACCCCCCGGGAGGTTCCAGCACAGATGAATAGTCTTTTGTGCATCCAAAATACCTGGCATCCCCCATGCAAAAAATGGCAAAGCCCTTTGATTCTCGATCAATACTCAGCTATAATCACCAGCTTCACCACACAACCTGCCAAACCCATATTAAACAAACCTGTTCACCACCCCTCCACCAGCATAACTTCCATCATACACATCAAAACCTTCATGACCCCGACACACACACAAATGCAAAATTCCACCTTATCAACACATCAACCCCCTATTATCCTCTCCAATGCCCCAGTCCACCCCCCACACACTCACATCCCAACCCCCATCAAGCCACCAACAGCGAACTTATTTGACCCCTACCATCGCCGCCTGCCCACCCATGGCCTACCCAATTGGCTGAAACCATGGCAACAGGTTAGGAATGGGCGGGCAAAGAAGATGGATGGGCGGGCAGATGGATGACAAAACAACATGCTTCACATTTTCTTACTCGCTTGTTTACTCACATTTTTTTTTTCATTGAAACTATCATTTCATTTTACCAACATTGGCGTGACCTGCCATGTTGGGTCTACCACCCTCTGTAAACCTGAGCAAAATGATAAATATTCACTTCAAATCATAATTTTCCACTTTTTAATTCCAAAGCCCTGACATGTCATTGTATTACCATGAAGCAATGAACACATATTATTAACATCAGGTGTATCAGTAACATATAATGCCACAACAGTGATTATCAATGTTGAATTCCCTATTTGATTGTGTATGTAATATATTCACGGTAGGGGTCAAAATAAGTTCACTGTTCACATATGGCAAATGGCAATATGGCTGAACAAAATGGAAGTAAATAACGTAAGCATCAAAATGTTCCATTTGAAATAATTTTGAGCCAATGAAACAAGAATCAAAAATCTGCTATGAGACCCTCATCCCTGGCTCACTTTTGATATGCAAAGATGGAACACATTGTCAATGAAGCTTGAAAATGTCTTAAGTCGAACGTAAAAACTGGAGCTGTTGAGGTTCCCTCAGCTGTGAAGGCATTAAATCCATGCTCAGCTCCAGCCTCCAGCAGAACAAAGGACCAGCAGAAAGAGCAGAAGAAAGAAAAGAAGCCAGGAGAATGAAAAGAGTGTGGTCCTCAAGGAGGAGGTGGAGGAGAGGAGAGAAAGGCTATGTTTCCAGGAGGGGTCAGAGGCCAAGGGTTAGAGCCCTTCAGACCAGACAGAGGGGCCCCTTGGACCACAGCGAGGTGTGTTAGTGAGTGAGGGCCTTGTCCTACACTTTCACAGCCACAAAATTCAATATATACATCAGTATTATCTATTAACAGCTAAATCAGCATCAACATACTTTCTTTTCAGCTTTATTATTCTAGTTTCCTTTGAAATCAGTACCTCTCCCTAAATTTAGTCATGTCCACAGTAAGGACCACACTAACAGGTTCCAACTCTGTCGCTCCTTTAACTTGTGATTTGCAGTGATACACACTCAACACTGAAACAGTGACATGGAGTTAAATGCTGATTACACTACTAGGCTTGGTGCAACTGCAAGACTAACTGCAACAGCACCTGTAACTGACAAAAGACACGGATTGTTGAACAGTGACAACCAACTTAAGAGGACCTTCCCCCTTCCATGCAGAGCTATTTTGATCGCATTAACAGGGCATTCATGCAGCAGGTGATGATGTGTTGTTCTTTACCAACTTCATACAACATCTCGACAATATGTGCCATATCACATTCACATTATATGTACTAGGGCTGTCAGTTTAACGCGTTAATTAGATTAATTAATTACACTGCAAATTAACGCGTTATAAAAATTAACGTGAGCGTGAGCGTGAGCATTTTAAATTTGGCCCATTGAATGACCCGTAGGCTACTTGGCAGTGGCACGTCACTGTAGCACTAGCACCGAGGAACTTGTCCGGACGTGTTCGTCACTTCCCACCTGAGTCGTTAGTAGGGCTGTAAAGATACACGTATAGAAGCTGAAATCGTGACACTCAGATCCACGAACCTGTCTCGCGCTGTGAGAAGGCAGAATCACGACACAACTTCCAGTCCAGATCAGCCCTATGAGCTGTAAGTAACACTACATTAACACCGCAGCGGTCGTTCGCCAATTCTCCACCATTGTTAGTTCACACAGAGCGAAACATCGCTGTAAAGACGAACCGCTGCATAATTCACACAGAAAGCCGGCACTGCAGCTCCTGAAGAGACTTGACGGTACAAGTCATGATGATGACGTGTGTGTGTTTTCAAGGGGTTTCCCCGGTGTCTCCCCTGTCAATCAAAACCGACAGAGACTGTCTTCCGGGGTAAAGTTCACTGAAGTCTCTGTCCGGAGGGCTGACCGTCGCAGAGATTTTTTTCATCAGAAACACTCGGTGAGGTAAAGTTTTTTTGCCGGTGACAGACGCATGGCAGAAATGTGACGAGGAGTCTGAAGGACGGGCGGGAGGAAGGACGCTTCTCCACGTACAGCTGTGGCATTTTTAACTTGTTGCCAAAGACAGTTACAGTTACTACGTTACCTTAGTTAGGTTCTGTAACAGTATTTTGTGGGACATTTCTCTGTATTAAGTTGAGTGAGTGACCTGTGCAGTTAACAGACCATCAGATAGACACGCTCTCCACAATACTGCACCTCTGATACTATCAGACAAGTATCATATACATAAGTTATTGAAATGTTACATAAATAAAATGTTTCATTTAGAAAGAAAAAAAAAAGTCAAGGTTTGTATCGAACCATGGGTCAAAAATCGTGATACAAACCTAATCAGGAGTTTGGTGTATCGTTACAGATCTAGTCGCTTGTCAAAGCAGGGTGACAACAGACATGGACGCGACTCAAGGGAGCGAGGCGAGCACATCGTTGCTAGGGCCTTTGAACGGCAAGTTCTTCTCTTCTTAGTGTATTCAATTGATTAGTCATGCAATACAATTTTGTAATGTCCTAGAATTCGAATTCTTTATTTGGGTACCTTTAGCAGGTATGAGATTAAAATGTGATTAATTAGATTAATTAATTACAAATCCTGTAATTAATTAGATAATTTTTTTTAATCGCCTGACAGCCCTAATATGTACATGATCTCATGTAGCGAGAAAGGAGGGGATGGCAGTGGTGTGACGGCTGCCAAGCATGAGACCACAGTTCGAGATGAAATTTAAATATCTGCAGAAACTACTGGATATTTTTGTCAATACATTTTCCAGATGTTTTAGTAGCAATACAATCATCTCCTAAACCTAACCACGTTGTATTGTGCCAAGCCCAAGCAAACCATTAGTACAGTGTTGTCACAACATTTATTTATCTTTTATTTAGCATAAAGAAATGTCAAAAGGTAACATAAAGTTTCAACAAACCCTTTAACATTTATTCTGGGGATAACCAATTTTAGACAGAAAGCAGTGTTCTAAACTGGTTATTAATGAGCAATCAACTCTGTTCCTATTGTCAGTGGACAAGTTTGCCTTTCTGTTTTTTTCCCCTTGTGTGTCCCATTCGTCATCACAAATGCATCAGAGAAAGAGGGAGCAATAAGCAGCAGCAGATTATATACCTCATCAGAATACATCCAGGAGAGGTTCAACTTATTTAAAAAAGTCTGAATCAATAACATTCTGAATTAGACAGTGTTAATTCAGTAACAGAGGTTACTAAGGAGTGGGACAGCTTCTTTCGAATCTCTGATGAGTTGCACACAGGTGTGATCAGACAGCTGACAGGCTCAGACCATACAGTAACCACAGTTACTTTTAAACATCTTTAACTTCAGTCTCTCCTTCAAATTCAGCACCCACTGAACAATGTTCAAACTGCTTGACAGGGACAGCTGGAAAGACACTAACAAGCCAACGGCTTTAACTTCAACACACATCAGGGCATTGAGAAAATTGAGTAAATTAGTGTGTTCACCCAGTTACAGCCGAGCTGGCTTTTTTGCAGCCCACTCAGCAGAATAAAATGTTGTCTATTTTACATTAATGAAAACCATACATTTCTTGGGGTTGTATGTACAATATTGACATTTCTTCAAAATGTGTCATGTCACACTCACATTTCATGAATATGACTTTCATGTTGGGAGATGGTGGGGATGGCAGTGGCATTACAGCTCAGCCAGATGGCGGCCAAACCAGACACCAATTTTCAAAACGCTGTTTCAGCATAATAAACAAAGTAAAAAACAGCATGAATTGTGTTGTCCTTTAAGGTCAGTTTGTTTATTCAGTTCAGTCATGAAAACAAAGAGTTTGATGTTATTTAGTATGTTCAGGCAGAAAAAAGAAAAATCAGTCAACGAAGATCTTTCTCTTCTCATTAATCTCCCACCCAACACTACAGAGTGCTCCTTTAAGAATGGCTTTATACATTATTGCATTATTGTCAAATACAGTAAGAATCTGCTGTTTCAAATCAAGTATATTGTTTCATTGAAGTTTCCACATAACATAACATGCACAGTAAGTCAAACAGACGTTAAGATGGTGCAGCTGGACATGGCTGACTCTCTGACACTGGGGGAAACAATCCCAGTAAAAAGAATACAAACAGTTTCAGCGGACAGCTACACAAATGCTCTTCGATATATCGCAAAGCCTTTCATCCACAGTTTCACTGCACTGAGCATTAGCTGCTGTCTGCAAGGGTCTCAAGTGACCTCACCAACAAGCAGCCTGATAAACCACAGTGCCTCCGGTCTGCACTGAACAATTCAGCATAACAGACTCAATAAACAAAGTGAAAGAACGCTGCGTGGTTTAAGGCATCTCCGACATGGCTCTGCACAATTTCAAGACAACCGTCTTCCGTCAATGTTGACACTTTCACTATCCGTCACAGTTTGAAGCTGTATGTTTCTCATCACATGATCAGAAAGTCTGGATCAATAGGAAAATGTATATATACAACAACACATATCTGGTCAGTCAAGCCAGATTTGGAGGTTGGTAGTGATGCAAACGACCACTTGAGAATGCACCATTCTGAAGGTCAGGCACATAAACCTGCCTATACCACAAAAAAACGTTTAACACTGTTGTTTTGCCAAGTAAAAGTGTGTAGAGGTCTGTTCTCAACCAAGCAACACTCGGGGGGTCCAGGGGCATACCTCCCCGGAAGAACATTTTGAAAAATTACCCTTTAAATGGTGACTACTGGTGAGATTTTTGAAAAAATAAAATCGTTTTCATAATCAGAATCTAAGACATGAGACAAAATAGTGTTATGACATTGCTGCTTGAAAATATGTTAACCTCTTCAGCATTAGAGAACTTGTTTCCCATTATTATTTTGTATTATCATAGATTTTTTTATGGAAACAAAATCTGTTTTAGAAGTCAGTGGGCCACATGACATGGAGGTTTATTGAGAAAGAAATAATAATCTCTGCATATTAATATTCATATAAAATAGAGGATGTACTAAAGTACAATAGTGCTAAGTACAGTGTCTTATTTCTCCAGTTTACTAATACAATCTGCGGCTGGTTTGAAGTCACTGGGCCACATGACATGCAAGCCATCGAAAAAAAACGCAATTATTTTGTATTAATATATCTATGCTAAGTAATTTAATGACGGTCCCTAAAACAGTCTCCAGCTATTCAGCACGCCGTCCTCCTGCTGCTAACACTGGGCGAGCCTCAATAAAGACACGGCTGGACCCAAATGAATATTCGCCGAATATCCAACCTCAAACTAACTTTTCACCCCGATGCGATGAGTCGCCTGTTGCAGCCTTTGAATAGGATGACGAGGATTTCAGTCACTCAAATTAAACTGACTTTTAGAAAATATACAAATAGCAGTAATGACAATAATAATCGATTTCAAGATAACTTAGTGTGTAGTGCTTTCACTGCGTGCAACTTAAATTCGCCATTTGCCTGTGATATTAAACCTACAAAAATCGTGTCTTTTTTCTTTTGCTGTGGGGCTGAAAATCCAGCAGAATGCATATAGGGGAATCACTGACACATCAGATAACCTTCTGCAACGATTGCAGGCTCTTTGGTGGAGCTCTGCTTTGAATGAAGCTCCGTCGTGACAAATGAATGGACTACTTGCCGCTCATCAGCTACCATTCCAGTGGAATGAGGTGACATACATGTCACTTTAAAAAGCATCGATCAGTCGACATCGAGCTTGGAAGACCGACTGAAGTAAAAAAACACTGTCCTGTACATCAGAACCTAGAAAAAAAACAATATTTCTAGTTCAGAATGTTATTAATCAAGACTTCTTAAATCAAGTTTATCATCTTCTGGATGCATTCTGATGAGGTATATGATCTGCTGCTTTCTACTGTCCCCTGTGTCTTTGGCGACTTTGTGTCATCAAATATGATACACCCCAGAAAAAAATAAAAAGGCAAAAAAGTCAGGAAATGGAATAGATTGCCTATGTTTAGAAGGCTTGCGGGAATTTCATAAACTCACGTGTATGGGCTAATTTTGCCATTTACATTGGTTGAAAGAAACCCTCAGTAGCAACATGGTGAGAACTGCCCTTGAAGCGGAAGTTACAAGATAATTGTATGTCTGGAGGTTTTTACTGCTCTCTAACTACTGTCATATTAAGAGGCACATGAAACGCCCATCAAGGCTGAGGTGTCCAGTACAGACATTAGCTGCTACCATTACAAAACCCCTACAGCACAGCTTGCTCTCAAATGTCCCCTAATATGACGCAAACCGCTGCTGCAGGCTAGAGGAGCACAGAAGTGCAGGGGGTTAATATTTTATAAGAGCTATCTAGCCAGCATAAAATCACAGATGAATTTTTTATTGCTGATGGTGACGAACGAGTGGGTCGAGGCAACCAACCAAAATCATCCAGTGTGCACACTAACCTCTTTACCAGCCAAACTCCTTTCATCCAATCCCACCAATCCATCTTCTCTGAATACCTTCATAACTCCACCCAGTGAACCTTCAAACCATCACCAGCATCCTCACTGTGGCATCTGTACTGCAGAGTTCACCATTTCAGCAAGTAAATTAGATACTGCATGAATTATGCTTGGTGCAGAGGATAGAGTTGAGGTCAGATAAAGAACAGCCTCCATTTGATTCTACTACAGATGATAGAGAGGGGAAGACGTGTATCAAAACGTTTACCATGAAGTCAGTTTTCATCCATGTTAAAAGAAACCTGGATGTAACCTCAACACACCACCAAGAGGCAGAGGAGGGTTTTTGTTCTCTTTTTATTCATTGATCGTGTTGCGCCACCTCGCGAAAACGTATATCAATTAGAGAAAACGTGTTTTCTTTTTAGACTTTGCACATTTATATGAACTAAAAGGGTCCATCACAGTTTTCCAAGCATTAGTTTCAACAATTGTTTTGAATTTCTGCACTAGCAAGAAATCCAAACTGGGTGTCATCGCTCTCATCTCTGTACCATTGACTCCATTGCCTCCTCCTGTTGCCTGTCATCTTACCCCTTTCTGCATCTCTCCATTTTCCTTTCTTCCATACCTAACTCCCCTCCAGTCCCTCTCCTGGAGACTCTCCTCAAAGCCCTCCCCCAGTGCTCAACGCTGGAGGGAATATTCCAGTTGATGTAACACTGTATGAGAGCTTTAAATAGACAGTAGGGGCAGGAGAAGGAAGGACGGAGAGAGGTAGAAAACAAAAGGAGGTGGTAGGATCAGGGGTGAGGGAGAGGAGGAAGTGCAAGGGGGGAGGAGGCACTGATGCAGCAGGACAGATTCAATGCTGGCTAACCTGTATGCAGCTCGTCAGTCAATGACTGAGAGGGTAAAAGGCTGTAAATATGTGCAATTGCATGAGTGTGAAAAACAGAGGGAAAAGAGCAATTGTGCATTTAAAGGGGGAAATAGGCACTGAATCACAGGACAAGACAACTGCTGCATCGGTCTCTATGGGCGAGTGATGTCTGACAACTGATGTCACAGACGAATGACCCACATGCTGACCTGTGTGACCATATACCATACCCCTATCAGTCAAACAGAGCTCTACCACATCCTTTGGAAGGATTTCTGAAGTGAATGCATTACTCAGTCAGCTCAGCACCTGTGCCTTCTCATTAAATCTGTCCACATAACCACCACATCCCCACAACAAGTATTAACCTAATCCAGCTTCATATAAGGAATGTTAAAGCCTTTCGTAATATTCTGCATGAGTGTGGAATAAAATAGACAGGCAGACAGACAGACACAGAGGGAGAGATGCCCCATCATCATTGTCATTGCTTCCTGATTGGTTTACATTTATAGGGGAAAGGTCATCTCACTCACTTGCTGCAATCTCATTGGTCGGCCAAACCCTACTTAGGGCCGAACCTTGCCGATCAAATTTTATAAATGATGTGACCATGAGCATTGTGGAGTGGGGACAGCTCAATGCTCTCTGCAGAGGCACTCTAGTATACCATATGTATGTGTGTGTGTGTGTGTGTGTGTATCTTGAATATCTTTCCCTTGTGTTTTCTGTACTTTAACAAACGTAATATTGCTGCAATACCTCTCCACTATGATATATGATTTACTTAGCTCAGCATCATCAAAAAAAAAAAAAAAAAAAGAATATGAAAGAAAAAAGGCTCAGCCTATATCATTTTTCTCGGGCAATGTGCATAGATTAACAAATCAATCATTTTCAATATTATCATGATTATAATCCTTAATAGACTGATGGTTATTATTATTGATGTTACTACAACAGTCACATGATGGAACACTACATACTGTGTCATATAAATTCTATCTGATGATGATATAGAAGAATGCAGAACCTTGTGGTAACAAACACTGGCAGACATATATAGGATTAAACTAAATACTCACTCATAAAATGTAGATTTGTGTCCATCTTTGTGTTACTTTATAGGCTAAAACTCTTCATTCTCCTTCTGTGGGCTACAAGAGAAAATGCGACATAGGAGCATTTACAATGATGTTGTGGGCGACTTGTTGGCTAGGGAGGCCTCAGTTCTGGAATTCATTTGGGGTAAAAGGAGAGGAGGGGTGCAGCAGTACGGGCCAAAGTTCAGGCTCTGTTCTCCACTCTGACCCCGCCTGCAGCTCGTGCGCCGGGCCTCCATTTTGGAGTAACGACGATCTCCATTTTGAGGAGGTGGAACTGAATCCGCCGGCCGTTCTGTATTCACACACACTTTCCGCACGAAAAAAATTAACTATACGCAGCGTCCAGTTCACGGCTCTTTGTGTGATGTTATTATCGGAGAGAAGCCACAGACTGGTATACATTTTGACAAACGGGTCCGTGCATACATGTCGTAACCTATGTGGACATGTGCAGACGTCGAAACCTCCACCGTGAGAAGTTGACAAAATGTATGGTTAAAACGCAGAGAAATAGTGGACTGTGGGCTTTCATTCCTCCCCGCCGCCTTCTGTGAATCCAGTAAACTGAGAGCGCGCTGCTGGAGAGGTGCTCCACACCTTCACCAGCTCTTCTACCAGCTGTGTTGCGCCTCCCCTCTCCCTACTCGCCATTTTGTGATGCCTATAGCCATTTCACGTTACGGGCACAGTGCTGGGCGGGGGAGTAGCGGGCCCACACGAGGGCAGTGAGCCTGTACTTGTGTTTTTATTTTAAGCCTGGAAGGTGAGGGTCCCTCGCCGTTCAGCCCTAACATAAAGGTTTATGTTTTTGGTGCCACTGCGTTCAGTCCGAGTGTGGACTTTACATTTCTAAAGTCAACTTAAAATGTCAAAATTACACTTGCAGTAGATTTCATTTAACTGCATCCAGGATAGAAACGGGAATGCGGGTGTGCGGTTTGCTTCAGAGCCTCTCGCAACACAGTACTGAAGGTGTGCACATGTCAAAAGGAAGGTGGAGGGTACAGCCCCCTGACTGACGCCGACTACTGTTTTAAATGCCTTTGTAATCTCAATCGAGCGCGCGTCTTCCTCATTAGTATGTCTTTATCACTGACTGACAAACTGAGCGCCGATAAACCTCGATAGGAGAGCTGGGCGAGGACGGATGGTTCCGATTAGAGTTTGCGTGTTTCCAGACTATTCCCCGCATGTAGCCAGGATTTCTGATTCAATCTACGCCATCTCTCTCTCTCCCTCACACACATAACATACATGAGAAGGCAAGTGGGCGGCCATCTTGACCAACGCCCATTTACTACAATGAGTGTGCAGTCACATGACAGCGGAGAATCCACCAGAACAGTGCACATAGGAGGAGGACGGGGGAGGGGGGCGAGCACAACACATGAACATGGGATCACACAGGCGGTGTGGTGGGCTGTGGGTCGTCTCAGCCAGTGCAACTACACAATGCCCTCATCCGAGCCATCTGTTTCATCTCACAGCTGCCACCAGTAGGACAGAGGAGCAGATAGACCGGATTAATATCTCTCTCTCTCATATATATCTATATAGATATATATTTATGTAGATATATAGATAGGCTATATATATCTATATCTATATATATATATCTATATATCTATATATATAAATAAAAGAGAGCGAGAGAGAGAGAGAGCGCGCGCACACACTACAGTATTTGCTTCCTCAACATAAGATGTTTCCGATGCCCCTATATACAGTGCTCAGCGTAAATGAGTACATCCCCTTCGTAATATTTTAAACAATATCTCGATGCACACAAAAACAATTTCAAAACTGTTGACAAGACTTAGTTTTATATAACATCTGTTTAACTTATAACATGAAAGTAAGGTTAATAATACAACTTAGAGAACAAAATGTTCAATTTTACTCAAATTAGGGTGATGCAAAAATGAGTAGACCCCACTGAAAGTCTCTGGAGCAAGGCTAAATTTTAGACTACAAATGTCGAATTTACCAATAATCAACCACAGGTGAGTCTAATTATTCATTACACAGGTGTCCAGCAGACAGTTGACTATAAAAGGGTGTAGAAAACCCCCTCCCATTTCATGTTGTTAGCAATGGCACCACATGGAAGAGAAATGTCTCAAGACCTGAGAAAGAAAATAATTTCTTTACACCACAAAGGTGAAGGCTACAAGAAGATCAGCAAAGCGTTACTTATCAGTCAGAGTACTGTAGCAAAAATGGTACAAAAACTTAAAAAAGATGGAACTGCAACCATCTCACAGAGACGTCCAGGTCGTCCACGGAAGTTAACACCTCGACAGGAGCGTCTTCTGATGAGAAGGGTCGAAGAAAATTGGCATACAAGTTCACTGCAGTTATCCAAGGAAGTAGAAAGCCAAACTGGGGTGACTATTTCCCGTGACACAATACGGTGTACACTGCAGAGGAATGGCATGCATGGGTGCCGTCCCCGACGGAAGCCTCTCCTTAAGCCCAGGCGCAAAAAAGCCCGCCTGGACTTTGCCAGGGCCCATGCTGATGAAGACTACTGGGCCTCTATACTTTAGGGGGATGAGACCAAGATAAATGTTTTGGAACTAATGGCTTCAAAACTGTATGCCGTCGCAACGGTGAGGAATACAAAGAAAAATGCATGGTGCCTACAGTGAAACATGGTGGTGGCAGTGTCCTTATGTGGGGTTGTATGAGTGCTGCTGGTGACAGGGAGCTGCGTTTCATTGATGGCATCATGAATTCACAGATGTATTGCTCTATACTGAAAGAAAAGATGCCACCATCACTTTGTGCCCTTGGTCGTCGTGCACTTTTCCAACATGACAATGATCCTAAACACAAGGCCACTGTCGGAGAACAGGGTGAAAGTGATTCAGTGGCCAAGTATGTCTCCTGATCTGAACCCAACTGAACATCTATGGGAAATTCTGAAGAGACAAGTTGAGCATCACTCTCCATCCAGCATCCAGTCTCTAAAAGAGATAATTCTTAAAGAATGGAAAAAGGTTGATGTCGCAAAATGTATCCAACTTGTTCATTCTATGCCTAGAAGACTTGGTGCTGTCATTAAAAATCATGGAGGCCATACAAAGTACTAGATTTAGTAGTTTTTGTTGTGGGGTGTACTCATTTTTGCATCACCCCTTATTTGAGTAAAAATGTGTAATCTAAGTTATGTTATTGACCTTACTTGCATGTTTTAAGTTTCACAGATGTTATATTAAACTTATATTTATATATATACATAATTTTTTCAACATTTTGGAAATTGTTTTTGTGTTCATTGAGATATTGTTTAAAATGGTACTTTTCAAAGGGGGCATACTCATTTACGCTGAGCACTGTGTGTGTAGATATGATAGAGATATAGATATGTATCACACACAATAATATATAATTGCTGGATAGCACTGAAGTCACAGCTGTAGTCTACTATTCGTCGTGCAGGGACACACCTCCCTCCATGTGCGCGCACAGGCACGCGCGTCGTTTTTAATCTCTCAGTCTGAAGCCGTTCAGAAACAGTCTGTCTTCAGATACAGTCTGTGTGTTCAGGTTTTATTACAGTCCACTGAGAATATTGTCTGTAATCGTCTGGAAACGGACATTTTCTGCCTGCGCGCTGCATATGTGTGGAGGAGAACGGATGGGCACGAGCGCGTTCCTCCATTCACAAAGTGTACAATCTACTCACGAGTTACTACAGCGGCTCGAGGGAGGATGGGAGGGGCTGGCCGCGGTGCACAGCCTCCGCGAGGGAGGGAGGGTTATACTATAGAATGTGTGCCATGAATGCTCGCGCCTGAAATACGGGGGGGGGTTGTGCAATAGCGAGGCAACGCAGAGGGAAGAATAGAAGAGTGGTTTGAGAGAAGTGTCGGGCTGTCGTCTCGTCTCTAGCAGCGGGAGCAGCGCTCGCTCCCCGCGGCGCTCTCTGTTACGGCAGGTAAAGGTTTTCCGTAGATTCCTACATGAAAACTCAGGGTGTAGCACTGAGCGCAACGAGCTGAATGAAGCTGTTGGAGGAGACGACATTTGTTTCCAGTTTGCTGGCTCAGCCGACAGAGCTGTGATGTGGCCATTAAAACCGACGTCGGTTAAAAAGAGATTAAAACAATGAGACACGTTCTCAAGTCAGCTGTGAAGACGGCTCATCTGTCTTTAAAGATCAGAAATGTTTCCAAACCCACTGCTGAACCCTATCTGTCATAAAGAGAACATACAGCTGAATGAACCAACAGCAGTGCAGCTGTGGTGAAACTGGTTTTAATTAGGCAGAGCCCTGCATATAGGCTTCATTTTATTAACTTCATAACAATGACAGACAGCGTGTAGCTTATCATGTGATGTGTTTAATGAGAGGGAAGGCTTGTGAATTAAATCTGTGAGAAGAGTCAGAACTTCTTTCTTAATTGGAGCAACAAGGTGACCAGTATGGCCTGGAGGTCAGGAAGTAGAAACGGAACAGGCCCCACCCTGCTGCAAGAACGACTAAATCATATCAATATAATTCATCATTTGAATTAGATTGTTTCCTAAAAGAAAGCCTGACCATGTGATGAACACGTTTAAGAAAAGGAAATAGAATTTTTTTTTTAGAAGAAGACTGAGGTGTTAACAATGATTTTGACTCCCACAATGGATTAATGGTATTTAGATGCCATTCATTTGTAATCTCATTATATTTAATTCATTGATCAGAGGAATCTTTTTGAGACAAGGTAAGGACATTTTGCAAGACAGGGGGCTAAAGCAATATGGAGATATCTCACATATATGCCTGAGGATAAAAACAAATATAAATAGTACATTAATACAAAAAGACATATAATTAAAGGACTACAACTAAAACGGTCCAGTGAATCTGAATCATGTTCCATCATTATTAGGATGGCATTATTGCTCACCCTATATGGTCAGAAATAAAGTTATTCAATTTTAGATAAATTATTTAAGATTTATTTCAAACTTTTTTTAGGTACATTTATATTATTTGGTCTCCTCACTATCATCAACATACTAAACCTTATTTAGGCTAATTGAGTGAGTTTTCTAATGGACATTTTGAGGGAAGTTCTTACTTACTATTTTCCTGTTAAAATGTGAATGATAAGTTTGTCATCATTAATAAATGTTACTTATACATAATGTAAAATCTAAGTTATTTACTTTTACATAATGTAAAATCTAAGTTATTTACTTACACATAATGTAAAATCTAAGTTATTTACTTATACATAATGTAAAATCTAAGTTATTTACTTAAACATAATGTAAAATCTAAGTTATTTTTGGGCACTCAAAGTTAAAAGATTCAATAATATTTACAAAATAAACGAATATTCATTAAACAGTCTCATTTATGATTTTTTGCCAGATTCTCAGACAAACTTATAGGAACAACTGAACACATTTTAATCATTTTAATGAAGAAAATACAAGTTTACTAAGAGAAAAGGAGTTACAATTTCATAATATCTTTTTGTGTGTGGGTGACATTAATAGATGTATATCATTTTTAACTGTATAATTTTTTTTTTCTTACCTTCAACTGCATCTATTAAATCAGCTAAAAAGCTAAAGAGAGTCTGGGAAACCCACTCGTTTTTTATGTTTAAGATTCAGCAGGAAACTCAGAGAAAGAGCAAAGAAAAGCAGCTCATTTCTCTGCACAATTTATTTTTAACATATCAGCTGACTTTACTCCCTGTGAGGGGGTCAGAGCTACTAAATTGAGCTTTGTAGTTTGATTAAGAAAATATAAACAAACTATGTTTTGTGATTTGGAATGAGAACTCAAAATGACATTTGACGAAGTTTGACATCATTTTAATGGTCAGTCATTTAATCTTTTACATGCACAGTTTACTGATTGATCTGGGTCTCACTTTTCTGAAATATAATATGTATCTTAGTGAAACAGTGTAATGATAAAATAAAATAAAAATCATTATGAAGAAAACTTTACTAATCCTACCTATTCTATAGTTAGATGGATTCAGCCCAGTGTAAATTGTTTTTAATATTGACAAATAATTCATCTTTATTGAACTAATTGATTTGCAATCATAAGCTGTACCCACAGAGTCTAATTTTCTAACTAATTCATCTACAATAAATTCTGGTTGAAAATGATTAATTATGAAATATTATCATCTTGATCGATCTTTTAAAAGATCGCTCCAAACAGATGATTATGATTTAAAGTACACTTCTGCCATTCACTTCTTAATCAACACAGTCATTTCTTTATAGATGAGATAATGCTTGCGTCAAAACAGAACAGTTGAAGAAGGTGTGACTCCAGGACTGAACGGATGGAAAGCGGACAGGGGCCCGGCCTCCAAGCGCCCCTCTCAAAAAACAAAATGGGGGAGAAGGAGGAAGACGAGAGGGAAGGAGGGGTTCCTGCTTTGTCTAAATGAGAGCCAGCATGAGAGAGTGTGTGTGTGTGACGTCAGCCTCGACTTTGTTTTGAATTGGTGAGGAACAGGGCGGGACCAACAACAGCCAATAGGAAAGCAGCAAGGAAAGGGGCCCGTCTCTAACACACACACACACACACACACACACACATACACACACACAGGCAGCCTCGCCTCCTTGGATTTCATTCCCTGGTTTGCTGCTTTGAACGGCAGAGGGCCGAGTGAGTCACTGTGCTAGACTCTGCTCTACTGATGTGACTTCAGCAAACTGACTTACTGCAGTGTTACTGAGGAAATGCTCATTTTGGGGATACAAATATTTAAACAGAAATGATCATTTTGAAGGAGAGTTAATGTCCCTGAGCAGGGCAGAGAAAATATTGACGCAAATACTACAACTACTAGAGCACAATTTCTGCTGTACTGCTACTGTAATAACAACACAAATCACACAACAATGTACAACAGCATCATCATAGTTTAGTAGAGCAAAGTCCTCGATTGTTGGAATCATAGACTGAAAGGGTCAGTCCAAACATTTACAGGAGATTTCGGGTGGCCGCTCCCTGGTGTCACTGTACATACAGTGTGTTGTGTCATCATATAAACTGCCACACAAAACAAACACTCCAAGGCCCCAATTGGCTTTTTTCAGAGCATTAGACTGTTTTTTCTCAGTGGATGAGTTTGCTCAATAGCTCAACATTCTTAAGAACCTAATTTATCTAATTATTTTTAGCTTTGCTTTCATTATATTTTCGTATTTGTTTAACACCATCAAACTCTTTTCACATCTGATTTTTCTTTTAATTATTTGTCTTCAATTGGTTTTCTTGTACATTTTGTAATTTGCTTTTATTTCTGACATTTTGTACATATTATGTAAATAATGATAATATGTTTAAAATTAAGGATCCAATGCATACATATTTTAAGACATAAAAATACTGAATAATAATTGGTGTCTCGTGTTTTTCTTCTCAACTAAAATGTTCTCAGACCTAGTTAAACACATTCTAAAACTTAGATTCCATTCTGATTTAGAAAGCCACACTACGACAGGTGACAGATTTTTGTTTTAAAAATACCATCCTGGTGTAAGTACAGGAGGTTTCAAATTAGCACCTCACACTTTTGTAAAGTGCATACTGGACCATGACTGGCTTGCTAACTAGTTGAAATGGCACAACATGTTGCTCAAATAATGCTTGTTCGTAAACTTTCCCCTGTAGAAGATGAGTGTGAAAACAAACTCTGCACTACATCATTTCTGAATGGTGGAGGACTTTGAATAAAGTTTAAATTAAATTTAGAGCATTTTGCTTTCTTTCACATTTTCTGTATTAACCTGAATATGCATGTATTGGTAAATTACTTGCTGCCTTTGTATCTGCAGTACAGATTTAGTCCAGTTGTGACTGAAAATGTTTTCTCAAATAACATGGGACAATATTTTTTACACTTATTTCAACATTTAATGAATGATGAGGAATTTCTAAAAACCGAAGCTGTACATTGGCTGGAGATTCAGATGCTTAATACTGTGACACCAGTAAAGTGTTTTTCAGATCAATCTTGAAATCAATAAAAATAAAAATTATAATGAAACTAATTAAAAGAAATAGACATCTATTCAACAGAGCCTCCTTCATTAACACCTACATTCACTACAATAAAATAATAAGTGAAGCTCTCATTATTTGTTTGTTTGGGGGCCTCTGCTCATTGTAGCTTAAGCAAAGCCATGTTGTATAAAATTTCTCTTATCTTTCAATTTGTACAAGAGCAAAGACAAACAAGTAAGAAACAAAAAAAACAATAACAAATTACCAATTGCACACGTGTATTTTTCATCATCCACAACATGTAACACCTGTGACAGGAAATGCTGTTTTCAGCTGCAAGTGGGTCTGTGGGGATGAGAAGAGCGAGGGCAGCAGCATCTAAACTGAGGGTGGCTTTCACCTTTCTTCTACAAAACTGGGCCATTATCTCGACTGGTGTTCTACTCTCTGTTTCCCTGCCAGCTCAGTTCCAATATGTAGACTATTACCTCACATATACACTTAGACATCTCTTTAGTAAAATCATGGCTTATCCAAACAGTAATCCCAAAAATTAAAGTCATTCCTTTAGCTTAATTATACAATAGTATAGTCGGGGACTTTTGTTCCTCAGTGGCCTGGTAGCTGTCAGTCATCTTGTCAGAGTGGGTGGTGTTTGTTTCTTTCCCTCCCAGAATAATGAATCCTACTCTTAGAACAAGTTCTTTCATATTCAGATAAGTGAGACCATCAAACTGTCACACAGACAGACAGACAGACAGACAGACACACACACACACACACACACACAGACAGAGTATTTTCTTGAAGGTTCCCACTCAGCATAACAATGTACAACTACTGCAACACCTCCCTCCGCACACATACAGACCTCCAAAACCACGTGAGTGAGTGCAGTGGATGTGATATGGCACACCCCCGGCTTGCACACACCCACTTTGGAGAGAGGGGGAGGGAGTGCGTGTGGGAGGAAAGGGGGAGGTATAATCTATTACAGCACTGGGGGAGGGGCTCCTCTCTCTCTGTGTCTCACCCCATCTTCTTCGCTCTTTTTCCCTTTACTTCCTCTCACTGCAGCTCATACATGTCTGCATGTGTGCGCGCGAGTGTGTGCATGTGCGTATGTGTGCGCATGGTCGCAGCACATGCCTGTGTGTCAGACATGTGACCAGCAGGCAGAGCCTCCATTTTAACTCTTTGAGAATCCCAGCGTAGAAAGAGAGAGAGAATGAGGAAGGAAGCTGACAACAATAGGTAAAACAGTAACACACTTTGTTTTACCGCCTGTCATGTCATTAAAGCAACTGTTTACATTCGGACATATGGACGGGTGACAAATTACAGAAAAAAGCAACACAAAGTGTCTTCGTAAGGTGTTTGAATATACATTGGCATTGAGTCACTCCACAAGAGCGCTGCCAAACATGTCAGTCCAAATGAATCCACAGGTGTTCAGTTGGGTTGAGATCTGGTGACTGTGAAAAGCCATAGCATATGACTCACATCATTTTCATATTCATGAAACTATTCAGTGAGCCCACATGCTCCATGGATGGGGCAAAATGCCCCCACAGAATAACAGAGCTTTTTTCCACATCTGTGTGTGTGTCTATGGCTGTTGTACCACTTGATTCTCAATTGTGCATTCATCTTTGTAATGAGGGGTTTAAGCACCGCAGTCATACAGTAATATTCCTCTCTATGTAATTGTTGACAGGCCATTCTTATTGGCAGTCTGATCATGTCCTATACTGATGTTCTCAGTCACCTGAGTAAGAGCTGGTCGTCTATTTTTCCTTACATATCTCACTAATGCACAAGCACATTTCCCATGGATGCAAATGCAAATTTAGTCACTGTTCCTATTGAAACATGAGCCAGTTGAGCAGTCTGTGTGACTGGGTCTCGTGTTATCTGTGCCCCCACAATGAACTTTCTTTCAAAAAGTCAGGTAGATCTTCTCCTCCTGCCATCTTGATACATTATCAGTATGTGTATTCAGCCCACAGAGTACAATTGGACATTAAATGCTGTACCTGGCACCCGGCTGTATATGGGGGGTCCCATAGACAAAATCAGTCATTTATCCTACTGCAAAACATATCAAAGTAATAGCCACCTTAAGCTGCTGGTCACATCAGACGAAGGATTCAGTCACGTTATCAGTATTTTGAACTGAGAAACCATGCGCTGTACTGCTTATGAATTCAACTTTGTATTTTAAGGAAAAACAGGGAATACACATATTTCAGCCCTCTGTGAACACTTCATTGGCTATGTTTTTCAAAAACAGCCCACAGTGGATTTATCAGGAAACTCTTTGTAAGTGTTTGACAACAACAATTCATTTAAGTGGACCCCTTGTTATGCTTCCTGTCACTCTCTCAGTGAGCACCAGTTTTAAAGGTTAATATAGACATTTGCAGTTCTGTGAAGTTTGAGAAAACACTAAACATTTCAGTTTGGGCTTCACGTTTGAACATTTTAAACAAAAAGCACATGTTGTGCACTTAAGGTAGGCTTTGTGGCAGTGTGGGTGTAAAAGAAATCACCATGGAGCTGCATTTTGTCAACTGTAGGATCCAGTTTGAACCAAACTATGGACTAAAAGTCAGGATATCTCAGCTTTTATTGTTCCCCAATGCTATGAAGGTCCAGTTCTAAATCACTGGATGGCACCGTGAACTGTGATGTTTTTAAAAAAGGGGACTTGATTGACTTCTTAATACACAAATTAGTGTTGGCCTCAACAGGTGCTGTACCATTTTGGCTGCAGACAATCACAGACAACATAAATTAGAAAAAATAAATAAATAGGGAATTTGGCTTTTATTTCATTTAATTTAGAAGACAGGATTTACAGAAAGCAGGAGGGACCCAAACAGGGACATGTAACCAGTCAATAGACAGGAAGCACAATTCTGTTGTTTGCCAACCAACGTAGGAATATGAAAATAATTGTCTTTATTTAGGCATTTTTGTGTAAAAAGAGGACTGAGGCATACACTGCATTTCAAAATGATCTGCCGACAAAAGGTAAACACCATCATCCCATCTTCACTAAATGTTCGTCATTCATTTCTCATTACAGATGTGTTGCTGCAAAAATCCTGACTCCTAAACAGAGCCATCAATTAAAGGTTTTAATCAGTGTTTTATGGAGTCTCTGCAAACAAATTACATGCTGTCATTGTGTACAGCATGAAGGCTTTACAGATAAATCCAACCACCGATTTCATCTTTACTCAAACAGATCTTGCTCTCCTCCTCCTTTTTGTAAATCTCAAGCTGATGAACCTTGTGCTCATGCAGACTATCAGCAGCAGAGACATGCTGGAGACGAGGCACAGACAGACAGACGGTCATGGTGAAGCATGTTAGAGTAGCCACGCTTAGTGAGTCATCTGAAAATACAGAGACCAAGATGCTACACGTCCATTTTGGACTAAAAAAAACACATAATTCTGTGTCTAAATATAGAGCATCCAGTCTCAAAGCATTTTGTTGAGCAAAGACACAAGTTACCTCCTGCTAACGTTACAGCTATTTGGCTATTACTTTGTCTAAAGAGACTAACATTTTCTACTCTACTTATGCAAGTTGGGAGCATTCTGCAGCCAAGTGATACTCATCACAATGTACTGAAGGAACCAGTCATTTAACCAACAAGCATTGTGTGTTTTTTTATTTGCTTATACATTCCCCAACTTTATGGAAAAACAACAGTAAAATAGATGTTATACCTCTATAAAAACACTAAAAACATCCATTCAACCACACCTGCTATTCCCATTCTCACCTTTCAAACTGAAACATATATTACTGATTTAATCTACAAGATCTCCTGCTAATCTTTACTGAAACATGTTCAGTGTTAGCTGCCAGTCACAGAGTAAAGAACAAACATGTGCATATCTCTTGTGAGATGCATTTCCATGTGGAGCAGTCCTTCTTTCAGATCAAAGCAATGAGCAAACAGTCAAAATGTGTATGTTCTGAGGAGAACCCTCAGATGGAGGCAGGCAGTTATAGCAAATCATTCTGGTTACTCTCTGTTTACTGATAGATAATATTGCTGTTTTATAAACCTCTCACAAAACATATTTAATTGCAATTTTAAAGACGCATAATCCTTCAGTGCTAAACCATTTTAGCCATCAGGCAAGAGATCGGCAGGCATGTGACCCAGTAAAAACGCACGGGGATCATGAGAAGCTGCATATCTTCAATAAAAATGAATAGATGTCTTTATGTCCTGTACGAGCTCTGTAATCAGACATCACTGAGAATGGATTTTCAAGCTTCAAAGCAACTAAATATACTTTATTTCACAGACTGACAGCTCCTACAGACAGAGCAGGATGGAAAAGCCTGTCAATTTCATGTTTCTCTTAATGACTACTTCTTTTCAGAATACTAGTAACGTTGAAGTTTTCACAAACATTCATTAGTTTGAGGACAAGTACTCAAAGTAAAAAGTATCCTACTGAAGGCCATTTCTGTGCAAAGCTAACTGAAGCCGATTAGTACAAGCCTTTTCTTCCCATTCCAGTCTCCCTCTCTGTCTGTTTCCATCTTACACCGTTACGTCTCGCTACGTCTGCTGTGCATGATGTGCACTGATAGGTTGATATCAGTCTTGTGATGTTGGGATGGCAGCGTGTATTGATGCGAAATGAAAATAATCCAAAATGTGAGAAGTAGATGTTCAGATATTTGTGTTCAAATGTAGGGAGGGAAAGTCAAAAGTGGTCAGGAAAGTACCTTTAAGCACAGATACCTGAAACATTTACTTTAGTACAGTAATGAAGTAGCTATTTGTGCTTAATTACTTCCCACCTCATGAGGTTTGACATTTTAGATGAAAATCTCTGGTTTAGAATTTGGGTGTGGAGTTTAAAAGTCATGGACCTTTAATTCCTTATCTCAATTAGGAGCTGACGAAAACATGCCATTGAGTTTTTATTATGGGAAGTAGGATATAGCATTTTTTACAGTTTGACCCACACTAGGGACTATAAGTCAGAATATATCAGTGTCTTTGGACCATGCTTTCCTAGGGGTGTCACAGTTTCAATTCTAAATCAAAATTTGATTCAATTTCAAGTACTGAAATGAAAAGCATGATCAGTGACTCTACCAATATTTTTTTTATCTACCCTCACCTACACGTGTGCATCTGGTACGCGAGGTGAAGAAACTCAAACTGCTGTTGTACAGTACCCTTCTGCCATCGCGTGACTCTGTTTATGCTTATTAATGTGTTCCTGATTGACTGGTGAAGTACTATTAACTTTAAAATTAATAATTTAAATGTGATATAATTATACCAGACTAACACATTTTGATGTCATAGTCTAAATATGGCCTAGTTTAAATGAGAGTTTAAATCTAAAATCGAATCTAATCCTTACAATCAAAAGTCAAATTGTATTGTGAATTTGGAGAATCGTGACCCGACTTAAAAGGAAATTCATAAGCTAAATGCTCAGTGTTGTACCCTTTAAATTTACATTTTGATCTACAGGTGGTGCTGCAATTGACATCAATCAGTCAGTTACACAGCATGTGTTTGCATGCTTCACCCACTTCATTTTTTTAGTGGTTAGACATGTAAATACAGGATTAAACTTTGTAAGTTGAATAATAATGTGTAAATTATACAGAAGTGTAGTTTACATATTTTTTGATACACTTATGGAAGGCATGAAGATCATTGCCATTATGATGTGTTATTTGGTAGGTTCAAATTAATGTATGTAGATTTTATATTTGTATATTTATGTTTATTAAATCCTATTGATTTATTGGTTCATTTGCGTCTGTTTTTGGGAAACAGAAGACTCATTGTTTCCTTAATTCCAATACCACCCTCCATCATAACAAATTAATTTCAATTAAGGAAGCATCCACAAAATACAAAGTCAAACAGTTATTGCTTTACAAAACCAGATGAACCCACACAAACCTATTCTTTATCTTACGTTACACTGGACCTTTACGGACTTCACTCTCAGTGAAATGACAGTACAAATGTCCCTGGTTAGCAGGTTAATGCAAGATGAGCAGGGAGGAAGAACTCAGTCATTTGGAGAAAAGCTGATTGTTGGCTAAAAACTGACACTCAAAAAAGGCACCGTGTTCAAATTAAAGTGAATGCAAAGATAAACATCGGGTCTTCTTGTCAGAGGCATTCACATAAAAAACATTTCTGAAAGTATTTTTGTGTTGCTTTGGTTTCATTTCTGAATAAAGATTATTTCATCTGTAATGATGGGAGGAACTTATGCATTCAAGAAACTCAAGAGATCAAGACTGCAAGAGGCAAAATAAACAAAGACAGTCTGGGTCAAACAGACAACCTGCTGGAAGGCTGGCAGTTCTGCTGAACTGAACTGCTCACACACACACACACACACACACACACACACACACACACACACACACCAGGAAGAGGACAGGGCAGGAAGTTCTATATGGAAAGAGCAACTATAGAACCCTTCTCAGCCAATCAGAGGTCAGTATGGTAAGCCTCCTGGCGAATCAGAAGCATGCATTCTCTATAGGATCCCTAATCTCCAGTTTCTTTCTCATTACTGCTGAAAAAATGTCAAGAATTCGGGTCCAAGGTGCATGCCCCCCTCCTCCCACGAACACACACATACACACAGAGAATCCTAATGTAGGCCCATGTTGTGGTGGTCTGACGGGGGGGGTGTATAGGGTGAAAGGTCAAAACAGGAAGAATAAATGAAAACTGTAGAGGAGATAAATGAGAATTATAATTCTGACCAGGGATTGTTTTTCCTAATTCACCTTTTTTTTCACCAACAAAGAAAAGTCTAGAAAGTTTGATTAAAAGAGGTGAAGTGTAGCATAGTCTTGTTGTGTGAATACAACAGGCCCACTGAAGAAAAATGTCTCAATAAATTCAACTCAGATTTATTTCCATAAACAGAGAGGAAGTGAAGTAGACTACATGAATACTAAAACAACACATTTCTCCAAATTAATCGAAAATCTACATCTTGGAGCAGGAATTAAGACATTTGTTTTCAGTATTTATGTATAAATTATGTATTAATCAAAATCAGTTTGGACTGAACTAGTCCTGTCTTCAATAATTTCATTTTTTGATGATATGAAACTACACACACTTTAAGATTGCACTCAGAAATGGTGGTCTGTTGTTGCTTTGGTTTAATTTAAAGCATGACTCTTGAACTGCTGTGAAATTTCAATTTTCAGAGACAAAAAATTATTTACTTCTCTCTGTATGTAGTTTGGTCTTTTTCTGACTTGAACTAATCATGCTCGCTGTGAGGAATGTGTTGAATGAGTCTCATGACCGGAAGGCCATTAAAACTTGAATACAAAAAGAAAAATTATTTCTTCATTCTGCTAAATCTGGTTCTTGAAGATGTCTGTTTAGTCTCTTGACATTTATGCCAGCTGAAATAATCATTTTGTCTTCCTATGTCTTCTCTGTGTTCATGACAAATGTAATGATTGGAGTTATGTTTGTGTAGCACCTGAGCTTAAGTTTT
Source organism: Diplodus sargus (assembly GCA_903131615.1). Classification (NCBI taxonomy): domain Eukaryota; kingdom Metazoa; phylum Chordata; class Actinopteri; order Spariformes; family Sparidae; genus Diplodus; species Diplodus sargus. The sequence goes on along the minus strand of CAEMYA010000409.1, from coordinate 1,332,198 downwards.
CCAAATGTCTTCTGTGTAAACAGATTCCACAAGATGAAAAGGCCTCTGATTCTGGGTATTTTTTAGCTGAAACTTCCAACAAAGACAAGAAAACAGCTGGAAGCAGAATCTGACAGCAGCCATGGAATAAACATCTACCATCTTATTTAGTTAAAATATGTATCACCCTCAATGGACAAATGATTATTTCCCTTTAAATCTCCTTTTTCATCCTACTTAAATCTTGCTGTACCTGTAGTGTGAAATGAAAGGTCCAGCCAATGAAAGCATCAGTAATTTTACAACAATCTCGCCCCTCTATGGATGCAATCCAATCAAACTGCTTGCAATTCGTAACTGTTATCTAATTGGTTTATACTTTTGATTGGTTCCTCCCTGCTCATTTCTCACCCGACCATGTCTCCTAGATTACAATGCTGCACAGAAATAAATTACATTTACCAAATATCTTTTGTGAACAAAAAGGAAAAAGTAAGTACTTTGACAATTATACAGTTGAAAGAAAAGGATCTCTTTGCAGCTGAAATTGATTGCAAAGAACAATCTGACTTTCATTAAAATTTTCAAAAACATGCTAGCTGGTGGGCGGAATCATGTCCCATTTCCTACCAAAATATGATCTCTTAACGTATGATTATACACAACATACTATTTGCATTTACTGAAAAAACTTCAAGCTAAAAAGTCAGTGAAAAGCGTGACAATCACCTTTGTCACAATTTTGAGTGAGTGAGCGTCTTTGTTTCTATATAAACCCAGCTCTTCATAACATAAGAGTATTCACAATCATTATTTACATTTACTGATTGAATTCAGAGCTGAAAAATGCTAGCTGACCTTTGGCACGATTCATGTAAAAGAAATTCCAAAATGTTGGTGGTCAGGAAGCCAGTGAGGGATCATGTCCTTATTGCCGCACCAGGGACTCCTACTAGTTGAATGCCAAAACCTAACCACACCATAAATACGAAATGGAGAAAAATGAAAAACATGACCGTTTCACAGATAAAACCTTTGGTTTAATTAGTTGCTTCTGGCAACTAACTGCTTGTACTCTAAAGTGAATGATAGGACAAAAGGTTGCTAACCCCTCTTTTAGCATTAAAGCCATGAAAGTAAAATGTTTCTAAAATCTAAAATGTTGTGTGTGTGCTCCATTTGGACTTGTATTTGTAATTTTTTTCTGTAATGAAAAGTCAAACAGGGAGACAGCACTATAACAGCAAGGTAACCTGTTCAATCCTCGTGTTCACTGTCCACGGAAGGTAAGATTCAGTCCTCAGATCTCTTCAAAAATGTGTTTTTCATTACAGTGACTCTGAAGGACCATGAGATGTTCATGCTACTATCAGGTAATGCACAATGTCAGTGGATTAAATGGTTGTTGGTGCATTAGCAAATATTAAATTATCAGTCAGGCTTTATCCTTCTCTTTCCCTGTGGTTTTTGTAAGAATATACTGGAAACCCAAAAATGTATTTTATTCAAAATTATTTTAGCATTAACAGTTTCTTTCGCATCCCCAAAAGGCCCTTTTGTTTTTGCTTTGTGTGAAAGATGACAGTCCAATTTAAAACAGGACCAGCATTTCCTTTTCACAAAACATGCTAATGGATACCTGCATCAGTATTGGATTAATATTTTTAGGATTAAGTTCAGATGAAATTATTTTGTTTTCAGTTGTTAATAGCATCCCTTAATTAAACAAAAAAATGGTAGAGCCCATACCCCTTTTACTACTAAATCATGTTTTTATACACATGGGAATTTCTAAAGAGATGTGGGTGGAGTAACTATTAAAGCCATACATTACGACACAGGTCATTCTGATGCAATAGAGAAAAGACTGAAAGTCATGTCATTAATGGAGTGTATGTAGGGTAAAAGCATGTATCCATGCTTTCCTGAACACATCTGACTAATGACTTTCATGCATCAGATTTGTTAAATAAGTCTCATATGAAAAAATATTAATATACGTGGAAGATAATGTATCATTAAGTCTTTTCAAAATGTGAGTGACTAAGAGTTAAACCCATGGGGACATTATAATGTACATTTAGGTATTTCAAGACTTGGTTAAGAAAATAGGCAATTGACACTGAAGATGTGGTGTGATCAAACTTAATGCAGATAGAGTGATAAGCCACAATTTTACTTTAAATCCCAGAACTCATATTTTGAAAGAAAATGTAGAGATTTTTATTTTAAAAGGTTTCAATAGTAAACAGCCTATTTTTCAAGAAAAGGGGACAGATTTCATATATTTGAGCCTGAACTGACAATATGAACAAGGAATAAATGCAAACACTAAACATGTTTCTCTATCAATATACTCCTACTCTAATAAGGGTATGGTATACAAGTATTAGACATTTGGTGATTAATTCAAGGAAAGGCAATCTTTCAAACCCAGGAATGACCAAAAAAAGAGCCTTCATTCATTAAAAACTCTTAATTGTGCACGAAAAAAGCACACCTTCCAGTATCTCTGGATAACATTACTATATGCCGCAGGGCGGCTCTCCTTCATGTGCACGCACACATTTTCTTTACATACATACATACATACATACATACATACATACACACATACATATATATATACACACACTCACACGCGCGCACACACACACACACACACACACACACAAGGGGCCCCCTCCACCATGCAGACCCAACCCCTGGGGCCCCAACCCCCCTACAACCCTCCCTCCTTTCTTCATTTCTTGGTTTTTCCTTCTTCCCCTTCACTGCTCATCGCTCCTCATGTATGTGATGGTGTGGCATGCATGCACCCAGATGTGTGTGTGTGTGTGTGTGTGTGTGTATGTGTGTGTGTGCCCAATTTATTTTTAGAGAGTGAAAGAGCAAGAGACAGCCAGAATGAGGGTGAAAAAACAAGACCAGGAGACACAGAGAGAGAGTAAGAGATGGAGAGAGAGAGAGGACAGATGGTTTGAACCAGAGAGAAGAAACAATCAGAAAGATGGGGTGGAGAGGAGGAGGAGGAGGGTTAGGAGGAGGAGGAGGAGGAGGAGGAGGGTTAGAGGGTCTTCTTAAAGAGACAGGACTCAGTTACCCCTTCACCTACATAAGGCCTCTATGTGTCTCTGCTATCCACTCTCCTTCACCTTCTCTTCGATGTTGTCCTTTCTCTCAACATTGTCACACCATCTTAGTGTCTTATTTTGGCTTCTGGACTATAAGCCTTTCTTATCACATTCTTCCCTCTAATTTTTCTGTGATTAGGGTTAGTGATCTGCCCTTTTCTAATGCTAACTACCATTTTTTAAGTTTAAGTTAATCTGCAAATGGAGACATTTTCTACATTTTCAACACTTTATACTAACCATCTTTAATGAAAGGTTAACTTATACTACTAATAATAATGATTAATAGTTATTTCACTGTCAAAAAACAACACAATGCTTTATAAGACATTTAATAGCAACTGTAAAGGTTTATAAAAAAGCAGTTAACACGATGCAACTGCTTAAAGAATGGTTTATAAAGGGTTCTTTTTAAGTTGGCAAACTCAAAGTGAAGCAGCAGAGGTGGCAATTTCCTGAATGTTAGGCCCTGATATAGGTCAAGCTCCAAAACAAGTGGATCCTACATTTTCCATGATGCAACATGACAGCATCTTTTAGTAAACCTTCCGTGGTTAACTCTAAATCATTTGAGCACTACACTCTCAGTTTGTAACACAGGCTGTCTATCACAAAAATATAGTCAACCTGAATGACCTCACTGTGACATCATCAAGGTTTTTTTCTCAGACTTGGATGTCATTTCTACCACTGGGGTTCTCTCAATTTTAATAAAACAAAAAGACATAAGTAACAATACATGTTAGTCTCCTTCGCTGATTTCCTCCTCACTCTCTGACCATCTCCCGGATGTTGTAGTGCAGGTGACCAAATGAGTAAAATTTCTCTGGTTTGAACATTGTTGCAAACATTTGGAGATGAAATTACACAACTCAAGAAGGTCTAGTTGGTTTTAGAATCTTTTTTATGCAGAAAGAATAAAAGTGTCAACACTGAGATCCAGTGTGAGTTAATACAGAAAATCCCAACTAGGAAGCAAAACACCTTCACACCACAAAATGTCCACAGTCATTCCTTCTTTTCCTGTCCTATATGAATGCAACACTGCTCTCTGCACTGACGCTTAACGTTGCCCTGAAGTAGATCCAGCAAAACAGACATTTGTTAATAGGAAAATGCATTTTAGATTTGATTAGATAACTTCATTCATCCCCAGAGGGGAAACTAGGATGGCTGTCCATGCACATTGACAAATAAAAGACACAAAGCCAACAGGTCACGGCAGACAGCACATGAAAGACAAAGAGCCATTGCAGTGACCATCACAAGTGATGTAACTTAAATCAAATCCAACAAGATAAACGTAGGAAACAAAAGCATTTTATGGCTCAGATTTTCTCAACCGCTGCTCCTGTTCAAAGCCAATCCGAAGCTGACACAACTCCACACTGTCTATTCTGTGCAAAAATACTCTCCACGGTTCAGTCAAATTCTAAAAATACTCCATTACAAGTAAAAGACCTGCATTCACTTGTTTACTTGAATTAAAGTAGATAGGTATGAGTAACATAATGTACTTGAGAATGGCCCTCTAAGAGTTTTATTTATGTTGTTGCATTTATTGTTGTTATCATTAGTGTGAGTATCATTATTATCGATTATTAAGACGAGTCACATTATAAAGCTGCAACTGGTTGAGGTGGAGCAAATTTTAATTAGCTACTTGCTAACACGTTGGGCATTTTCATCTATAACTAGAATGGTTCTCGAAGAGATTTTTATTTTTATTCAGATCTGCATCTATTACCATCCAGCTAAATACATCAGATTTTTTTCTTTAATCAAGATCCCTGCATTATGATTAATAATAATGTAAATAAAATAAAAAAACTCCCCATCTGGCAATGTACGAAAAAGTCAGAAAAAACTGAATCACCTGGATCGCTTTGTTAAAATCTGCACCAAAAATTAACGGGGTCTATTCTTGGCTAAGACCCATCCTCCATCCAAGTTTCACGGAAAAAGTAGTTTTTGTGTAACTCTACTGACAAACCGACCAACTAACAAACGTACACAGACAAAAAAAATAACTTCTGTGGAACAACTAACAACGCCTAATTGTTCTGTAAGATTAAGATGCATTTTAGATAAAAATCTCTTGTATTCCCCTCTGAAATTAGCTGGAATGGAAGCATAAAGTAGCTGCGAATAACCAGGAAAGTAGACGAACTATTTTTACTCAAGTAATTCAATACTATATTTTATTAAAGCCAATACCATTAGGACTGCAGGTTATGATTACATGTATTAAGTATTAATCTGTTGATTATTTTCTCAATAAAACATTTGTCTTCTGGCTACAATTTCCCACAGCCCATGGTGATGTAGTAAAATCAATTATTTCATTCGACCTACACTATAATCCTGCTACAAAAAAAACATTGAATCCTCACGTGAGGAGCAGGGAATGCTTTGTCAAGTTATAGTCTGTTTAGGATCAAAGTCTGTCTTCATGTTTTCACAGACTGTGTGTCCTGGCTGAGCCATGACAGAGGCTTACTTCCTGACTGCCTGGAAACAATACTGGCAATAAACTTGCACGCAGGATGAAGATACTCTCTTGATTCGACAAACTCAGACTGCTTAATTCAATCTGCCCTTTTCTAATGCTAACTACCATTGTTTTTAGTTAATCTGCAAATGGAGATTTTCAACACTTTATACTAACCATCTTTAATGAAAGGTTAACTTATACTACTGATAATAATGATTAATAGTTATTTCACTGTCAAAAAAACAATACAATGCTTTATAAACCATTTAATAGCAACTGTAAAGGTTTATAAAAAAAGGAGTTAACACTTTGCAATAAAACGACTGCTTAAAGAGTGGTTTATAAATGGTTCTTTTTAAGTTGGCAACCTCAATTTGAAGCAGCAGAGGTGGGAATTTCCTGAATGTTGGGCCCTGGTATAGGTCAAGCTCCAACACCACTAGCTGGAATGGAAGCATAAAGTAGCTGCGAATAACCAGGAAAGTGGAAGAACTATTTTTACTCAAGTAATTCAACACTACATTTTATTACAGCCAATACCATTAGGACTGTAGGTTATGATTACATGTCTTAAGTATTAATCTGGTGATTATTTCCTCAACAAAACATTTGTCTTCTGTGAATTCTGTCGCATATTTTGTGCAGTATAGTTTCTCTTCACAGCCAGTATAGACAGAGCGGTTCATAACTCAAGAGGTATTAAGACTGACTTCAGAATATCCAAAACTATTCTTTGAGCTGATTGCGCCACTTCTCTGTGCACAATCTGGCCAGTTTGCAGTGGAAAAACAAAGATGTTCTGTGGGACCTGAAAAGCACAGCTGGAAAGAAACAATCCGCTCTGTCCTATTCACTGAATCTCACAACTGAGACAATTGATGGTTTAATGCAAATACTGGACACAAAACTAAACCACAGAATACAGTGACTGACCACAGACATGCCACTAGACAAACATGCAGAGAAGCAGCAGTTTGTCTAATCAGATTACAGCTCTGCTATCGCTGAAACAGTTTGTCCAAGATGCTCGAGAAATGCAGTTCAGCTGACGTCAAATTTAAAACACATGCATCTATGTTTCAGTCTCACTGGATCCCAGCATCTGTCTGTCTGTCTGCCTGCCTTTCTTGCTATTGCTCGTTCTCGGCTCCCTTGCAAAAACGCTGGAATGGTGCAGAGAACATGGCAACATGCCAAGGGAGGGAGCAAGAAAAGGAGGGAAAACAAGAGAGAAAGAGAAGGATAAAGTCAGAGCACGCGTGTGGCTCAGAGACGCAGGCAGGGAGGGAGGACTTATGGGTTCCTCTCCTGTCTGCACTGAGCAGCCACCTCCCTCGATGCTCGCAGGTAATGCTGCCAGACGATTGGTCGCACCCCCCTTGCTCCCTCCGCCCACTGTCCCCTCCTCCTCACCAGCCATGAGAGAGTAGAGGAGAGGAGAGGAGAGGAAGACTAGCCATGGCGTGCTGCTACTTCTCTGAGCCTTTCTCTCTGTGTGCTGCTGTGTGAACACCACACACGCACACACACTTCCTCACAGGCATGGCACAGGGCTAGGGTTTTGAGTGCACTTATAGTTGCAACTTTACATAATGCACAGAAAGAGAAATAAAGAACACAGCTACAGAACAGCACAGAATAGCTGCAAAAAGGTTGCAAAATACAAACTGAAATAGAAAAAAATAGGAAAGAAGACAAAACCAGCTGCCAAGTAAAACTGTTGAGAAAGAGTCTGATTCAGGGGACAAAAAGTAGGAAGACCAACTCTTACAACAGTGTGATTTTTCAGTGATTCTTACAACATGGCTGCAGACCAGTTCCTTTAAGTGACAAGAGGTACATACATCAAAGCTGCTGACTGGTGCATTTCAGACAAGTTGGAACAAATTACACAGAAAATCTGGTTTCTTTGGCTACTGATTGAAACTGAAGAAATGCCTTCTGCACAATACGAGGCAATATGAGAGAGTCAGCCTGATGTTGCAGTCAAAGTGTATGTTCAAACACATTCGGAGAGCGTTTTGGGAACAGAGCAGACATTAATAAAATACAATGATGTCATGAAATCATACAAATGGAAGCTATGGGACAATCCTGGACATAATCTGGAATGGATATTTATACTGTCAGTACTCTCAACACTGTCTCTAATAACAGCAGACATACTGTGGTTCAAATCTTGCTAGGCTGTTGAGGTTTGACTCACATGCTTTATAAGATTATCAGGATTCTATGGCTTTACAACCAGCATTTAAACATTCACACTGCTGAAGTGTCCTTGAGCAACACACTGAATGACTACCAGCTCCGAGGGTGCAGACGATTCTGACCTTCCTGGTCCAAAACAACACGGAAGCAACAATCTCCATCAGACAGGAGCAAGAGTGAATGGAAGTCAGCGAGGATGGCAAGCAAATTAACCAAAAGAAGAATGAGGGGGCAGTAAAATAGACCAAATGAGCATATTAACAAAACAGCATTGCAGTGCCTCACTGGTGTGTTCACTTGTTGCTTTCACAGACGACTGAAAGGCACCCCAGAGATAATGATTGTGATGCGGACAAAAAGACACTTCCTACAACATTGTTGGGACAATAAATGATCATTGAGAGACATTTCTCAACTTGCTGTCCATTTGCATATAAACTTAGAAAAGGTGGAATGAATAAAGTACATCACAGCTACCATCTGTATCTGTAGATCGGGGGGGGCAGGTGTTAGAAAGCAGGATTTGGTCATTCTCTGACTTCAATGCCAGTCCTTTATACTTGTGATGTGGATGTTAAGCTGTTACCAAAATACAGAAAATAACAAGGTTTGTGTTTGAATGCCACATAAGTATGAACTGACTTGGAATAGGAACATAGGAACTGTGCAACATAAGGGTCCAGGGGACGTGCATAATGGAAATAGAGCAGTAACAGTGAGAACATACAGGTAGGAACTCAAGTGAGCCACATGACATGATGTTTCTTGTAAAGCTGGTCTGAAATGTCTACAGGAAAACTGAGAAATTTTGTGACAAAAATATGATCTTGGTCATTTTGCATGCCTCCTTACTTCCACCTTACAAGCTGATGTGAGCATCAGTAAAGCTTTATCTTACACTGCATAAAACATATTTAATACCTCTACCCTGCAATGATGATCAATCAGGGCACTTCAGAAACAAGCCCTTGTAGCAAATAAATGATCTCTGACAAAATTACTTTACCAACATTCAGACACACTGACTTGCCTACCATGGTCCTACATTGGCCACTACTCGCAGATCAGATCAGATCTTACATCTTGCAGTGAGACTCAGCGTCTGCATGACTCCAACCTGTTCAAAGCCTGCTCTAGTTTTATTCCCTAGCTCTATCTCAAACCATCCATTCATCAAATAAAAACAAAAGTGTGTATTATTATTGACCTCATATGATGCTGACCATCATATGATGCTGTATGAGTTTTGAACACAGCTTTTAAGTTAAAGACTTTTTGCCAGACTGATCTGCAAGTGCAACACTGAAAGTTTCTGGATGACTTGTAGAAAACGAGTAGATGACTCACAGCTGATCTCTGTTCACACTCTCAACTTGCTTTTCTTCTATTATTATTGCAGAGGATGAGAGGATTTTGTAGATCTCCAAAGCAGGAAACTATTTTACTATAAAATGAGATCCACAGTATCACGCTTTGTCCATTTGATGTGATGGTACATCTTGGTTTAAATATTTAATTCAGTGCAAGTTACACATACAGTAGCTTCGCTCAATTGCTGGAAAAAACAGAAAAAGTATACTGATTATACTATCAATTACAATACATAATGCCATTTAGTAGGCTACTTAAAGCAATCTTGTTAGTGTATGAAGTTCTTCATCTGTCCTCCATGTTTCTTTTTGTTTTCCAGTTAGCTTCAACAAAGCACACTTATAATACAAAAACACAAAAGAATAAAAATCTAGAAGGATCCTGATGGCAGTCGATATGTTGACATGCCTCAAATGCTATAGCTCTACTAGCACACAACCAAACTCCCCAAAGGAGATACACAAGCAAATAATTCCACGGAAGCTTAAAAATTACATTTGACAAAAAAAAAAAAAGCTGCAATATCTGCCGAAGAGAGAAGAGAAGAGAAGAGAGATTATGTGGAAATGTTGTCTACATCTATGGGATTAATGGGCTGGAGATGATGGAAGGAGGACAGAAGGAATGACTCACTAAACCAAGTGGCATTACTCCGGTGTGTGATGATCTTTGATTGATTGATGGATTGGGAGGTGGGAGGGGAAGAAAAAAGAACTATCTTTTCATCCACACATTATAAGGGGATACATCGGATTCTGTCTCACATCCAGACAGTCATGTTTAACTTTTGTAAACATGGTGACCATCAGGTATCTTAGATTTACTATATATTTATCAGCTTCTATTTGGCTTCAACGCCAGCACACCCATGGTGAAGGAATTGATCCAAACAGTGAAATCCAAACTGAAGACAAGAAGACTAAAAGTTAGAGGAAATAAATCAGGAGGAGGAAAGGTGGGAGAGAGAGAGACAGTGTCTTTATTCTATAAGCCAAACATGGACACACAGACCATATGCACGAGGAAGCAGATATACACTTTTCTCATCATTCAAGATATATTCCAATCTATCATGAACAAAAATCAAGCCACAAAATCATTGGCTTCAATCAGATCAATGCACAACAAATTTTCTTTAAAAACTTTGTTGAAAACACAGCATTATTTCTGGTTTCTGTTCATGCAAAACATAATTAGCAGTCCATCTATTTTACTGATGTGTTTTACATCCTCATCGTTTGGGGTCCCACATATCCCACTGCATGGCGTTGAAATAATTGTAATAATTAAGCAACACTTAATTGCATATTTGATTAAGGCGATTCACAGAAATTACCAAAAAGCGTTGGCATTACAAGAAATAAGGAAACAACTTATCTTTTACACACTACATAATATATGTTAGAACTAATCGGCTTGCTATCATTTTTCTGGCCAAGATTCACAGTATGATTTGCTGTGACATTAAGTGAACTCCTGTCAGACTTCCAGTGTTATAAAACTCCAATCCACCAGATTGGGGATGGCACTGCTGTGCAAACAGCATCGTCAACATCTACCACAAAACATTCAAAGCAGGTTTGAAGTCTCTGACACACATTCATTTCTATAGCGCACTACTGAAACATCACATGTCATTGGTGATTCAAAAAACTATGCTTATAAATAATTATCAAAACTCATGAATGTGATGAATCAAGCAGACAAAGTTAATTAGGTGTGTAGACATGTTAAAAAGGGCTTCCTGAATGCTGCTCAGTCCAGCTCCTGTCCAGGTACTTTGTGCTATTGTTTTGGTTGTCTCTATACAGGGGTAGCCATTATGATTCAGGCCACAAGCACAGGTACATAAACAAGATTATAAATTCAACAAGAAAACTCTACTTTTCAGGCATTGCCAACAGGCCTGAAGCTATAATGTGTAACAGCTACAGTCAGGGAACATCCTTGTCACGGATTTGTTTCAATTAAAAAAAGACACTGATTTATCTTGTCATCATGGGTCCATCTGTCCAGTGGGGAAATCATATCAACAACAGCTCAGCTGGAAACACAGACAAAAAAAATAAGATGCTACATTGATGAGCAAAGTGCACATCCTGAAGACACCGAGCCCCATTTTCACAAAGTCAGTTTTAGAATCAAACTGTACAATAATAATTACTGTGTTTGATGTCATAGCTCAAACACTGTCATTTTCAATGCCTACATTCTGCTGCAAATACCTGTTCTCAAAGAACCATCCGCTTAGCAGTATACACGCATACTGAGACCACAGAGTGAGTGCATTCAAACATGCATCACTGTGGAAACAAAAAAGCAAAAGCAAATAGACTCTAACGAAAACTCTGCAAATGTAAAATGGGATATAAAATGATTTACAATTAAGTATTTTTTTCAGTGATTGTACGTTGAGCCACATTAACACTGGGTATTTTGGCACACGAACTCTGACCAAGCACATTAAAAAATTAAAATAGAGTGTAATTCATAAGCTTTATAACTGCAATAGGCTGGACAGCATTCTCACATTTCTATTAAATTAAAAAGGACACACTCTCTTTAGACAGACAGTTTAAAGGAAGCCCTGTTTGTCTACCCCTTCTGTTATTTATATTCTTAAGCTATGGGAGCTTTTAATGATTTTTGGTAGGCATCTCCGCTGTAGGTTTGCTTTACACTCACTCACTCACTCCAGGAATTCTATACATTTTTCTGTCCGGAGCGGATGTTCCCTCTCTGAAAAACTCCCCCACCCTCAATCACACACTTCAGTCCCCCGACTCCTGCTCTCCTCCCAGCTCTTCCCTCTCCCCCTCTACCACTCTTGCTGACCTCAGCCTGACACACATTTCAATCAACTTCGTGATGAATATTACAACTGTCTCTGAAATGTAAAACCCTTCCATCTTCATCTTACAGCGGACATTTTTTGATTTTTTGATACATACATACATACATACACACACATATATATACACACACTCACTCGCACGCACGCACACACACACACACACACACACACAAAGCCTACATGTCGCTATATGGCCAGGGGTCAGGGAGCAGCCATGGGCGGCGCCCCCTGTAGACTATGAGGGGCTCCACACAAACACTTATAGAAGGGAAAGAAGGAATTGAACCTTAGAACTTCCCGTTACAGGACTGCCCCCTCCCCCCTCCAACACAGGGGTTTGTTCCCCGTGAATAGCCGACCCCTCCCACACCAACACACACCTCCATTGAAGCTCCACATCAGAAAAAAACGGCATCAGAGCTACTTTGTGGCGTGTATGTGACCATATAACATGAATGATGTTTTTTAAACAAATACCAGAAATATGGTGACTTAATGAAGGCAACGCGCCGCCCGCCTCGCACACACAGCAGCAACAATACACCTGCTAACATGACTGTGACGACACCACGTTCACATTAAGAGGAAACCGTTCACATGATGTGACGAAGGCGCTCGTTAAGAACCAGAAAGACAATAAATACTGAGAATTATTCAACTACTAAATCTAAAAGCACACATCGTCAAAAATCATATCGTCTGTTTGCGCACACGTTCATTAAAAGGAAATCTGCAACCCACCTACTGTTGTTTCGCAGCTGGGACATTTTAAACATTTACATAATAATTTAATAAATTCCCCTAAACTCAGACATCAAACTGACACATGTAGATACTGTAGCTCGGCAGATGTTTGACATCAATATTTAAGCTCGATCATTTCAGTCATAATTTGGATAATTGGGCTCTCGCTGACTGAGTATATGAACGGCCATTTTAAGATGGGGCTTTCAAAAATTGGTTTGCGTGATATGAACCAACTCCTGCTGCGTCCGTTTGTATCTTGAAACAAACACACACACACACACACACACACACACACACACACACAAATGGAGTAGCCACTTGTGCTGCCACAGGGTGAGTCGGGCGCTCAGAAGACCCGGAACTACACAGAGTTAAATCATGATGCTTCATTCAGAGCTTCGCCATTTTGCACTCACTGCCTGACGTGGAGTGACTCCACTCTGCGTGGACACACCACGTGTTATGGAGCCACGGAAGGCCTCAGCTCGCTCACGGTGGCCCCCTTCTCACAAGTCATCTTATCATTATGGCTCTTCAAGGTTATCGCAGAGAAGGTGTGGGACACTTTTCGGACAAACACAGCGCCATCAGAATAATTTACCGACCCGCTGGGAGATTAGAAGAAATTACAGCCTGCTGCCATGTTGGTTCTCTGAGCAGGGCGAGTGACCTGCTTCTGTAGCCTGACAGTAACTGACATCCAGCCTCGCTGTCTATCGCTGGCAACCTACAGAAACCACACACTGCAGGAATTCCTGCGCTACAGCCATGTTGTAACACTTCTTCGTGACCTCCTCTCATGGCGCAGGGCGCGCGCCCCAAACCAGGTCAAATTCGAATATCTGGCCACTTTCGCACAAAATGCGACGAACAATGATTGCAATAAATATCACGGTTTATTTTAAGACAACGATGAAGCCATAGAATTTAATCTCCGTTCACTATTCCTTTTGATCAAGGGAAACACATATTACGCACACGTGTGGCCAAATGGCGGAACATGGAGGGCTGTGCTCACAGCGTATCTGTGCCAAAGGTTACAGGCATGAATGATGATCTATAGAGTTCCATAATACCTGTAAAAGCAGGTCAAGTCAGGCTCCTAGCATTGAGCAGCTGATCTACACTGGACCCCAGTTTATCCTTTGGACCGAGCAAATGTTCCAGTCAAACCTACAGGATAATTTTGTCAATTAAAAGTATTTGGAATGGCGACAAACTAAGTAGCATTTTAATTCCCTGATAATTACACCACTGTCCAATTTCTACCTATCACTTATTTCACAGCTGGCTACAAAAGCAAGAAATCTCAATATAATTTTTTTTTGTATATAATACAATTATTAACCATATAAATTCAAAATACATAGCTGAGTATTTGCAAGAAATGAATACAATTTGACAGAACATTTATGCTGAATTACTTCAACGCTTACAAATAATTAGGACTCTGGTTAATCAAATAAACTTAACCGTTTACATTTTGGCTGGAGCAATTTTACAAGCCAAAAAAATACTATTAATATTATCATCATCAACAACATTATTATCGAGAGTATTTGTCGTGACTCCTTCAATTAAGTTTTTTTTTTTTTTTTTAGCTATAGAAGAATGTGATCTAAATATGTACACACACGCGCGCGCACACACACACACACACACACACACACACACACACACAGAACGAGAGAAAGTACTAAATTGGTGCAATAAATCTGCATGCTTGGAAATAGTGTATACGCAATTAATGGGCTATCAATTCCAAACACGGAGTTTAAAAGTTGCAAACGTGACCACGGAACTACCACAAGTAACACATTTCTTAAATGCATATTTCCCAGTTTCTTTCGAAACCGTGTTAAATCAGTCGAAAGTGTAGATAGATTAGAGGCTGTTGGGCTGTAGGACGAGCTGGTGACATTGATACAAAGAATGTATCTCTACATGTTTCCCTCAACCAACAGCAGCAGCACTCTGAATTGAAGAGAAAGCCCAGAATGCTTCTCACAGCACGGCAGGCAGCTTCAGCTAGCTGTCACCAGTTCAGTTTCACAGCAATGGCCGACAAAGTTGAGGCTCCACACAGCCACACCAAAAAGCACAACCAAACTAGCTACGACTGCTCCGAACATAGGCTCCAATGGGCTTTTAACACAATGTGGGCACATGGGCACGTTTCAAAGCAGTACTTACTACCCATTAACCAGATAAATAATTGTGTTCCGTTCTAATTTGATGAAAGAAAGGCCTGGACAAGGTGATGCAACACATGAGAGGGGGTTTACAGAGAAAGGGGGAGGGGGGCAGGATACAGAGCTCAATACTGTTCAATACCTTTGCTTCTTGGGGACGGAGTGCTCGACTTCAATACGTTTCCCCTGAAGTTCCACTTTACCTGTAAAATTACAAAGAAAAGACGGAGAATCAGTATACACTGTGGCTACATGCTAACTGTTTACTAGCTGCTGCAGGCCTGTGAGAGAATATGGAGTATCCATGTCACAAAGCTAAAGTGGAGGACTCCTCACAGCTAACTTTTGTAAACCTGCCGCTTAGGAAAGAACTAAATTCGAGCAGAGACGCAGGTGAGAGGGGGACGGGTTCAGAGGGCCCAAACCAAGGCTGAAAAGTAACAGAGCAAATGGAATGTGCAGTCACGTCACTTGTTTCCCATAATGAGCTACTTGGACATCACAGATGCACAATGACAACCAAGCGGTTTATTATTTTTTTCTCTGGGACAGCTGGTGTGTCTTTAAAACATTGCAAGTGTGTGTGAAAGGGCCGTCTCTGGACTCCGGCTGCTCGGTGAGGTTTTAATGTAGAAGAAGCAGAGGGAGCTGACAGGCATGGCGACCTTGCCTCCTCACGTTACATGTAGGAAATCATGAGAAATGGGCTACAAAGCCCTGACGCCATGAGTGAATCGAGCCCTAGCGTTGATGGTGCTACTCAACGATAATTTTGGATTCGTGGTGGTGTGGGGCCTGTTTTGGTAAGTGCACAGGGTAAGGTGTATTTTTATATATCTTTGTCATAGTGGAGTGCCGGCTTAAAGGGGGAGGGGAGCAGCGAGGCTTCATGCTATATCACAGGCGAGTGCTCAATGCAATGCTAGGCGTGCAACACATCACAATGCACTCACATACACGTACTAGCCCCAAATGCACACGCCTCAGTCATCACTGGATTTCAAGTGATTGTATTAATAACTTGTTAAATATCATGAGGGGGGAGTGCTGTGCGTTCGCCATGGACTCAGGCTCTACCGTATAGCTTAAGGCTACGTTTATACTACGTGTGTCCCTCCCCCTGCAAAAGTTGACTGGCTCCCCAGGGCGTACGGTATCAATAAAATAATTGTGGGAATATATTTATATCCGCTTTGTACATGTATAATAGCTTTGGAACTGGAAGGACCGTGAAACTGGGCTACACAGCCGAAGGTGGGCATGCAGCCGTGGCTCTATGTACCGCTTCTTTAGAATGAATGAAACTAAAGGTGGAGGGGGTGTTTGGCGGTCAGTAGTCCACCTTAACTCACCAGAAAACGTCTCGATAGCCTTCATGGCCCACTGATCGTCCGGACAATCCACAAACGCATAGCCGGTTTTCATTAGAAACTGTCCGGAGTATGGGATCTTGTGGTCGTCAAAGGTTTTTCCTAAGTCCTCGGCAGTCACGTTGTCGCTTAGATTCCCAATGTATAGCTTGTGCATGGTGGAAATTGTTTTTCCAAGTCCAAAAAACGAAGAAAAAAAAAAACAAAGCCCGGAAATGCTAAAATTTAAGCCAGCGAAAAAAAGTTTATCTCCTGAATCTGCTAATAGCGCAACAAGATAGTGTCACACTAACTGAAAGTGGAAATCACGCTAGAGGGCAAGAATATCTCAAAAATATTTTTAAAGAAATACAGAACGGAAGAAACGTAAATTCTCGTTAGGAAAGTAAAATAAAAAAAATGAGATTGTAGAAGTGTAAAACCAGATGGTAACGTTGAATTTAGCCGTAAATCCAGTAGAATAAGTGGAGCAGGAGGAGAAATGAATCCCTTGACTTGCAGCCCGGCCCCAGCAGACGAATAAAGCAGCAGCCTATAGCCTCTCTATCGCACTGTGGAGGAGGTGGGTTGTACTGGATGGATTTGGTGATGGGTCTGTGGTGGAAGAGTGGGAAAAACTATGGCGGGATCAGATCGGGAAAAATGTTTTCCTCTCTCTCCGCCTCTCTCTCTAGTTTTCTACCCTTCCCCTCTTTCACCGATCCGCCTGCTGCCGGCAGCGGGGTGACGCCGCCCCTCCGCCGACTCCAATTCGCGTTTTTTTTTTTTTTT
>CAEMYA010000409.1:1299523-1312039 GCA_903131615.1 Diplodus sargus | reverse complement strand
TATATATATACAATGTATTAAATGTATTAAATGTATTTATATATTTATTATAAAATATATACATTCCAGTCAGTCAGCAGACACACTAACTGATATAGTGGCGTTATTTTAGATCACTCTACCTTGCTCTGCTGACCTGCCCTAGTCTGCCTCTGATTGGCTACACCCTGCCCATTAAGTAATGTGCATGTGCAACTCTTGCCAAAGATTGAACAGAGGCGAGATGTCTCACTCCATATCTAAAACAGAGTGTTCAAGCACAGTGTGAGAGGGGGCTGCAGTAATGCACCTTATGAGAAAAATCATGTGTTTTTTGAAAATGACTGTATGTAAACCTATTCTACAAGGACCCCCAGAAAAAAGTATGAACCTGATAAATGAGCATAATGGCCTCTTCAAATTAACAAAAATAAAGCACTTCTATTGTAGAGCAATGTGCTACTGTGAGTGTTGTACTGTTATATTAAATTGATTATTATTACAGATGTTGGTTGTATAGCATTTAAATGGTGAAGATGTTTGAGGGGGAGATTTTTATTAAGGTGCAACTAAAGAGGATTGTCATAAGTGATTAATCTGCCCTATAAAGTAATAGTTTAGTCTCTAACACATCAGAAAACTGTGGAAGGAAATGGAAATTCACAATTTCAAGGAGCCCAAGTTTAAGTCTCAAAAGTTCTTTGGGGCAGAAATGTTAATGTGAAGAGGGAGATCATCATTGGCTGATATTTCTGCCTAAAAAAAATAAAATAAAAAACATTCTTTGTTTTCATTATGGAATAAACAGAGTAAACAAGGAGCATACAGGATAACACAATTTCATATGGTTTGGGGGAATAATATGTATACCGGCACTGAAGCACAGTATTTAACTACCTTCTTTCTTCACACAGATGGTGATCCCTCAAAAGTTCTTCCTCAAAATAGGAAATTACTCTTTTTTATTTATTTTACTCATGCTCCTTAACATTGCCATCATTGGCATTATAAGACTGTGTCAACAGCCTTTTCTTTTGTGTGTGTTTCTGCGTGACTGTGTGTTTTTTGGGGGAGGGGTGTATAGGTCAAAGGCTGTGGGGAAACAGGTTGAATTGGGCGGGAATGCAGAGGGAGGAGACCCGGAAATGCAAATTAGTTCATGCTCCTTACGTCATGGTGTTGCATGTAACATAACTTAAATTGACTTTGTTGCATCTTCACAGTGCTGTTTGATGAGGTAATTGTGCCATTCTATGACTGATTGATATTCACTCTTATGCTCCATGGTGCCTCCAAACCAACCAAACTGATTCAACACAAAGAAATGCATTCAAAAATTAAAATACACTTACTAAAATATTTAAAGGGCAAATGCATTCCAGCTAATGCCTCCCTCAGTGAACAGCTTTCAATGTGACAGAGACATTAAACAGCAAGCATGGAACCCAACTAGATATTCAAGACAGAATTACATTCCAATAATGGCTATTAAAGGCCAGTAAAACGCACCTGGAAATTGTATTGATATTTGTATGTTTGCTGGTGCTCATTTCCCATTCTGAGTCTATTCTCCTGACTGCCAGTGAA
The DNA here is from genome assembly GCA_903131615.1 of Diplodus sargus. Classification (NCBI taxonomy): domain Eukaryota; kingdom Metazoa; phylum Chordata; class Actinopteri; order Spariformes; family Sparidae; genus Diplodus; species Diplodus sargus. Next base: position 1,310,473 of record CAEMYA010000409.1, on the reverse strand, counting down.
GCAACATAATCAAATTACATCTTCATTTCTCACAGAGCTGAGCCATCAGAGAAATTGTAAGCTCAAAAGCCATTGTAAGCATTCCAGTTATGTGCAATTTTTCATCGCAAGATTAGAAGAATCAGACAGACTACTGTGTGTGTGTGTGTGTGTGTGTGTGTGTGTGTGTGTGTGTGTGTGAGAGAAAGCCTGGTATACATTTTGTTGTTCACATACTATTACTTAAAAGTACAGGAAATGATGAAATGTATATTTGTGAGGCTTTTTTAATGGACAATAAAACACAAAAAAACAATAAAAGTGACAGAAGTGTCAGGGTCACATGTCCGTTGAAATGAGTGTTTTTAGTCGATGGGGTGTGAAATGTTAGGTGAGGCAATAATGGAAGCAAAAAGCAAGTCTAAGTGAAGCAACAGAGTTTATAGCAGTGAGGTGGATTGACAGGTCAAAGTGTAACTGAAGTCAGAACTGCTCTTTTATAAGCTATCATCTCACAATGACAACAACTAAGAAGAGCCATGACAGATCATTTAGAAAACTGCACAATGGCTGTTTATAGAGGCTCAAAGAAGCTTTACATTTAAGTACCTTAATGCTTTAACTACATGACAAATCTTTATTCAGATTTTCCCTCTGTGGCACTCCTTAGCTTGGTGTTCTTCGTCCACTGCCTGCTGATAGAAAACATCCCACGTAACTGGCCTTCCTGCAGAAGCAAACAAGACGGAGACAAGGAGTCCTCATTAGATGACCTGTGCTTTAACAATGAGGCTGCTAAGGAAGGAAAAAGTCACATAGTCAGGGGGATCATAATAAGATCCAGGCATCATTTATCTATAACTAAACAATAATATTGGACAGTAGATTTCTATTTTCTATATTTGATTGAGACTATAATGGATTTTGTAGTGCCTGGTCCCAGTTCAACTAATTGCACAGATCAGCTAGTGCTTTCTGCTGCATTCTTTCAAAGAAGTGTAATGTGAATCAGGCTGATTATAGGTAATAGTTTCATTTATATGTTTAGACTCAACATTTTCATTTGCTCGCCATTGCAGCCGTTTTCCCCTTAATGGACTTCCTTTTGATCTCCTCCTCTAATGCTAAGAGAACTGAAACACTATAATAATCATCATTAATAAAAGGTAAGTTTGTAGTTAATTAAACATCAGTAATGTGACTGTTATAAAGCATGCATTTATAAAGCAACTGTTAAAACTAAGTTAAAACTGATAAATAATTAATAATTACTGTGTAGTATTGTACTGTGTAGTTCATCTAAAAAAAACATTATGGATCGTCAGCGGACATTTATAAACCTTAATAAATGTTCAATGATTGCTTTAAAAAAAGCATTTCATCGCAAACAGTTAACAGTGAAAAAACTATTGCTCCAGTTAAATCAGCTATAAATATACAGTTTATTAATGCTGGTTAGTATAAAGTGTCACAACTTGCATGCGAGTCACATGTGAACACTTCCTGTCTGCTGCTCGTATATGTTGCTTGAATGTACAGATACTTTTCAGCATATCTGCTCCAACAAGAACAGACGGGATATCTGCTGCTGGACTAATGGGATCCGCCATCAGAGTGCAGAAACACATTGTTAGTCCATATATGTTACTCCTGTCCATTTTACCTTGTCTCCTTACGTCTTCTCCCTGGCGACCCCTTATAACATGACATCCGACTAACAACCTTGTATTGGTTTCCTGAGATACTGACTTTTGTTTTATTTATTGATTAATCCACCAATTGTTTTCTCAATGACTGTATCGAGTGCTTGGTCAACAAATTGTCAGAAAATGATGAAAACATTTCATTTTATTTTGTGTTTAGTTTTCTGTTGAAGAAGAGGAAAAACACCAGAAAATATTCACATTTGAGGAGCAGAAAACAGAATATTTGACATTTGACACTGCTATAGTTGGCAGTTATTTTTATGGTTGACAACAAATCAGTAATTTCAATTAAATTGTATCAACTGGCATTTTCTTCTTTACAGCTAAAAAAAATTAGTTTTGACTAACGGCATGCATAAAATGGCTTTAAAAGATAAACCACAAGAACATCTCTTTTCAAGAATGCAGTCTACTCCATTAGCGGTTCTGGCAGCTTTCAATCATGTCACAAGATCTTTATCTGCAGTCGGATACAACGAGGAGTCAAAATTCACAGATTTACAGTAAAAAATTGCATTACAAAAATTTTCAGTGACATCAGGGCATGTGTTGATGAAGACCATGTGATATGATTGAAAGATTCAGAAATGTTTTTACTGGAGCTTTGAAGAAAGGCTTCTTAGTAATTTGTTCAACCACATGGCCATGAGAACATAAATAAATGGACCTTGAGTTAAACTGACCATTGTTACGAGTTGCCCAGTGTCTACAAGAGAGGGACAAATAAGAAAAGTGAAAATAAAAGCTACAACGCAAACTTCTCTACCTGATTACCTTTCTTTGACGCCATCTGAGATAATAGACATCACATTTAAGATGATCAGATACATAAATCAAATTCATTCGATTTTAACATCTCCATTCATTTGACAAGTATACCGAGCACTTTGACAATCACATAAGTTATAAGGGATAACATCTCTGTAGACGTTAATAACCTCAGCCATGATTTGACACCTTAAAGTGTTGAAAGAGAAATGCAAAGAAAACTTTCAAAGTTATGGCAGCACATTAAAATAAGCGCCCTACTCGTTGCTTTAGCTTTACACACAAATATTAAAAAATCATGTAAAACAAATTCCATTAAAATGATTGCAGGAATGTAGTCTGTTTATTTCTGATATGTTGTGTTTGAGTAATGATCAACCAAGCCCTGTACAAGGCCGCACTCTCTCTTTGTTGAACTAAAACATGTAATTATCCTGCTTCATTTAATTAACATATATGAGAATAGAGCTGAACAACAAGGATGACACAGAGCACAAGACACAGACAGGGTGAAATAACACACTGTCCCTGGATAACAGTGAACTCATTATTAGGAAACCTAGAGAAAGTGCTCAATATTGAAAACAAGGTTCATTTATTACTTCTTACAAAGTAAAGGTAAAGTGTGAAAAACTGCTCATGTCCCACTGTTTCATGAACTCATCATTCCTTGGATTTACAGCAGTGTTTCTTATGCTTCCAGACTGTTTGCTTTCACTACATACGCCTGATATGCGTTAAGAAGCCTGGACTTTTGAGCAGTATTAAAGAGCAGGAATTTATCTGTTTGTCTCCCACCGTTTCCTGTTAAAATGACAGCCCTACAGGTTTAAAACCTGTCAGAAACTTCAGCATCATTCACTGCAGTCAATGGCTTGAAGCACTTTTTGAAGATCCCAGCCACGTTTTAAAACAAGAAGATATTCTTGTTTGAATAATTGATAGTGATATTTGTCTTTATAAAGTGTTTTTCCCAAAAAAAGTTCAATAGCCAGATTGAATATGATAAAAATCGTATGTACAAGTGTTTAACAGAGAGTTCAGTTGAGCACAGAGAATGTGTGAAAACAAACCCATCATTCTGCAGAGTGATGCTCTGACATCACAGTGGAGAAAAAACACATTTGGCTGCAGAGGGATCTCATATTGAAATCACACAGGAGAGGGCCACTGACCTTTCTCTGACTGCAGCAGACAGATCAGTGAGGCCACACCATCCAGTGGACTGAGGAGCCTTGCTTGGTGGGGACTTGTTAGGGCGACAGTTGTGGCTAAAGAATGGGAGAGTGTTTATTAATACTAACTTTTTTTCCTTCTCTTGCAGTTACACAGGAAAAGAAAAGTCAAAAGAGAGACAAATCATTAAATGCTGACAAAAAGTCAGTAAGTGGACCTTGAGATGGGAAAAATTTGTGAAACTGAGATTTCAAGTTCAAGAATGACCTTTAATGCTATCAAAATGTTTTTGTTTTTTTCTAAATCCCCATTTCGTTTCACTAAAACAGAGCCTGAATGTTTAATTAAGGCTTTATTTTTCATCACAAACTGGAATTTGCTATATTGGTATAATATAATGTTGCTATAATGTCATGCTCAGACAGAATTCGACAGGCTTTCTTCGAAAATGATCAGATTGTCACATTCATTTACTCCACAGGCCCTGGTTTGGTCTGAGGGTTTCAATCATCACTGCAGCCTCACAAAAACAACCAGCCTGTTTTTCATTTGGAAGATCCAAACACTCAGGACTGGAGGCCCAAGTTGTTCTTATTCACAGCAACAATCCAACGCTTAAATGTATTTTTTTAAAACTAAATATGTTTGAATGGACTGGAGGGAAATGTGACTACAATGATTTGAAGGTCATGCAGAACATATCGCCACACAAATTGAAAAATGCAGAATATAAAAGTTTTTAAGTTCTGCGAATTGAAAAGAAAATAACTGAGGCTGAATATGGCAAACATTTGAGTTCAAGTTATTTAACAGCATGGTCTCAAACCACTTGGATTCAGTCGGAGAGGCTGAATGTTAACAGCAACACTCTCAATCAAAATACCTTGTTTCTGCTCCACTTCCTGCACTGACGGAAACAGGATGTGCTCACAGCGACAGAGTGGAGCAGCCTCGCTTGACAGAGAAAGTCATTCGGCATGTTTTGTATGCTTCATTCAGATGCTGTGTTGTACAGGTGTTTTACAGAAATGTGTATAAATGTGTTTCCTGAAACCAGCAATGTGGATCTTTTTCTTATCTATCACTTCAGCGCGAGTCAAAAAAATCCCCCAGTGTCATCCACTGGATTATATAACAGAATATATATATATATATATGTATATATATATATATATATATATATATACGTAATAGCATTTTACTTCACCATATTTTCAGTGTCAAATCTTAACCTGCAAGTAACTACTGACTGTGTTGATCAAATCCAAATAGCTCAATATTACAAACTCTAAATATTACAATATTTCTCTATGAACTGAAATACACGTGCTAATTGGAAACACTGAAGTGCTGGAGTACTTGTACTTGTTCACTTTCCACTGCTGCCTCAGTCACAGTTGCTGTAACATATTCTCTGTGCTCCCTGCAGTGACAGAGAAGAGGTTTCCTCAGCTGCAAAATTAAAACATCTGTGTCAGGTGAAACACAGCGACACATGTTCACAGTGAGAAGAGTTCACTGGTCAGACTGGGCTCATGTTTCACTGCTTACACACGTCCAATCACTGCAGCGTTCCCTTCATGCCACTACAGAACACAGTGATAACGTTTCTACAGAAGAGCTTTCATGTTGATCAATACAAGTGTTTTTAATCAACGCACTACTGTCCACACACACATTTTACAAATAGAATAAAGCGAGCAAGTGAGCAAACCTGCTCACAAAATCCCTGCCGAGTGTCTTTATTTCTAACGATCTTTTCATATTTTGGATCCACGTTGTTCTGATCCGGTCGTGCAGCCCGGGACCGGTCACACAGTTTCATTAAAGGAGGAGGAAAAGCACACATTATCTCAGTAAGTTATACCATTTGTGCATCGGACTCACCGACCACTGGTTCCATTAAAGTAATAGTCCAACATCCCTCATGTGGCGGACAGCGAGAAGACCAGTGCCGCTTCTCCACTGCACACAAAATGGAGAGGGTCCTCTGAGCGGCCCCGCTGTGTGGAGACACACTAATACAGTCCTGATGACAGGGACAGTGTCCATGTCCAGCCTTGAAATGTGGAGACTGAGACAGGTCATCAGCTGCTGGTGAGAAATGGAAAGGTTGTCCCGACGTTAACAGATGATGACCGAAAATAGCGTCTCTGGGCTGTAAACACAAAGAGGGGGTTCTTAAGGAGCTACATTAGCGCATGCTACCTTTAGCTTTACCTTTGACATGTTCTATCAGTTCCTTTGAATTGGACTTCAACTTTGGTTAATGTCGCCTAGCAGCACACAGGGTGTTAAAGTGGCTGTGAAGTAAAACAGCTAAATGGGGGGCTAAACGCCCTTCTCTCTTCCAGTCCGGACAACTACCTCCACCTAGCGGCCGAGCCGGGTCACTACAGCCGAACCCGCGGTCCTGTAGTGCTAGGGAGGCCGGGTCCTTGGGCCGAGAGGCCGGCTGATGCGCAACAATAATCAAACTGTTAGTAATATGATTATGAATTTTAGTTTGAGAAAAATATCACGATTTTTTATTTTTATTCTATCAATTATTTAAATCTTATGACTGTGCTTAACTTTGAAGCCACCCTCCTCGGTTGTCGCGTCCCTCCTCGTTCCTCTCTACAATTTGTTTTTAATATCAATATATCATCAATATCATTTTATAATTGATGTACACAGGAATATGTGGATTTAACAGGCATATTCTGGTCTAATGGGAAACAAAGCATCTCGTTAAAAGAAAATACCGTTTCCGGCTTGACACCACCAATCACACAGCTGCTATAATTTGGCGCATTTATTATGCAGATTGTAAACGTCAGAGGTCACAGACAGCGGGCCGGCCGGCTCGAGTCGGCAACACAGCCGCCGGCTGTCAACCACCGGTGCTGGATCCGCAGAGGCCCTTGGAGGCCGAACCCGAGCCTTGCTATCGAAAAGGTGAATGATTTTTCATCAATAACCGGCATCGATCATGAACCAACGCTCCGCCCATTGATACGTGGATATTAATTCACCGCGATCCGCACCAGGGGCCCGCGCGGCGGAATACTTTAAAGCCTGTAATCGGCCTGATAAAGGCGCGCGTGTCGGCTCATTCATCTCTTTAAGGGCTGAATTATAATGCGCGTTCCCGACGCACGAGCGCACTCTGATGGAATATATGGACAGTGAAGGATTAAATGGACGACTCATGTTCACACATGTTGACTATAGGCTGACACATGAAAACAAAAACACGTGTCATTCCATATGAATAACTTCAGGTCGTAATCAGCTAGAATAAACTCAACAGCGATTATGATACTAATCAATTGTTTCAAATACTTAGATTAGAACCGGTCAAATCTGTAATCCGAGTAACCTGCTGAAGTTTTTGTTTTGTTTTGTTTTTTCAACTTAAGATAATTAAATAAAATAATATCAAAAGTTTTTATTTTATTTTATTGTTTGTCCTCAGTTGGGCTCCTCATCAGGAAGTTGGATCAGATGAGGTCATATCATAAAGGGTCAGTACACCTATCAGCCAGAGGACTGAGGTGTAAAAACAATCATTGTTAATAACCAGATGTGGGGTGTGGTCCATAATTGTAGCAGTCAATCCATAATACTGTTTTTTTCCTTTAAGGACAGTTGGGTCCCACACATGAGGATATTTCTGACCAATGAAAATGAGATTCAGACACATAGTGGGTTTTTGGCAACCAGCAAATTGAAACAGATACACAACTGGGCGTTAACACCTTGGATGAAGCACAAGGAGCAAGGTTTAAATGTATCTTTCAGAGTTTTCAGAGACCATCATCCAAACACACAATGACTGTGTTCTAAAAAGTTAAATCATTTGTCACCTTACAGATCTCACTCAGTTAATGAGACTGGAGGAAACACAGAGTGAGTCCTCCAGGCAAGGCATACATTTGTCATTCATCATGTGAGTGAATCTTGCTTGAACACTGAGACTTGACTGTATTTGGAGGTTGTGGCTGTTCACTCAGTGCGACCTGAACGAAGCCTCAACACATTTGGAAAGAACGATAGAAACTGCTGCTAAATGCTCAGTTACTTAATACTTGGATTGGGTGACAACACTCATTTTAATCTATATGTTAGTAAAACAATAACTAAGAGCCTTAGGGCTCGGAGTGTGTGTGTATATGTACAATCTTACCCTGTACCTGCAAGAATTGATGGATTTGTCTCCTGATGAATGCCTGTGCTTCCAATGGTTGCCTTATATGATTGAAAGGTTGATATACTCAGTTTGTATCAACAGCTTAAGTTCTAACAATAACCTCTGGTGTAAAGTCTGAATGACTTTTTTATTATCATCTCTTTTTATTGCCTCAATGTCTATTCAGGCTATTCCAAATTAAACAAATGAACATGTCGCCCTCTGGTGGCTTTTTTTTTTCTTCTAAAGCTTCACCACTGGTAAAAATAACAAAATCACACTACATTTAGGTTTAGACTGAAACGTTCACTTCCTCGTTTGTTCTGATGGTTTTGCCCTAATCACAGTCTTTATCGGCAGAGGAAATTCACTCAGAGCTTTAGGCATGTACTTTATTAGCCTATTTGGAGTAGTTCAAGGACTTCATGTTGGCTTTAAACCTGAGCCTAATGGTTCATTCTTGTCCATCAAAAAAAGTCTACTTTATGAAAAATCTAGACATGTATCATTGTAGTTCTCAAAAAACATCAAAAGACTAGAATAAGAATCCACTTTTAATTAAATCAAGACTAATCCAATTTTAAACCCAACAGCCCTGTATCACTCTACATTTTTAACCACCCATAATGGCTTAACTGTAATTTAAACTTGCAAAATCTAGGAATCTGTGGATACCAGCCATCTTAAAATGCCTATTTTTTCCATTAAGACCCATGCATTATTCAATTAGAAATTTACCAAAATATCAAAAAAATGACATCACTATCTGCCAATGTGTTAAGTAGTTGTTGTTTTTTTTGCGTAACCTTGCTGACAAACCAAACAAACGACGGGGAGAACAACTTCACTGGTGGAGGTACTAAATAATATTGGCAGGTAACAGCAATCACCTCGTCTTCTACATATGAAGAGCAGCACTGATGGCGATAATAATAAAACATTTTATTTGTATAGCACTTTTCTAAATACTCAAAGACACTTTACAAGGAGAGAGAAAGCAACGATGAAAACATGTCATGAATAAAAATAGAAACAACTTTAAAAAGAGATAATACAATGTCAGTAGAATTGTGGGTATTTCAATGAACACCATGTTAGCGAGATAACGTAACAGAACTACAAACTGGATCCATGGTTAAACTGTTATTCGTCAAAATTACAAAATTCACTTCATCTTTTGTTTATTTGGAGTTACCCGGCCAACTGTGGCTGGCTGCTTATTGAAACACCCTGCAGGTAGGTGTTCTCTAAATCCATCCTGGGAGCAGTGAGACGTAGGCATGACGTGTTCTACAGGAAAAGCAACACTGGAGGGTGTGTTTGCACCGAGGTGGGGCTGGGGGATCCAGAGCTGCACACATACTGTATTTTGGCCACTGTAACTTCCAGACACAGCCGTGTTATGGGCTTGAACCGGCCCAGTACTGCTGCTAAGTCACTGGTGATCATGTGATTGAGTTGTGATGAGAGGTCGATGTAAGGCAATGTTACATCTTTTCAGCCGACACAGCTCTAGATAGTGGGTGGGACAGACAGTAATAATTATACAGCACTTGTCTTAAAGTGCTTCAAAGTGAAAGGAACAAACATGTTAACAGTCAGTTCTGAACAAAAGGGATGGAGACTTGGACTGTTCTCTTCTAAATTTGATTCCCAGCCAACAGATTATTAAAACTACAATAACAACAAGCCACCAGTCAGATGCAAGTTTAGAAAAAAGTGAGTTTTCAGTTGTGTGTTAAAAGAAGGTAACTGCACCAAGCTGTCCATGTTGGTAGTTGTGGCTGGGAAACACTGAGGTCCTTCTCAACAGCAGGGCTTCAGTCTTCACAACACAGAGGCCAAACTGGCACGTACATGTAAAAATGGTTGGCAGAACAATAAGTTGTTTCTGTCGTGGTCCTTGCTGTTAATGCTCAGAGATGAGAGGTGTGGGTGCTGTAACGTCAGAGAGAACAAAAACAGCTTTTTGAAATAGTCATGACACATCCTAACGCACAATATACACAACCTTCATTCTGGAGCACGCTGAAGGGGTACGAAAGAAAAAAGTAGTAAGTCATGTTTCCACTTCTCCATTCCAGACGCCTCATTTCACAAAAGAAGTTGGGTTTTATGTTGAAAAAGATATCAGACTGAAGGGAAAATTTTGTCACATTTACTTGGACAACTCAGCGTCCTGGAATCCCTCATCTGTCAGGGTTTGGAACACACGCTTGATAAAATTTGCCTTTCGTGTCATTTAACATATGGAAAAGAGGGGAAGGGTGGGGAAAGACACTATTCATAAAGGGAAGGATAGATATTTTCATAACTAGAGCAGGAGAGGAGGATGGGAAGATAAATTCTTAGTGAGAGGACAGACAATTTAACTTATATCCAGTACATGGCATAGATCATACATGAGGGTCAAGGCAACACATTTTTTAAACCTAACTACTCAGTTATCAATCTCAACTAGTTCTCAATGTGCCTGTCCCCGCTCCCAAACACAAAGTTCCAAAGGAGGGGTGAGGCGGTGGAGGGTCGTCCCAACTCCTCCCTCCTTGATGCTGGGTCCGAAAGAGGTGGAGAGAGGAGGAGGAAGAGGTGGGTGTGAGGGGGTGGTGGTGGACGCGATGAAAAGGGGGGCGGCTGGTTCCCGGGGGTCTCATTGATTGTAGAGAGAGCGCTGCTCCCAGGGCATGGCCTGGATGGTGCGTGGCACGGGGGAAGGCTTGAGCGTGGGAGCTCCGTTCGGATGGAGGGAGTGGCCGATGGGGTTGATGGTGGTGAGGGGCCGCTGGGAGGCCAGAGAGAAAGTGTCCTGGTGCTTCGGCTGGAAGAGGAGAAGAGAGGGAGCCAGAGAGAGAGAGCCGATGTAAAAAAAAGGCAGAAAAAAAAGAAGACAAAGATTGGGAAGGGAGAGAAAGGGGGTAAAAAAAAAAGAAAGTACAAGGATCAGTGTCAGTGTAGTGACTTCTCAGATTGATGCACTGCTGAAGTTCAATGAGTGAGTGAAAGGAGGAGTTGGGAAAATATAAAACACATTCACGAAACCAAGAGCAATAATGCAGAAAGCAACAATGAAGGTGTAGTTTTGAGTGAGAACCACACAGGAACGTGGAGAAGATGGAGAGAAGGGCTGCACCCATATGAGCAACACCG
>CAEMYA010000409.1:1246194-1298740 GCA_903131615.1 Diplodus sargus | reverse complement strand
GGGGGGGCAGCCCCACTATGCTATGTAATAAGGATGTCTTTCCTGTAACCACTTGGCTAATGTCCCCTTCAAAGAACCAGTTTGGCATTATGATGTTTACTTTTATTTTTCTTGCCCTGAAAAGAAAGAAAAGCTTTCTTTCAGACAAACTGATTTCATTGTTAAACTAAATTTGTAGCATTAATTTGTGTAGTCGAATTTCACACATGGACTTGGAATCAGCAGATTTTTCATATAAAAATAGACTAACGTGAATAATGACGTTTGAACCCGAGTTTCATTACTCAGCATACCAGACCTTTGAGATGACTGAATAGAACATCAGACTTTGATTCAAGCACCTTTTGGACCTGCAGACACCAACGTGGCGATTTAAAAAATTCAATTCAAGCCAAAGATATACTTCTTGGTAACAACATATTCATATGGGGGCTGTCTCACGTATCCCTTGTCGTAAAGAGTGTCGGTTTTGCACATCGTCAGAAATGAATGCGATGTGTCTGTAAGATGCAGCACACCCACTAACGATAGGGCCAGTTAAGGGCAGGTATGGGGATTTGGCAGGGTCAGAGGTCAGAGGTCAGTAAGTATGTAAGCAGCAGCAGAGGCGATGAGCTAAGTTGTGCCTTTAGTAGAATCCTCCAGTATACAGGCAACTTTGTGAACACCTACGTTCAAAACACAATCAGTTGACTGTGAACACAGGGTTAAAAAGCATATCTCCAGCCCAATACATTAAACATGATGCATGTTTTCTGTTTAACCAGAGAGAGCTATGAATAACAGTTTCAGCAGTATATGATAAATGTGCAGCACAAACAAACAACAACAACATCATCATGTGCAACACAAAGGAGAGTGAATGATTAGTGTCAAAGTGTGAAAGACAGGATTAAGTTAGCAGCACAGCCCCAAGTTAGTAGTGTTCGACCACCAGAGAGGATCCACAGTACGGAAGAAACTTAGAGAGTAGGTTTTAGTCAGCTGGTTTGATTTGCTGGGCACTGGGAGCATTGGTCAGGGAAGGCATCAACCTCACACTGCACTAAAAGCTACTTATCTTTCCGATTGAATCTAGTGGGGCTACCATCAGGCTGATAATGTGCCCAGAGGTAGAGTGAGACTGGCGGTCAAATGGCGCTTGAGCTCTGGACACACACATGCTTTTCTTGATGAACAAAGCAAAGTACACCCCTCTGTTTTAACTAGGGTTTAACTGTGCAAATGACAAATATTTATTCAGTATTCTACTTTACCTGCAACACCAAAGGGGCCTTTAAAAATGATCATCGTACTAGTTATCAGAGAGTATGTGTCGGTATTGCTTGTCTCGCTACCACATAAGATGGATGTTTATGTATCAGGGCACTGATCTAATCTACTTCTGTGATGTTGCAGAAAGCCCTTCCATTCTCGGCCCCGAGAATAATTTCTATGAAAACAGCAGACTAAAACCCAAAAGATTTGACAAAGAGAGCTACGACTGTGTCCATCGGGCGTCTCTGCATACAGAGGACAGACATGAGCTGCGAGCAGAGGCTCCCGGTGGACACGGAAAGCCTTTAAATACGAGTCCCTCTCTCCTGATGTTAGTAGCCAGACAGGGAGAAGGCAGCTAGGCAGCTAGCCAGCAGACGGCGGATGAGTGGAGGTTCTCTCTCCTACCATGGGGTTGGCGCTCAGCCTAGTGTATCCCGAGCTCATCTCCTTTACCTCAGGCACCAGGGGCTGGAGCAGGGAGTAGGAGGAGGACGGGGTGGCGCTGGAGGAGGACACGTGTTTGTTGGAGGACGAGCTCCTCATGCTCTGCTGGCTGCTCTGGGAGGACACTGAGCTGGGACGGCCCTGCTGGGAAAGACAGTAGCTCAAAATACACACACACCCACACAGCTCCAACAGTGCTATTGATCGCCCAGTGTTTGTCCTGCTCCTTACCTGGTGGGGGTCAGGCACAGACTGGCTGCTCACACCAGCACCCTGGGACATGGGGGAGACGCAGTGGGAGGGCAGGGAATCCTGCTGGCCGTGTCCTCCATGCTGCTGCATCATTGAGTTAGCACTATTCTGCTGTTGCTGCTGCTGCTGTTGTTGTTGTTGTTGCTGACGACGAGCATTATTGGAGAAATTACGACGTCCGCCAGACTGGATTGGAGGAGGGAAGAGAGGAGGAGGTGGACAGAGAAATACAGGAGGAAGAGGGATTTTGTAAATCATATTTGTCTTCATGCATATTGTTTGTGTAACATGCATGCCAGTACTGCGCACAGTTGTGACCAGACTGGGAGAAGATACAGTGGAAGAGAGGTGACGGATGAATGTGATGAACTGTGAATCAGATCTTTAATCCTCTTGTGCCACTCAGGCGAAATCAACTGTGTCTGACAGACTAATTACCCTTCACTACCCTATCCCTATTTACACCTATTCATGTGAGGAGATGGAGTGGTCAAGTTGTACACACTTACACAGACACACACACACAAACAGACACACACAATAATTCTACCAACCATCCACATAATTCTACATCTATCTTCTGGAACCATTACACCGATAGAAGAGACTTGCCTTATCAACTCATACGCTAACCAAGAGAACTCTGATTTTGCTGATATAGATGTTATGTGAACCTAATTAGCCTCATCCTTCCTCCAAATCGGCTTTTTCTTTCACAACCCTGGTCGTACCTACATAGTTCTGACGATCACTCATATCGATTATGTTTATATTTTACTACGGCTTGGCAATATATTAATATTATATGGTTAACCTGATATAAGACTACATGTTGTGTCAGATTTGGGATATTGTTGTATAGTGATATAGTATTGTTTTTATTTTTCCTGGCTTGAAAAGTCGCATTACAGTAAAATGATGTCAGATTCCCAGCCATGGCAATGTGATATGTAAAATACATTTTAGTCAGATTTGAAAAAAATCCAGTTTACAAGCTCTACTGAATTGGTAAACTTATTAAAAAAAACAAAACGAAAAGACATTGTTGGGAAGGGAACATTTAATGATAGGTTAAGGGAAGTCTCTCCTAAAAACTTAGAAACATGACAAATTTAAAACTTAACACTTAATTTGTCAAACTGTTGGAGCATCATTTTAGCTTCAGCTCAGCTATTAAAAATATTTACACACTGGATTTTGTCACTCACACTGGAATTGTGGATGGAGGGGATTTGTTGACAGCAGTTACAGTTTGTTAGTAGTTTTTGTGAGCTTGCACCAATTAAAGAGCACAGGCTCAAATGATCCACCACCCAACAATTTAACTTAGGGCCCCCGTTCAAGATAGGGCCTCAATATTACATATGCAGTTGTTGGGGGGTGTCTATGGTCTCATTGCCCACTTACCACTGTTGGTGTACCAGCCTTAAAACTGGAGGTCAGAAATATAGTCCGAAGTTGCAGGAAAATTGAATTTTCCTCTCTCTGATAAACTTAAAATTATTTCAGAAGTTGTTTTTGTTGTGCATGAGTTTCAAATGTAATGGTCAAACACCTTCTGTGACAGCCATCAATAGTTCACAGTGCTTTTATGTTAAAGTCAAGGAAACACTGCCACCAGTGTAGTAACACTGAGACAGAGGGCGGCACCAAGGGACAACATTCATTATTGCCACAGCCACCTTTAAATCAGAAGTGTACCAGTTTGTTCATGGCCATCACATCTAAAGCTCCCGTACAAGTTGGCCCTTCCTAACAGCTACAGTTCAATCTGCTGCGCACACACAACATACACACCACATACACACACATGCTCACTCACGCTCACACCAACCTGGTTTTTGGCCGCGGCGCTGCAGCGGTGCTGGGCCAGGTCCAGCATGGTTCGGTAGCTCTTAAAGCAGGACGGGCAGTTGAACCGGTTCTTATGAACCAACCCCCACACACACACACACACAGACACACACACATACATAATTTGGATTACTATACTTGTGGAAATTCACTGAATTTTATAATTCCCCTACGTCTAAACCCTGAGTCTGTCCCTAAACTTAGCCTAACCCTGTCTAACCCTGACTGCTTAGCATGCTCTCTCTACAGGAGGGCTGGCAAACAGAGAAGACAGAGGGTCAAGGAAAATGTGCTTTAATGTTACATGCACACACTTCAAACAAATAATGCAAAATATGCCACACACACACACACACACACACACACACACACACACACCTTGATAATGTTAATATCATTATTAATTAATTATTAACTTTACATCAATTATCTACAGGTTTTCCTGTTGTCACAAGTGGAGGAACAGTGTTGCTGTCAAAACTATGGATGTAACGGTTACCGGTGTCACAGTAAATCATGGTAAAATTCCGGAAGGCGAAGGTTACCGTTTAAGTTTTAATTACTATGGTAACCGCCGTGGTCGATAACCACAGTGTGGAAAACTCATGAGATACTTTATCCAAGTCTCACTACGTAGGCGCAGCGTACACTTGTTATGTAGTGAAGAAGACATGGTGGAGGGAGGACGCAAGTGTAGCGGCCCTTAATATGGAGCCAGAACAGTGACATTAAAATTTGGCATCGAGAAAAAAAATCGGCATTGAAAACAAAACCAACACTGAAAAAGGAAACATTGGCATTGAAACATTTGTATTGAAAACAGTTGTACTGGCATTGAAACAAGTTTTGGCACTGAAAAAAATAATTAATTAAAATAATTAAAATCTGGAAATCTTATTATTTTATTGGGATTTTTTTGTATTTTTCAATGACAATCTTCAGATTTTTTCTTCATGTCACTTTTTTTTCAGTGACAGATTTTTTTTACAATGTCAGTTTTATTTTACAATGTCAGTTTTTTTTCAGTGTCACTGATTTTCAGTTTCAACTTTCTGTCACTGTTTTGGCGTCGAGAGGGCGGGGCCTGAGGGGAGGGGCAAGTAGAGCGTGGTTTGCATATCATTAGAGAAGATAATGGCAGCATCCTGCGGGAAGGTGGAGCCGGATGGTCGAGCCACTATAGCATGTAGGACCCGTGTGCCGGCCGCCTCTGGGCAACACAGAATCCAACTACCTCACGGACTTTTCTTCAAGCTCTCTCCTGATGTGTCCAAGTCTCTCTGTATCTAGTTCTGTCCCGGAGCTCCGGTCTCTATATACATATGGAGTGTGGTAGTAGTACAGGGGTGCCGAGCACGGAGCATTAGCCCCAGTTAGCACAACAGTAGAACAGCAGGCTGTTCTCACTTGTTGTGTTGTTGCGAGCCGGGGCTGCAGCGCCGATAGCAGCGCTCCGGTCCGCTCCCCGAGCTCTGTACCACCATACCGCTGTACAGAGTGCTTGGAGAAAATCAGAGAGGAAGTTGGACTTCCTGCTAAGTTATGAAAATATGTGTCTGTTACTTGATTACAGCCGTCTGTTGTACTTTACTATGAACCACAGTAGCACAATCACAGCTGACTTTCCCCGCATACTAGCTTGTTGAGTTTAGTATGAATAGTGATATTATTCACATAAACTGAGATTATGGGGGACACAGTGTCTCCACAGCGGTATGGTGGTACAGAGCTCGGGGAGCAGACCAGAGCGCTGCTGTCGGCGCTGCACCCCCCGCCAAAACAGTGACAGAAAGTTGAAACTGAAAATCAGTGACACTGAAAAAAAACTGACATTGTAAAAAAAATCTGTCACTGAAAAAAAAGTGACATGAAGAAAAAATCTAAAGATTGTCATTGAAAAATACAAAAAAATCCCTATAAAACAAAATAATAAGATTTCCAGATTTTAATTATTTTAATTAATTATTTTTTCAGTGCCAAAACTTGTTTCAATGCCAATGTTTCCTTTTTCAGTGTTGGTTTTGTTTTCAATGCCGATTTTTTTTTTCAATGCCAAATTTTAATGTCACTGTTCTGGCTCCATACCTTAAGGCCTTCAAAGAAAACCAAATCTGAAGTCTGGGCGTATTCTGGTTATTATAAGAATGCTCAAGGCAGCTGGTCGAGGATGGCAGCCCTGTCTTTAGGAGCTGCAAGAAGAAAGTTGTTGCGAGGGGCGGCAACACATCCAATTTACTTACTCATTTACGCGACTGTTCAGTGAATGCAAGGTAAGTTAACCTTTAGCTTGGGTGCATGATGTATGTGTATGTCGAGTTTTCTCTGTCCAATTTGCTGTTGTCACCAATGTAAACTGACCAGATAGTGGTATAACTGAACGAAGCTGTTCCGTGATTTGGCACGTTATCTGAAACGCTTATTAATTGTAGATTTCACTTTTTAAAGTTGACCTAATAATTCCCCAAATATTGATGCAGAGCTGCAGTGAGGAGGATTTGAGACAAACACGTGCTGGGTGGACTGAGTTAGTGAACGCAAACTGACTGAGATGACTGACTGTCATCTCAGCTCCGCTCACCAGCAGCGTCTACCTGTGGCTCAGCAGACATTTGACCAATCAGATTGACCGAGTCCACTGACAACAGACTAGCAGGCAGACAGAGAGACAGACAGCCAATATATATAAATAATATCAGAAATATATAATACTTGTGGGTTATTTGTAGGGCACCATGGCTCCGGTGCAGCAAAAAAATAAAAAGTACAGCTGCAAATATGTAGCAATCTGAGCTTCAGCGTTTGTCCGAGGACAGCAGCAGGGCCAGGCTGCCTGGTGGAGGGAAGAAGGCCAGCGAGGAGCTTGAGATAAACATGCGGGAGTGAGTTATTAGCAAACGAGAGTGTCCCGCAAAATGATCAACAAATGTACGCCACCGTGAGTGACAGCAGAGATGAGGAGTTGGCCGTGAGTGCTGGTTGTCTAAATCATTTCGTCATGACCTATTCTGCACAGTTTTGATACGTCTTTTTTTACTTGTTTAATGTTGATTTTGCAGTGTTTTGTTAAGGTTTTGGATTTTGACTATTTTAATATATAATAAATCTATTTCAATACAAATCTTGGTGAAATTATTTCAGTTTATCAGTGTTTTTTCACACTTGAAGACATTTTAAAAATACCACGGTATACCGATAACCCTGATAATTTTGGTCACTATTACCGCGGTGTGAAATTTTCATACCGTTACATCCCTAGCCACAACAGATCTTATAAGACACTACAGAAACTAAACTTACGTCTACTAAAGAAACAAGAAGCATTTGCAGTTAGCGTTGCCTGCTTTTATAGACCATTTTGCACTTTTAAAATAAATGCCTTGACCCGTCAATTGTATTAAATGCCCTATACAAAATAAGAGGCTTTCATAGAACAGAAAGAATAGCCCTTTTTACCCTTGAGTGGACATAAACTACACATTTGGAACTTTTAAAAAAAAACACATGGCACGCAGGTGGTGGAGTGGTTAGAACGCATGCCGTAAACGCAGCTGACCCCGGTTCGATTCCGGCTGGAGGTCCTTTGCACATAAATTAAAAAAAAAAGTTTTTTCATCACTTCTAGGTAGGGCTGGGTATTGTTAAGAACCTCACGATTCAATTCGATTTTGATTCTTTAGGTCGCAATTCGATTCAATATCGATTCAATTCAATATTGATCTAAATGCATCGAAATCGATTCAGTAATACGTAGTAATAAACAAATAA
Source organism: Diplodus sargus (assembly GCA_903131615.1). NCBI lineage: Eukaryota > Metazoa > Chordata > Actinopteri > Spariformes > Sparidae > Diplodus > Diplodus sargus. Next base: position 1,291,165 of record CAEMYA010000409.1, on the reverse strand, counting down.
TTAATTAGAGTATCTGTTGATCTTTTTTAATTCAAAAAGTAATCTTAAATAATAAATCTTTCCTCTAGGAAGTTCTAGTTTGAATTGAAATGTAAACAAAGGCACACGATGTGATCGTAGATAAAAAATAGTGCAACCATAGTTAAGCTGAGAAAGTGCGATTGTTTCTGGGACTGCATGCTACATTTTTGTCTGACATAAACAGACATAGCCACGGTCCCTCCGCCCTCCGGCTAGATGCGAGGGGGTACCACGTTGATACTGAACCCCCCTCTCTCCCCGGCGGGTGCACGGTGCAGCGGCCAGGGCGAGACCAGCTGTGCTGGGAGTTTACAGTCTCCGACAGAGCGGTGCATCAGACATCGGCTACCCGCCTCCGCAGCCCCGGCGGTTTTTCTACGGCGCATCAAACTCTAACCCTTAAGCAAGGTCGCGGGCGAGGAGCTTCCAGCTGCTGGAGGACCGAGAGGCGTCCGGCGAGGGACAGCAGGTGGTCGGGGGCCGCTGCTTGCCTGAATCGATTCAGAGGATTTTCTGAATCTATATTGAATTGGGGAAATATATATTGCAATACACTGACGAATCGATATTTTTACCCACCTCTAGTTCTAGGGGCAGGTAATTATCGGTTTAAAAACATTAACATAGTACATAGTGCTACTTTAGAGGTATTAATAGCGTTTTATAGAATTAAAAAAAAAAGTTTAACTAACTTCCTTTATAAGAACTATATTATTTAGTACAGTGAAGCTGTTAACATTAGATGCCAAACCTTAGTCAATTATTTTGTTTGTTCAATGGGGCTTTGGTATCGATGTAGATGATATCATTTTTCGGAGATGAAGGTATCTAAAAAATAAAAATCAATGAAGACATTAATTACCTTAACCAAGGAGATTGTGTTTTTTCACCTGTGTGCATGTTTGTTTGTAAGAGGGTTTACAACCTTCTACTGAAAGCTTTAAATTCGGATGGAGGATGGGAATACAAAGAGGACTGTTGGGTTTGACTAATAAAATATTAGTACATTCGAATTAAAGATGGACAGCACTGAAATTAGTTTTTGGACATTCTGCATTATGACAAAATAAGCTAAATAATATCAATCATCTAACTGTTCATTTGACTTTTAAAAATCAATTTAAAATTTGTTTTTCATTAACTTTGATTCACTCATAAGTGAAATGCTACGGTTACAGCACAACAGAGCCCGTTTGTTATCACAGTCCACAGTGAAACGGGTTTGACAGAAACAAATACAATGAAACAAATCTTGTCAGCATGATTTGAAACCCATCCCCTGCAGATATTTTAACAAACATGCTGATAAATTTGAGTTTGAACTTGAACGGACAGAAGTCTTTTTCCGTGAATTTCTGTGTCTTCCAATTCCTTCTATGATCGGTCTTAAGTCAGTCAAACTCTACACAGTCTTCAACGTTAAATGGCAGCACAGAGAGTGGCAGATGGAACAGACCAGGAGAGCAGTCTAATATTAACCTGAACATTAAAGTTTAAAATGTGGCTGCTGCATCCTTCTTTACTGCCACTCAAGAGGTCACGGCACAAGTGCTCGGCCTCCTGCAAGGTATAACACACCACCCCCACCAGAGATCCTTCAAAATAACGGCCCCCCTTCTCTTGTGTTAGTGTGCTTCCACGAATCGAGGAGAACTGGTAGGAAAATGTGGCAGGTACTAAGCCCTCCTGCTAGCAGGTGGAAAGAAGTGTCTGTGTGAAATGTGACCTTTAACAGTTGTGAATAAGCTCCAGGGATGTTGGTTGTTGTTTATTTTGCTTTTGGTCACCCAACACTGATTAATCCATAACAAACAGTTTACTTATTAAGTTACTTAATTAGTTCCTGCAGCTTCTCATCTAGGCAGTCTGACATGTATTGGTGGGGAGGCCCTGATTGAGGCGCACAATGTCGATTAGTTGTCAACAATTAAATTATTTAGCAATTACTTTTTAATTGTCATAATGGCTCTCAGTGATTGTTTAAGGGAAAAAAAACTGTCAATCATTTGATTCCAGACTCTTAAATATAAATATTTTCTGGTTTCTTTCCTCCTCTATGACAGTTAACTGAATATCTTTGGGTTATAAGACATTCGAAGACATCAACTTAAGCTTTAGGAAAACCTGAGCAACATTTTTTACCAATTTCAGACAATTTATACATTTAAAAAATCTAATAATTGAGAGAGAAATTGACAGAAGAGTTATTATTATTATTATTGTATTATTATTATTATTATCACTAAAAACAACAGCTGTATTTCAATATGTCTGACACATTTAACCAACAGTTAGGTAAAGTAAAGTATCAGACACCTCAGGAGCAAAGTAAGTCAATGCTGGGAAGTTTGTGGGTGGAGTTTTACAGCTCCTATCATAACAATCAATGTAACTGTGTGTAATTTCAAACAGTCTTTGAATTATTTTTAACCTGTATAACATTTATTCATGTCTGGTGACGTTCATTTGTGTGTGTATTAATGTGCAGCTGAAAACAGTCCATAAAACTCTCACCCTCACTCTGACCCACCTGGTTGGTTGTAGCTGCAGTGCAGCGGTGCTGTGCCAGCTCCAGCATGGTCCTGTAGCTCTTACAGCAGGAGGGACAGTCGAAGCGGTTGGGCCCATCATCGTGGATCCTCTGGTGGTTGCGGAGGTACCTGGCTAAACGGAAGGCCTTCCCGCAAAGGTCACACATGTAGCGCTTCTGACCGTGGATTCGCATATGGTTACGCAGGGACATGTAGTTGGTGTAGGGCTTGCTACAAAAGTCACACCTGAGATTTGGAGACAGAATTAGTGTTGAAGTTAGAGGTGAACGCGGATAAGTGACCTTCACCTGATGCCATTGAAGAAAGAGTTGGTAGAAGCGCCATGTCTTATTTCACAATAGTTTGGCATCTTCACTCACATAAACTGAAAAAAGGTCCATTAATCTTCATAATAATTGATGGAAAAAGAATCCTGAGTGTGCACCTGAAGTCTCCAGTCTTATGGGTGAGCTTGTGGTTGAGCAGAGAGCTGGCATGCTTGTAGGCACAGCTGCACATGTCGCAGACGTACGGCCTCTCATCCGACTCCATGTCGTCAGACGCCGTCGTTGCCGGTACTGGCGCCGGCGCTCGGGACTCCAAGGAGAGACTGGAGCTGGAGAGTGATGCTGAAGAGAGACTGGAACTGGAGAGTGCTGCTGAGGACGAAGGGAGCTGGTCACACCAGCTGATGGTTGAACTTGGCTGTCACAGAGGAGAGGAATACATTAAAGCAGTGTATTACAACATGCATATAATGACAAGTCTATGTGTCAGTGTTTCATTACTAAAGATTTCATTGCTTCACGGTTAACTTAAGTTTGTCTTATCCCAGTAAGTGTTTTCAGTATAAGGATTCTGCTCACAGTAGACACAGTGGGGTGGAAATGACACCTTTGCAAATGAGTGCATACATGATAAACTATGAAGCATGTGTTCAGATAGGTTCCATAAATTATATGGACACATTATTTTAAATAGCCTTGATAAGATTTTACCTAAAACTTAAGATATGGTGTTGCACTTTGTTCTAAAGAAAGCACTGTCCGACATGTTAGGTGGGAACAATATGTAAATGTGAGAAAAAGACAGCTCATCACTGACGGCAACTGTGTGCACATTAGAAGCCACATGAGCCTAAAACTGACTGCAAACCCGGCCCGTAGTAGAGTGCTGAAGACCCAATCAGACCACACCTGACGGGTGCTGCTAAATGCGAGACCCAAAGCTGCATTTTTGATTTACATTACCCCAGTGCTGACCGTTGGCTAGCCAGGCAGGCTAACATACAGAAAGAAACTCACAAATTACACCTGAACATAACCAACCACAGCCAAAGCCTTAAACTTCTCATGCCAACTGCCAGAAGCAGAACTCTAAATTACATCACCACTACAGTCCAGTGTGCAAAAACAATCCTCTCCCTGCCCAGCTCTGACATGTCTGCAGACCAATATATTCTCCCACAGATGTCTTCCAGGGGATGGCCCCATTTTACTGTATCTTTTTAAAAAAACACTTATGCTATATATGCTGTGCATATATTTCTTTACTATGCAGACTTTGGGCAGAGCGTAACCAATGAAAACAAATGCAACAGTACACAAAAAAGAGACCATGTTATTCACTTCAACAGCACATTCTGTTGGCCACTTAATTAGGTACACTGTATCTACCCAACTATTACCTAATTAATACACTCACCTCCCTGACAGCTACAATCTAAACTGAACACACTTTTGGTAGAGGCAGAATTGACATAGCTCAAATTAGGTGAGTGAGACCTGATCAGTGCTGCCGACCCACCTAAATAATAACTCAGTCCTGGGAGTAACATAAACAAATCAAATCAAATTATTAGGAATTTCAAAAACCCAAGTTAAGAAATCCACACTCACTATAATCAACTCGTGGTGAAACTGCAAGTATATGACAGCGAAAGCCCACTTTCAAATGTAGAAACACGTTTTAACATATATATTAATGTGTGGGTGTCTGTGTGGGCTGTACATATAATCTGCCGGCTGAGAGCAACCATGAATGAACCGTACAGTCTGGCATCACAAAGAGGTCTTTCAAAGTCCTCCGCGGGGCGTCTTCCGCTCCCGTTTCCTGTGGGACAGCCTGGTCGTGTTTACTTTGCGCTGTTCGCTAACAATATTGCAGGCCATGAGCATACACTGCTGCTATGACTGCTCGAATTACTGCCGTATCATTCACTACAGTGGAAGAGACCTTGCAAAGCGCCGTTTTCTACACGTCTCTGCTCAAAACAAACCCGCTGCTTCTGAGCGCTGCCTTGTTTTGCACGGGCTCTGTTAGCCAACCGCACTCGGTGTTGTCTGATGTTAGCATTAGCTCGGTGATGCTTGGCTAGATTTAAATGAAATTTCCTCCCCACTCAGTGTCTCCAGACAACACATCGCTACCATAATGCTGGGGATACACCCTCAATTGCAATTATACTGTTTGGGAGCAAAATATATACAAAATACAAGCCATAATAATTACAAGCCATTTAGCTCGGAAGCTAAGAATCAAACTAGGCCGTGAGCCGCTCAGCATGACGATTGGTGCGATAGCAGAAAGCTAACGAAGCTGTTCTGTGTCATAACTTGCAGCTTCAGAACACACAGTGCTGCCAAAACGCGTTCAACTCTACACTCAACTAACAACCCTGTTAAAAAATATACACTTTGTCAAATCCTTAGTCCATAAAATGTGGTCCCATTAGCTGTTTGTTGTAGCTATTGCTTGGCTGGGCTCGCTAGCTAACGCTGGTGGCAGCTGGCTTTCTTACTCCGGAGTCGTTCGGATCCTTTTTCCAGAACAATTGCGAGCAGTGGCCGAAAGACTCTGTCGATGTCACATAATTCACTCCATTTCTGTCCTGAAAGTCTCCATGTGTGCTGCCGGTATTTGTCCTGGCGTACATCGTTGGTTATCGGATTCTTCGACTTTATGTGGTTGAAAAGAAATAGGGCCGCTTTGTGGGGATCTTCTTCCGAAAAGAAAAATATTTCTTCTGTGAAATGAGCGTTTTGGCGGCTGACATATCGAAGCATACGAGGCATTACTGCCGCCTGCTGGACTGGAGTGAGACAACACAGATTGTGTGGATTACTGATTACTGTTTTGTTTTCGACAATTTTTTTTGTAATAGTGTTTATGTCAGGTTTGAGATAATGATGCAACCTAATTTGTACAACAGGACATTGTTTGAGGTTCTAAATAGCACAAACATAATTTCCATACTGTTGGATTAACCATGCTAATAGTTGGTCCTCACTTATTCAAACAAACAAAACTATTCTGGATCTCAGAGCTTACACAGCAGACGTGCTGTATGTAGCCATTTTATGTTTTGTTCATTTTGCTACATTTTGAAACAAATATAGGGGAGGCACAGGTAACACACAACATACTGGGAGGCGGTCTGTCGACCTATACACAGTGAACATATTTTATCATTAATTTCTCAGATCTCTTGAAGATTCAAATATTAACCATTTATGTCCCAATATTTTATACATTATTTTAATTTCTTATGGCTTATTAATGATTCATCTCCCTCTTTGCCATATTGTTTCTCCGCCATTTATTTTCCCTTCTTGTCTCCACAGGAAGGTCATTTCAACATGGAAAAGCAACGTGGTCAAAATGTTATATTATTAATAACGCCACCTTTTTCTTTAAGGACTGTGAGTAATTCTTAAAAGAAGGATAAAGACAAAGGGGATATGGAATGGATGGAAAATCACGATAAAACAAAGCAAAAACACTTCTGGTGGTATGTTTTAGTGCTGCTCACAATAGAACCATACAATTGCCTTTTTTTTTCAAAGCTTCAAGACTTCTCTTATTAGTTACATTTCAACTTTTAATAGATGCCTCATAAATCCATCTGATATGTAATCTCTGAACTCTGATATGCTTCCATGGGTTTTGGACTTTACCTAAGCTATGTCACAGTTGATCAATTATTCTTAGCTTACTGTGTTTTATTGTTTAAGGAATCTTGTCCATATATCTATCAATCTATCAAAAGACAGGTTAAACAATAATGATTAATTGTACCTGTACTAAAGTCTGGAATGTGTGTTTGCATTATATGTTCATTTATTTAGATGAATAGCACCCTTTGGTGGTAAGCAAAAGAAAGACACAACATTCTTGAATGAATTGTAAGAAAGTAAACATTTTGCAGCTCTACATACCAACTGAGGACAGGAGGCTCATACCAATGTGGACGCAATATCTTTGAGCTTCTAAACACACACACACACACCCACACACACACCCACACACACACACACACACACACACACACACACACACACACACACACACTATGTCTAAACAAACTCTTACACACCTGGGATTTGTATTCAATACAGTGGTAATTACAGTGGCACTTTGGGGGTCACCAAATCATACAAAAGCCAATTACTACAAGAGAAAAAAATATCGAAGTTCATAGACCTGTAGATTTGATGGTGAAACAGCCAGCACTTGTTTTGGACCTGTCTTTATTCTTTTTTAGGATGGTTAATGGTCACTATATGCCTTCTAAAGGGCAAAGGGTTTTGTTAATCCAAATGTCCTCGTGCAAACTACTTTTCAGATCATTAAAGGAGCACTCTGAAGTTTTGGGGCAGAAATGTTAATGAGAATAGAAAGATCTTCATCAACTGATTTTTTTTGACTGAACAAACTAAATACACAAACTGACCTCAGAGGAAAGCATAGTTTATACTGTTTTACTTTGAAGGTAGAAAAGTGGCAGGGTACGCCACTTAAAAAAAAAAAAAAAAAAAAGTTTACTGGGAACCTTATTTTCCTCTGAGAACAGCTTGTTAATTCACTTGTGAAAAAATAAATGATTTCTGCTTTTGTACAATTAACTCATTAATATTTTAAGCATTCAAATTTCTAAAGTTGAATTGCTTCTCCAAAACAGACATTTCAAAAAGTGGTGTGGACTAGACCCCAGCGTCCCCAGCACCTACTGTGAGGTGTGTCTTGAGTCCTGCTGGAGAGACAACATGGAGCCAGAGCCAACTGTGTCATGCCAAAGCTATTGGATTTTATTTACACATCTAGTTTGTATAACATGGTCACTCGTAATTCCATGTGCATCACACGTAAAAGAAATCAAAGTGAACATGTGAGTTGTGACAAACTATTATGTCTTCATGTTGAATATAATTTTTCCAGGTAAATACTTTGGCTATAACACTTACGTGTGCTATATATTACTGAGTTCATAATATATTCTACAACACATATATTCTAATTTTGTGTCAAAACTCTCAAAGAGTCTGTTTAAATAAGTGGAATGACTTGCACATGAATAGTGACTAGATTCTGTACAACATTTACAGCGTATGAAATCACAAATACTGTCACAAAGTAAAATGTCAATGAAAAAGCTCACTTAGTGGCACCAAAACAAGATCATAGCTAAAGTTCTTAAATAATATTTTTCATACCTCGTATGCAAATGAACAAAACATGTCAAAGAACAAACTATGAAAAAATCACTATGTGAACAATTTGTGCAATGAAGCAACACTTTAATTTGTAACTTAATATAGAGCTCACTAGAGCAGCTCAATACTGCTCTCGTCCTATGACAGACCTGTGGAATACCCTTGTGGTGTGTTCATGTGTGACCAGATATTTAGGTTAAATTATCTGAAGTGAGACTGAATAACATCATATACATTAGGTGGTTCCAAAAGACAATGAAGGCAGCGTAGGAAGCAACAGAGTTTCTCCGTTTTAACTCAGTTGTTGCTTATAGGTAATCTTTGTAAAAACCCATTTGAAAATAATCAGAATTCATTAGTAAAATTGTCTTTCCCATAGAACATTTGCAAATTTGTTTACATCCACGTTTGCTAGCTTGTTGTCTTCCTCATGGCCTCTGTGTATTATGTGGATGCGCACTACGGTCACAAACTGTTGATCATCATAACAGTGTGTGAATCTAACAGCATGGAATGAATAAAAGAAACAAATGCTTGTGTGCATGTGCAGTACAAACAAGACATTGCTCCATAGCACTACTGATCTGCGGAAACTGAGCCACCCAACTCTGTATGATGAGTATGATGCCCTTCAACTATGACCTTTCTATTTATTAAACTGTGGATCTGGAAATGGAAACAGGGAAATGTTTGAAAAGATTTGGCACATAATATTGGCTCCCAGCACCTTTAAATACCTTTAACGCAAGTTGTCATCCTGGTTAAAGGCTTTTAACACATCACTCAACTGTCCTGCAAAGCCTCAATGATACATTTACTGACCATAACATTTTAACTACTACTAAAAATAGATTTGGTGTAGCATACAGCATATATTAATCATGTAGGCATTCAGCTGTGTTGACACAGCCAAATTAAAGGGTTAGATAGAAGCTAAAAACAGAGAACTTGTGTGTCACTTAAAGGCCCATTTCAGTGTTTATACATTTTGCAGTCATTTATTAATTGTACACAAATCATTGATCATTTGTAAATTTAAAGAAAGGGTTCAAAATCTTCTGCACTGTACCAAATTCCCCAAATGTTGAACTATTCCTTTAAGTGTTTCTCCTCCTCTAATGCTTCCACTAGTTTCCGTTCATTCCCACTCAGTATGAAAATCGACTTGCAATAATATAATGGCAGATTAGTTTGAAAAATCTGCTTAGCTTTGGCACACAACATTATAACTTTGACAAAAATAAAGCTAACATGTAGATAACAGAAATACTGAACTCAAACCAATTTCAAGTCTCTACAAATTGATTTTCTTACTGCCATGAAATGGAAGCGGTTGCCTGGAAGATGGTTAACACATGTTCAAAGTTCTACACATTGTGGACTGATTTGGAAACATGCAAAACACTGGAATGTCCCTTTAACTTATCACTGGCTGTTTCACGACTTCTACTCCTTGAATCTTACCTCTGTGTTGGTCTGGACCTCCGATGACTGACAGCTCAGTTAAAATAACTGTAGAGCTGTATTTAACAGGTATTGCAAATGCAAGACATAAAGTTAACTTTTCCAGTCTCCGCATTTCAGTAGTTTCAAGTATACAATTATAAAACACTGGTGGACGGATTCAACATGGCACAGGTGTTCAACAGCGATTCACAGATCATTAATAAATGTGCGGTTGTAGTGCATATGAAGATCGTCTGCTAAGGTGTGTGTGTGTGTGTGTGTGTGTGTGTGTGTGTGTGTGTGTGAGTGTGTGCGTGTGTCTCAGAGTCATTACATTGGTGAGCAACAGTGTCAGTCATAAGTAGTGACAACATTCATGATTTAGGCTCAAGTTTAAAGTTGTAATCCTTAAGATTTGCATTGAATTAATGCCAGTCTTTATTCCAATTACGTCCAGACCTTTTTTCAGCAACATCTGTTTTCGTTTCGTTCTCATATTATAGAAAGTGAGATTTCTGTCTTCTTGATTATATAGCAGCTATAGTTGTTACATAAATAATGTGAAAGTATCAGACTTCTAAATCCACAGTGACAGGCACACAATCCGTATTCAGAAACTTGAAGTAGAACAGGAACGTGAATAGAGGTGCTGTAGCAGTGGACACTTCTCTAAAGCAGTTTTTGTTGTTTGGGGCAGGGTCCGCCATTCAAGTGTCGGATTTAAATTCCTTCACGAGAAACACACAGGAAACAATGTAGCATGTAATCCAGTGTTAGTTATTCTAATTGATATGAGCCCATTTAATGTCACTATAATGCCATATCACAGCTGTAGTAAGATAGCACTGTTAAGATGTCAGAAAATGGGGGGTGTCTTGAATTTAGTTTATAAAAATGAAGACAGTCACCAAGTCAACCAGGACTGAAATCTTGAGGATTGTAACTTTAAGGTACAAGCTAATAGTGAGGAACTGGAAGATCTCCACAACTACAGTGTTACAAATATGTGTGTGTGTATGCATGGAGTTTAACTCTTGATCTCCAGGATGGAGGGGTTGTGATCAAGAATGGCCAGAATGATTTTGTCCATGTACTGCCTCAGACGCAGGTTGATCTCCTCCTGCTCCTTCAAAGCATCGACCAGCTGAGAGAGACAGAGAGAGAGACAGAGAGAGAGAGAGAAATGCATCAGATGAGTGGCCATTTCAAAACGTCAGCAGCACACCAATCCACCAGCAACAGACTTACCTCATCTCTTGATGCATTGTCAATCTCAGCTGCCAGGCACTGAGCTTTGGTTTGACAGGAAAACAGGTTCTTAGCCTCATACAAACTCAGACTGAGAATCTGAGCATTAAGGTCGTCGTTCTGATCCCGGAGCTTATGGTTCTCCTAGGCAAAGAAAAACACAATAGTCAGAGGGAAGTCTGGCTGAAACTCTACAGTACTACTGTAGTGGGACCAACACACACTGGCTTTACAACAACTTATTAGCCAATATTCACCTTGTTGACTGCCATCAGCCCATCCACCTACACCCCTACCTTCAGGCTGATAGTCTAAGGAAGTACTGAAAAAAATCTTCCTTATGTACTCATTGAGATGGAAAACCAGCTAAATATGCCTCTGAAGTAGTTGATTTAAAAATATTCAAAAACATGTATTGTGAAAGAGGGTTTCATTAAAGGTTGTTACGTACATTATCATAGGTTATTATTTCAGAATGTCACAATCAGTGTATCCCTACTTTAATTAAGTATCTCAGAAAATAATTTTTCAAAGAAATAGAGAAATATACTTTTTTGCTTACTTGCAAAAGTTCATGAGAAGATCAACGCCCCTCACTCACAATGCTTAGCTTAGCATAAAGGCCTTGTCGTCTTGTTAAGTATTCATAGTTCATGTTGATTTTTGTTCTGGTTTTCCTTGTGCCTCGAGAAAGAGTGAATTTATGTTGTAATTTCTGGTAGTGCTTTTGTTTGTGATTTTCAGAGTCAGCCTTTTGTTTTTCCTCCATTTTAGGGCGCTTTGCTTTCTTGTTCTACTTAGAGTAGATAGTTAGCCTCTGTTTTCCTCCCTTTTGGAGCGCTTTATTTTCCTAGTTCATAGTTAGTGTTTTTTACTTGTTGTTTTCCTCCCTCGTGGAGCATTCAGTGTTTTTCTTCCCCTCCTTTCGGAGCAATTTTGATTTCTTGGTGTTTGTTTGTCTCGCTGATAGTGTAGTCAGCTTAGGTTTTCATAGCCTATTCCTTTGTCTCTCTGTCTTAAACGCTCAACGATTTTCAGAATAAAAGTTTGCTGAATTTTGATTCTGCCCTGCATCTGAGTCCTCTTTTTAGTCCAGGCCTGACAGCACTTGCTTCTGTGATAACTGACTTGCTAACATATAGCAATATAGATCTAAATATTTAAAATTAAATGAACATCATATCATGGCACATGTGCCTGTGTGTTTCCTTTCAATCTCCTGCAGTATCAGTGGATTTGTCAAATATACAGCATTAGCTTACACTGAAGCTGCTTTGTTAGTCTGACAACATGTATGATTATCTGTTGCAACTTCTACATCACTGACAAACTGACCAGTTTTAAGTGACCTCAAACATATCTTTATTTCTATTCTCCAATTTTTTTTCATTCAATGGTCGACATATGCACAAATAGTGATGTACTAATTACCACATACTGGCATAGATCGTTGCCAATCTATTGTCTGACTCTAAGGCTACGTTCACACTGCAGGTCTTAATGCACAATTCCGATTTATTGCTCAAATCCGATTTTTTGTTTGGCTGTTCACATTACCTCTTTAAATGCGGCCTGTCTACGGATTGCTGTGTGAACAGCTCACGCTCCTGAAGTGACCCGCATGCGTAGTTGATCATTGATGACATCACGCCACAGCGGTGTTTACGGAAGCGAACATGGCAACGGCAACTGGTAACGTGGGACTGTATGGCTTAATGCTAAAAACAGTGTGTGTCCCCCCAAATACTTATGAGGTCTAAAACCTCACTGTCCCTCCACTGGCCGCCTGCTTCGCTGCTGTCCTCCATGTTTGTTTTGATTATGTTCGTGGCTCCCGCTCACTCACTGTGGCACACTTTTTTTTCAATCAACTTTATTTGTCATTCATTTACAAAACAGCGCAGCGCGGGTCAGAATTAAATGCGAAAATCGCATTAAATGCTACCTGGCTGTTCAGATTGCGGTCGCATTCAAAAAAGTCCGATACGTATCCGATTCAGTACCACATTTAAATGTGGCCTGAATCTGATTAGAAAATGTCAGATTCAATGCGACTTGTGCTGTTCACACTGTCAAAAGCAAATCAGATATGGGTCACATATGAGCGAAAAAATCGGATTCAGGTCACTTGTAACTGCAGTGTGAACGGAGCCCAACAGGCTCAATCTCAAGTGTCAATATTACATGTTTATTGTGCACTCTTGGTGTGGATTGTGAACTGAAGCAACCAGTACAATATGACAAGCCTAAAGGATAGAACAACAAGGATGAGTGTGCACCTGTTTCAGTCTCTTGACTTCATGTTCCATTTCACTCTCTCTGGTCCTGGCGTTGTACTCAGACAGCCCCTTGCCCTTTCCTGGATGCTCCATCTCCAGTTTAAAGCACTGCAGATACTCCAGCTCCCGGCGGAGGTCATCGATCAGCTGCAAAAGAAGGCTTAAATCAGATCGTACTCTTGAATATTCTCCACCTATTGTCTCTATTTTCTAGAGTATCTCACCTCCTGCATGGCCTCTTTTTCCTTCTGAAACTCATGGCGGTTATGCCAAAGCTTGTCCATTATCTTCCTGTATAGGTCCATCTCATCTTTCAGCCTTAGACTTGTGTCCTCCAGCTTGTCTGTCATCCTCTGCTTCTCCTGCAGAGGACAGAGGAAAACAACAAATCACACAGAGTTAAATAATAATGCTGGTTTATTATGAGTTAGATATTTGTAGCTTGGGTCAGTATTTCTACTACTTATAATAGCACTGTGGGAGGTTCAGGAACACAGTAACATGGCTAGAACAAGTCTGTGAGCTATGATGAATGTTCACAGCAAACAATTAGTGTAAAACTTTCACATTCTCTTCAGAATAGATTTGAGTAACCTCTGGGACCAGTCCAATTGACTACCCATGTTTTTCCATCATCTTTGTAGCAACAATGGTACATTGCCAGATCTCAGCAAACTATAATTATTCTTAGGAATTATGATCAAAACTACAAAACAACAGAAGACCAAAATTGTAATAAAGCTTTCAGTAAATCAAACTCACCTGGTCCAGTTTCTCAGTCTGAGACTTGAGTCTGCACACATTTAACTTCATCTCTCCATTCTCATCTTCCAACTGCTGCACCCTGTGTACACACACAAAACAAAACCGAGATCAGACAAAGTGTGATCCATTCTGCCTGTTTTCATGGTTTCTTCCACTTCTTCTTCTTCTGCAGAGGACGTCAGTTGCGTAGGTGGTCCTTCAGTGTGGTCCAGGACACATTTGTGTACACAGTGTTAATACAATGCAGCCGTATGCAGCCCAGACCAATGCTGAACGTGGTCTCAGTGATTGGATCTCAAATGTGTCCCCAATCCCTCTCAGGGCCATTCACACCTGCTGTGCATTTGTGATCAGATCACTCAGTATGGATGGTAAAACCAGGTCTGGACAGAGTCCTGGAGCTAGAACTAAAGCCAGCAACAGAACATTTCACGGTTTCACTTTATAGTGTTTTGTTGCTGAGTTTACCTGTTACAGAGCAGGTCTATCTCGAGGTTTCTTTCCCTCTCCATCTTGCTGTAAGCCTCTCGGTGCCTTTTTGTCTCCTCCTCTAGACTCTGGTCTGCCCTTGCTTCTGCATCCTTCACCTGCTCCTCCAGTTCATGCACCCTGGGATGCAAGCAAAGAAAGTAACATTACATGCACTGAAATCATGAAATATTTAATGTAGTGGCAACAAACACTATATCACCACAGTCACATGTGGAGCACAATTTCACAGTAGATTAAATTATCTGAAAGTTTACAGTGAAATCACAGATGAAGCACTGTATTATGGATTGATTCACAAACAGGTATGCATACTTTATGCTGATGTGAAAAATAATTTTACTTTAGATAAATTCAAATACAGGCACACTATGCTATTCAGGCATTTCTCACATGAAATGTAATGCTCCACATGTTAAAAACATACATACCAAGTGTTATATTTGGAGGACTAAATATGTGATGTGAGTGATTTCCGGTCAACATAAACAAGTCAATGAATAAATAAAGGACTCAGTATTTGTGTTTTCCTACCTGTGTACAAGTTGTGTGTTCTCCTGTTTGAGTTTAGACTTGAGGTCACCGTTGGCTAGACTGTCGCTTTCTAACTCTGTCACCTTCTTCTCCAGGTAACTGACCTGGGGGACACAATCAGACTTTTAGCTCATCCTACCACAAATGTATACTCTGTATTAGAGATTGGCAATTTTCTTCCTCACAGGAAATCATAGAGCTGCAAGTTAATGTACACTTCAACTGCCTTAAACATGACCGTACGCATTTGTGGTGTGCAGCATGTCAATATTTCCCCTTAAAGGCTGAGGAGACAATGTAGCCAGTTTTTGTCAATCTCTGTAGAGTCAGATTAAAACGGTTAAATCAGGCAACATAACACAAATCCTATAAGATTTTTAAGTCATTCATTTTAAGTGGCAATAGAGAACTCTTTTACTTTAACGTATGAGGTAAATACTAGAAATAGTAGAAATGTCACGCATGACAGGTTGATAAATATTGTGTGATATCTTACATTTTATATCACAAAAGAAAGACAACATATTGTGTTATTATTTTAACAGACTGACAAGTCCATACTACTGGTTTAATCATTTTCACATAAGTTCCATTTCACCCAGTTCATTGTTGGGCATTATTTTTAGTTTCCATTTAATTTATTGTCGTTGTACTTGCATTTTTTTTTCACATTTAAACATGCTTAACATTTATTAATTTTCTTTAAGAAACTATTCTTTTATAGTTAACTGTTTTGCACTTTTGCACATTTCATATTAAAATAGTAAACTTGTGTTAAGATATAAAATGGACAAACGATGGAGCATAGACAATATATCATTAATATTGGCGGAGCACTTAGCATAAAATTCAGTGTTGTGTCAAAGTGTGCTCCCCCCACTGATATACATTTCCTTTTATCACTGGGACTTGAGATGGTTCAAAACCCGAATTCTTTTTACTTAATGAGTAAGAAACTTGTATCAATACAACCAAGTAGTGATGTAAGGACACCAACAACTCACAGTTTATGGTATCATAGATAGTCCACGATACGGTATTTATCACAATATTTAAAAAAAGAAAAAGATTACCTGAACAATGTCTTTAATAATAAGGGGTGTCTCGATTCTCCAAATCCTCGATTCGATTACATTTTCGATTCTAAGGTCACGATTCAATTCGATTCTCGATTTTCACATTTATTTTTTTTAAAGCACAGGTTGCTATGCCATTTTTAGACTAGACTTTTATGCAATATAATTTCTGACCTTTGTTCGCAATGTACCACACTACATTGTCAAATTTAAAACATTTATTAACAACATAATGTAACAATAACATATCTTCAGTCAATTGGAAACTTAAACACAATAACCTGCCATCTAGTTTCTTAAGAGCTTGCAAGCTGTGGCTTTTTTGTTGACAACGCAAATGCTGTACATAAGCAACTGGAAATCCAAAATACTTCCACACCGGCGACTTCAGTGAAAGAGGAGGGAGTTCAAGTTCTGTCGATGGGTCTTCTGCACCTGCACCTGCCATTGTTATAAGAGTGGCATAGCCCCTTTCAGGAATAGGGAGGTGCGTGAGGTGTGTGTGCGTCAGGTGCGTAAGTTGTGAGTGCGTCAGGTGCGTAAGGTGTGAGTGCGTCAGGTGCGTAAGGTGTGAGTGCGTCAGGTGCGTAAGGTGCAAGTGCATCAGGTGCGTAAGGTTTGAGTGCGTCAGATGCGTAAGGTGTGAGTGGCGAGCGAGAGTGAGGGAGTGTGCTTACGTGCGATCAGTGAATGAATGGGAGAGGAAGGAGAGGCAAAAGGAGTAGCAGTAGTAGCGACAGCAATAAAGTGTACAATATAGTCTGCAGTTTGGCTGTGAATAAAGGCGACGGCTAGATACAGCAAAGCTCCCTGGTATTATTTCCCGACCAGCTTAACACGTGAAAGGGGTTCACCCCGAAGGTAAACACAAACTTCGGCCCTGGAGGAAATCGTCTCCCCTGTGCTTCCTGACAACGGTCCGGGAGCCGAACAGGAATGGTGTAACAACATGCTATCGCTTGGCTGGCTGTAGCTAATAGCTACTGGCTTAGCTAGTAGCTAAGTTAGAGGACGTTGAATCGCAGCACTTCAACATGTGTTTTTTTTGTGACATGGCAGCGTGACAGCATCGACAATCCCATTTTTTAATTCGAAGTTCGAGATTGTGACTTAATTTCGATCGATTTCGAAATCGTGACACCCTTATTAATAATAAATGTGATATGTATAGCATTTATTACTCGTAAACAATTTGTTTTTACTGGAGGTACTTCTGCTTTCCAGTCAAATGAATGGGATGATAAAAGGCAGCCAGCAATGAAAAGCTGAGGTCATTGTGACAGTGTGAAGAGGCTGGAGTGTTACTACAGCTCAGACACGGCTGAAAACAGACATCATTGGAGCTACTGTGTGAGCTTACAATTTAAGTGAAGAATCGAGAGCGAAAACAATGAAGCCAACCAATCAGAGGCTAAGTCAAATGAGCCTGTCTTCTTGAGCAGTAGGAGTGCGCCCTCTGCTGTTCAAACAAAGCAATGCAATGACATGCGATAGTAAGTATGCATTCATACTGATTTCTCTTGTTAGATCCATGAGATTTAGGAGCACAATAACCATGTGATAGGTTGGCAGATATTGTCAGACCCACAATGGTATTATGACAACGTTTTATCGAAGTATTGCAAAATTTGGTAAATCCTTACATCCCTACAACCATGTTTATTCTGCCTTAGCACTGAGATTACGGTATCAAGGTCAAATTGGGATTGTTACAGTTGTTTTTTTGTCTTGGACAGTAGCCATGTTGCTAACACTGTCTTTGCAACAGCAGCACCAACAGTAATACCATAGGCAGCGGTATAACCACAGAGGGGATGATTGAAAAGTCTATTTCTGCTTTAATGTGTTTGTATAAATACTTTTTTCTTTGTTCTAGCAAAATAATTTTTAAGATTAATCCTGAGATGGAATCAAGTCAGTATTGACCTGCAGGACTGTTGAGTCAACACATCAAGAGAGCTCAAGCCGTACTGGAAACCAAAGAGGCATCCTACCCACTAGTACTGTTACCTACCTGCCAGGCGAACCCAATAAAGTTGGATTTAAAACAAACAGACCATAATAACTAATAACATAATAACTTCAACTAAATGCAAAATGTTTGTACTTTCTCTGTGATGTCGAGGTCGCAGGAGTCGATGCTGTCTGTGAACAGATCCTCTGTGCTGCTGCCCTGACTGGAGCCAAACACACTGTGGTTGGCCTGGAAAAGCTGACTGCAGGGTGAAGAGTACAGATTAGAAACCAGCAACACGGACATTATTACCAAATTCTACACCATGATGATCATATTCATATTGAGTGAGCCAGCTTTTGAACCTGCCCTTTCATTCAAGGACTGTATATATCACCCTGCTGAATGCTCAACACATCAGTGTGATCTGTCATCTCCCCTCTTTCTATGCAAATGCAGACTCACTGTAGTATTTTCATTTAATTGGTCATTAGTAAGGTCAGGTCACTCACCGTCCAAATGCAGTGCTGGAAATCTTTCTATTGGGGCTGAAACAAGAGAGAAACTCTAAATCACACACACAGCTTCTCATTCTGTTTTTAAACAGACACCTACTGTTCCGACCACATACGTGCTACTACAACACCTATGCTGTTATTGCCACTGCTAGTACACTTTTATCTGGTCACAACTTAAGCAACAGCAATTGAATCAGGAGAAAAACTAATAATAATAATAAACATAAAATCAAAGTTGAACTGTTTGGCTTAGGTCCTATTGTGTATGGCACAAGCACTCTCTCAAACTGTCCTCTTTGTTGCTGCATTACATTGCATCTCACACACAAAAAACTTGCAACCTTCCACCCCACCACATTGGGATACAGTTGCTATAGCAACAGCTCAGGCTCACCCTTTGATGTGGGTGCAGCGTCTGGTGCCAAGAATGAGCAAGAGGGTGGGATTTGGGTAGAAGGCTTGTGTGTATCAGACGACTGCTATATGGGGTGATGCTGAGGCAGCAGCTTAAATCAACCTGTCTTCTCTACACTATACTAGTATGTCTACCATCCAAAAATGTTGGCTCCCACTCAGCCCCTCTTAGTATGTGTGTGTGTTATACCTGTTGGCTTTAAGGTTTCGAAGACGAGCCTCCAGGTCATTGAGAAGATTCACTTTCTTGCAGCATTGAGAACAGTAGATATCTAGCAGCTCACTGTTATATAGCTGCCGCATCTTCTGAGGAGTCTGTCCAGCACTGCAATTACAAAACATTAATGAATGTACAGTATGCAACTGAAATAGACATATGACAAATTCTAAAAGGTGGCAGTACCATAAATACATTTAGTTGGGACAGGTGCTACGCAGATTGAGGACAATTTTTTCATTCTTTTTTTCTAATTTGAGCTAATGACAACACATTGACACATGACACACAATTCAACAGGGAATCCATTGGCCATTTTCAGTGCAGACATTTATCAATTAGCATAAAAACAAGTGGATTGAGACACACCTAATGAGGTCTACACAAGAATCTAAAAAGTCATTGTTGTAATGATCCATTCTGCTCAGGCTAGACTTATTTCAGCCTACTGTGACTCCTCATAGTAGAGCCAACATGAGTAATAAAACCAGGGCCCTATAAATGAATTCAGCCATCATTCATTTTATTATTTCCAATAGTACTACCCCCTTTTCACTGGTCAAAAATCCCACTTGAACCCCTAAGATTGGGATTTCCCGTGCAATGTGAATGTGTAAACGCGGTATTGTTGATTGACTCTGCAGTAGGCACAGGTTTTTATCACCTTGGCTCGGCTTTGATCTATATGTAAGACCTGGGTGAATGTGCATAAATAGTGGAGCACAAATAAAGGAGGCATTTGGGATGTGGTCTATTCAAGGATGCTTTATTATTGCACACAGTGCTGGAGGTGGAGCCCTGTTTATTCCTATGAAAGCTGCTCAGTGGTGTTTTAAAACCAAAAAAAGCTTGACTTCGGCAATTAAATACCTGGATCACCAACCAAGCCGGCTAACCTTCAGTTTAGCATCCAGCTAACCTGGATGGGGACTTTTTTATTCTGCTAGTTCCACCAAGTACCCAAAGTGTCACCCAAAATCCTTTCACCAGTAACCTCTCTGGTTACCTACAGTACCCAGGATACTTGTGGACACTGTCATGAATTTTTTGAGAGTGCTTACATTATTATTGATTTTCTAAATGTCAAAATACTTCAAACTTAAATTTGCTTATAGTAAAACAGTATGGAACAGGGATACAGCACATTCCTTTTATGACAAGTCAAAATATCTGCCAAGAAAAAGACAAAAAGTGACCATCCTGTTACTTCTTGAAAAATATGAGATTTAGGGCATGTGCTTCTAGCTCGAACACAAACCTGGAGGGAAGGGAGGATCCCAAATCTGAGAAGCCATTTGTTCTGGTGTCCTCTTCGGGACAAGGACTGCTGGGAGTAAAATCAACATCTTCCCCCTCACCGTAGTCCTCAAACTGCTCTTCACCAGAGATGACAGATGTAGCTGCGGAGCCAATTAGGCAGCTAGGGTTGTAAAGCAAGAAGGGAAGGGTGGTTAAGAACAAACCTGATTTTTTTAATAATCAGATAAAATACCATACTCAAACTGGATCTTTAATTTTTATTTCCTTTTGGGGAACAGGTGATACAAATACCAACACCATATAACTCCTCCTGTCACTCACTTACAGAGACATAACGAAGGACATCCTCAAATACTTTGAGACTCACCTGTCATGCCGTGTTGGGTCCAAAGAGTCAGAGCTGTTGCCGTTTTCAGTGCTGCTGTCCATGTCACATTCCCCATCAGCACCACAACCCTCACCATACACACTGCATTCTGGGTAGGACCTTGTACACATGATAATGGGAGGGCCCAGTTTGGCCTCACCATTCTACAAACAAAAAACAAAATAAACATTAATTGGACCCCTAATTTCAAAACTGACATAGCGGAGAGAGGTTCTGAGACGAGGCACTCGAGAATATGCATAAAGTCACATCCTTTGGACTGTTGTGGAAACCTGACCTGGGTCCTTCACAAAGAAATCCACAGTCCAGCAGCATTAACTACTTCACATCACACACATCATCCATTGGCGGGGAAGGTCTTGCGTTTCATGTTACAATCCACTCATATACAGCCAATAAAAGGTGACAAATGCATGTAAACTGGTACAAAGACAAGAGGGGAATAAAGGGACGAAGAACACCTCACTGTAAAATTGTAGACTGACAGCACACGTCTAGCATTTGACCTGGTGATGGTCTCCTGGGTTGGTTTATCAGAAATGGAGTGGGGTGGAGCATGCCCCAGATCTTTGTGTTATTAATTATGCACGTGCCTGTCTGGTTCCACCCAGCTGAGGTGTCTCATACACACAAACACTTATATACATCTTCATCTACAATGACAAAACGGATGATGTCCTCCCGTTTGTACTTAGAAGTCCTTGTTGTTTTTTTAAAAAAAAATTGTAAATGGGTGCATACATATATCCACACATTCCAGCAGACATGGTATAGTCTCTTAGGGACCTCTGTTTAGCTTTCATTCATCAATTATACAAATGTTTTTGTCTGCACTGAAGATAAGATTTTGATCTATGAAAATGAAATGCATAAATGAGGATTTAAAAGTAAGTTGAGAGTAGGGCTGCACGATATGATTTTAAAAAGTCATAGTGCTATTAATTTGGCAGATCATTCTTTAAATTATTATTTTTTGTAAATATATCAAAAGATCTTATCTTGTGCGATTTGAAAATCGCACTTTTCCATATTGTGATTTTATCACAATATTTGGAGATTTAGATGAATTGTGCTGCCCTCCTTGAGAATTAGTTTAATGTTTTTTTTTCTAATGCTGACTGTGCACTGAAACATAACTGATGCAGGTGAAGTTGATGGCACTGAACACTGCCCTGAGAACTTCAAAATTAAGTCAAATAAAGAATCATAGTTCTTTACATAATAGTTCATTCAATTGTAGGGTTTGTTGTTCACTCCCCATTTACAACATATTTGACTAACTAAAGTAACCATCATGTCGCTTAGTGACATTGTGTTTACACTTCTATGTTTTCTTTGGTGCAAACTTCTTCCATGATGTATAGGCTTGCATTACTATCATATGAGTTGTGAGTAACTCCCTTTAGCAAAGTCTGTGTTCATTTTAAAGCAGGCATAGACAAAGTCAGAGCTGTTAAATAGAAATGCTAAAGGTTTAAAACAACTAATTGTAGTAGTAGTAATTCTAGTAATTCCCAATGCCTGCCACCATGTCTGATACGTCATAAAACTAAAACTATTTTTTATGGCTGAGTGCTGAGAACTGAGGGCTTTCACAGCCTGACGAAAGGTGATCCTCTTTAGTCTGGTTGTACGGTATGGCAATAAAACGTAATCTTTTGAACAAAGGGCTGCTCAGAGACGACAAAAAAATTAGTTTGAATACTGACTACAGCTCCACCAAAAACTCCCCTTTTTCAATCAGCAGAATCACTCAAAACTAACAAAGCCCACCACCCAACTGCACGTGCCATTGAGAAGGTTATAGGTAGAAGCTGTCCTGCTCCAACAGGTGCAACATTGCTTACAGCAGATTGAGAAAGATGTCAATCAAGCTCAGCCTGTGCACACACACAAACTCCTAAAGGGGGGGTCTAATTAGCCAGACTAAATGAAAACACCTGTGTGGGTGGACCATGAGTAAACAGGAGCTTTATCAGTTTAATCATCAAAATACTGCCGAGACTCTCTCACTCTAAAGGCATGAACAAACACATACACGCACACCTTACCAATCAAGTCTGCATGCCACATGTCTCCTCTCCAGTCCCCAGACACAGCATTGTGTGAGTATGTGAGTTTCATCCAAAAAAACATATGGTATCCTTTATGGCAGAGGTAGGACCTACATCTGCTGTATTCCTGACGCTTAAAGGCTCAATGTACTGGAAGCTTAAAGCATCTCTCACACACATATATCACTGTAGTTCAGTCATTCATTTGAAAACACACTGATGCCCTAGCTGAAACAAAGCCACACCTCCATCTCTCCCTCTCTCTCTCCCTCATTCACTCTCTCTCTCTCTCTCTCTCTCTCTCTCTCTCTCTCTCTCTCTCTCTCTCTCTCTCTCTTCTCGTTGCTAAGCAACTGTTCAGCTGGGATGATCTCTAGCGGACATAAGCAGTCATGTACTGCAACATAGAGTAATTTATGATATATTGCATAATCCCAGATAAGAGTCACATAGATATAACGTTAGGAATGACAAAAATAAATACTGAAGTCAAGAGAAAAAAAGTCAAGACATTTTTGACAGGTCAGTTAATATTTTCTGTCTCTACGTAACCAAATCGCGACCACAGAAAACAAATGATCAAGAATTAGGTATGATACAAAATAGAAATACTCCAAATTCTAGCTCTCTGCTGGAGAGAAGGATGTCTGGAATACCTTGCTTAGCTTGCTTTCACTGCAAGACTATTGTTATATATTCTGTTGAGTTGTGTTCTTACATCATCCCAATATTTCCAATAATGGTCAAACCAGATAAATCTGTAATTTTTTCAAGTGTGTTTCATTTGATTGCCTGTCAATGACATCACATCCCCTCTGGTTGCTGCAACTTCTGGGAAACAGGGGTTACACCAGATGATATGTCACAGAGTAAGGAAGTCTGCGACTTAGCTAGGTAACCACTGTACTTTGTATTGCTATGTATCCCTGGAGCACAATTATTCAGTGTTGTTTGCTGTATGTTCTGAACAATATACACAATTCCCATGGTCCCATTTTAGTTCACAAGGTCATCAAACTTTGTCGTTTGTAATTGTTTTAACTGTTAACCCACAGTGGTAGAACTTCTAATCATATATGGATGGACATCATGACATGCTTATCCTTAAAGTCAAACTTTAACTTTATTTGTATGTTAAATGTGGAGTGAATATAAATTGTACCTGATATATGTAACCATTGTCAGTGACTGACGGATGGTTGGAGGTTACACTGCGAGGACCCAAAGGCATCTTCAGTATCTCCTCACAGCCTAGCAAGAGGAGGGCATGAAGGAAGGAAAAAGTAAGAAAAGAAAGACAGAACATTGTTGTGTTTCAAGGTGAGACGAAGATTATCCTCAGTCTGAGGAATAGTTTGACATCTTGGGGCAAAACACTGATTAACTTTTTTGCCAAGAGTGCTGCACTCGAAAGAAAATGACAAAAGTGCAATGGAGTGGTCATCCAAGTCAGAAACTCGGCTGACATCACAGCAGTATGGCTGTGAGCATGTGTGAGTTCATCTGTTCTCAATAGAAATCTTTGCCATGATGTGCCATGTGAGACTCCTCCATATGCCATCAACTATTAAATCAGCTGCTGTATTCACTGTGAAGTTTGCAGACTTGCCATTCAAACCCCTGTTTGCAGCAAGCGCCGATAGTTGCTGAGCAGATGCACTGTAATGCTTATAGACTGTAAGTCTATGCTGACTCAGAAATACTGATTTCGGACTTGCAATGGAATGCAGCATTAAATGAGAAGACTGACACTACTCTCATATCATGCAATAGCAAGCAAGTAGTTAGCACAGTGTAGCATAAAGACCGGACATGGGGGGAGACAGCTGGCTTGGCTCTGTCCAAAGGTAACAAGATTAAGCTACAGCACCTTTAAAGCTCACTACACATTGTATTTAGTGAGAGGAAGGGCAAGATAAAATGCAGTATTCAGCTAATTCTCTGCTAAATCTTTATGTGTACAACTACATATACTGCACATTTCCTACCTTTGATGGCGAACACTCCATGACAAAAGTCTTTGAAGTTGATCTTCCCATGAGCCTTTGGATCCAGGTACCTGGTCAACTTCTTCACCTGTGGGAGACAGAAGTCAGTCAAGTTACATATTGCCAGTTAGCCTCAGACATCTTTACAATATGGATACAGTATGGCTCCCGCTATCTCAAGACTCTCGACTGAGAAAGCAAACTACATACCTGCTGTGTATTAAATGGGCCTGTCATTCTTAAATGAGTTGGGAGTTTTAAACATGAGTGATTTGGCTTTGTGGACTAAAATGTCAGCAGAATGATTTAATAACTAAAACAGTGCCACCAGACGAAGGTACGGTAGGAATGGTATGAGATTTTCAAGGTACAATTCTCAGAAATGTTCATGGTTTCATGGAATAACACGATTCTTTAAGGTATTATCATCAATCCAATGACCATCATCACAATGACAACAGAAGTGTTCTTGGTTGAACAAACACATTATTATAATTCAATAAAATATAATGTCCTGACAGATGACACTTGATTTAAACTTAAAATATTTCTTTATTGTATAAAACAAAATGCACATGATAATGTACGATAGTGGGCTGTGCTCTGCTCTGCCCAGCTCACTATTGACCCCTATAGGTTTTGCTATAGAGGGGTCAATAGTGGTTAGTTAGTTATCCATGCTACCCCCAAAACCCATCATTAGTGTTTAAGGAGGACAACTTAGTCAAGGGACCCAACCCTGAAGTTGAAGTTGTCAGTTTGGGAACATTTTAGAAACACAAAGAACAACCGGGGTGCTGCTCAAGAAGACGAATATCCGAACTTGCCAAAAAAACATTGATGCTGATGGTCCAACACCTCTTTAAGGCACATCTTTAAGACAACCATCTTGCTACACATTCTCAAATTGGGGTAATATACCAAATTAAGAAAAATATCAATTTAGTGGCAGGCTTCTTAATGTATCTCAGAGTGGAATTAATCACAATACAGTCAAGATAGTGGTTGTTGGGGTTGGGGTTTCAGTGCAATTTACAGTACACCAGTGGAAAAAAAAAAGCAGGAAAAGGAACTTTGCACCATTTATAAACGAGCACACACCAAAATAACATTTAATCCCCTGGCAGACATAACACCTGCTGAGTAATTAATTTCAATCTATTTATTTCATTTTCACTAAAACTGCACTTTGACTTGACATACTGTTTATTTTTATTGATTATGTTGTACTATATTCTTTGGTTAACATATTATTGCAGTTTCGTAAGACAGCAACTGTTAAATAAGAACCAACAAAAAATGTGGAAACACATGCAATAAATACCTACATCCAAAGTGAAATAAATGAAGGCTTTAACGCATAATTGCGAAACAAGGAAAACATTATTTTTCCTAAATGTTAGGGTTTTGGGTTGGTTATTTTATGTTTTATGTTGAAGGATGCTTCTCATGTGACATGTTTTAAACTTCATGTCATTTCTTACCCATTTTTCCTGTTCACCTGTGTTTCAATCACTTAACTAGCACCAGCATATTGTTGGGCCTTGGATACATGGCCTGTGGGAGAAATCAGACACCCAACTACTAGGGCTTGAGGAGTTCAAGAACAAAGGAAGGAAACCAGGGCCCAAAAGCTGTGAAAAACTGTGACGTTTCCCCAAGACTTTCACCCGGTCCCTATTGGCTGTGAGCCCGGAGGCTCCGCCGGGATCACAATGACGTCACTCCAAGTTTAAAGGTCGTGAGACCCAGACACATGTCGCATTCCAGGTAGCTCCAAGTTGTGGAGAGACCCCGGTTTTATGCAGCAGCTGCCGTAAGGGTGTAACTTCGGAAAACGTTTTTCATTTTGCTTGAGCTAAGTTTCAGTTCCCTCCTCGCTGGACGAGACAGAGACGGTTTTGGTTTTACTTTTGTTTTCGTTCGAATATGCATCATTATTGTTATGGATCCGTAGAGGAACACTGCACAACCCAGTTCGTTTCTCACCGCCTGTAGAACGAAGAGATCATCTTCAGAAGGAGACAAAACCCTCGAGGTCCAGTCCTTCCATCAAGTCGACCTAATGTTGTGATACAGCCTGCCGTCAGCTTTTAGGACGCAAAAGCTAACCCGTGCTCGCTCCCAAGCGATCGGGAGTTTCGAGTCAGACGGGACACAATTGCTGCTGGTCGCAATTAGCGACTCAAGTAAGAGGCTTTTGTTTGGGCAGAAACAGATAGTATATAGTGTGTTTTTCTTTGGGGTTGTTCTTACCTTTGTTGTGAAAGGACCGCCGAGTCCGATTTATGGTTTATTGTACTGTGTGCTAACTGTGTTACGCTCACTAGGAGCTCATTCAGGCTAATCCACTTAGCAGATAGCCTATGTAGTCTTGCCACCGTGTGTGCTCACAATACGTTGTATTCCGGCTCAATCAGCGGACGACAAACGAACCTCGATTGGCTTGCCGGCCACTGTTTGAAGGAGAGACGACCGCTGTGTACCACGTGGTCATTGTGTCGCTTAGTTCTTTCCTTTTACTAACTCACTTCCCAAGCCACGTTCAGCCATCTTCATAATCTTTATAAGGGACTTCCTGCCACACACACGCACACAGGCCTCCAACTATCTATTTGTTTGGCCTGCTTATATTTGGACGTTGCTAGTTGTTGAAAGCTAGTTGGAGAAAAGCTTTAATAAACACTGTTAATTTTAACTGAGCAGCATCTGTGATTATTTTGCAAAATCCCATATTATAATAACAGCTGGTTGAGATGGTCAGTGCTCGGATTCACGCCTTCCCTTTTATCTAATTATTGATATTTTCATGACAGTGACAATTTGACTAATTTCAGGCTTTGAGACTAAAGGTATATCATTTGATTACTGATCCCTGTTTTCAGGGTGGTGCCCCGTGTTTATTAATGAATCACAGTTACCTACGTTTCATTAATTAACTATAATAATTTGATTATTTAATAATAATATCTTAATTAATAAGGGATGGGATCATTTTGAAAAGAAGAAGGATGACCCTAAGAAGGTGACATGCAAACTTTGCAAGAAAAATTTTGCCTATCACTCCTCCACAACGAACATGATGTACCACCAACATGTAGCCTAGCTACCTGCCCATGGCGGGCCGAACGTTTGAAAGCAGAGATAAATACATTTTACTATTGTTATATGCGCTAGTATTAGACTATTCGTGTGTACTGGGGAAGCTAAATTATCCAGCTCACTGCGTTTTACTTATTGTGTAAATCTCTCTACAGGTGCATCCACTTTACTGCGGAGATGACACCGCACCGTTTTTTCTTTTTTCCTATATATATATACATATATATATACACACACATATATATGCGTTGATTAGTCGACTAATCGCTCTAAATGATGACCACTGGTCGACCAAGAAAATCCTTGGTCGGGGCAGCCCTATTAGTCTGCGTTTTCACATATGTTCTACAACCCAAGTGTTTTGGGCCTCATTTCTTACCTGCAGTCGCTGCCTGTGTTCTATGCATCATCCAGATTTGTAAATTTTTGTTGGTTGAGTTTTTGCTACGGTTATACCTGCTTTTGTGTGCATCAATTGTTTTTTCAACCTGCCTGCTTTGCTGTCTTGTGTCCTGCGTAACTGTGACCCTAAGACTTTAATTGTGCCATCCAAATCGAGAATCGTTGCATCACAGGGTCAAGAATGAACTTTCACACTCATCTAGTTGATAGTCTTACCCCAAATGGCCTTTCATTTGTCATAAAAGACTACAGTGTACTGGTACATGTAAAATGAACATTCCCAGTTTGTCTCGTTTTTGTAGTTAACTGAATGGGTTTCTTGTGTTTCTTGTGACATTACCTCATTAATCTGTTGGTATACATGCACAGTGCAGTGTTTCCCACACATTAATTTCTTTGTGGCGGTCCGCCACAGTATCAACATTGGCCGCCACATGTTGATTTTTCTATTTTTGGAGCTGTGCATCCCATTCTCAATCACTCAACACAGCGCACCTGTCAGTGAATAGAATGATGTTATATCAAATACAGTGGATGGACAGTTGGCTGCTATAGACGAAGACGAGTGTCCTCATCGACGAGATCAATCCCCCACAGAGAGCGCCAGGCCTTGAAGCCAGTTTTTGTCATGGCCGACCTGTGTGATTACATCGTCATGTGATGCACTGGGGATTTTTTCCTCAAAGCTGACATTGTGAAAGGCATCTGCAAAATGGTAATAAAAGCCTCACAACCCCCGTGAAATGACAAAATAAAATTTGGAGAATCTAGAATAGCTGCAAGATTACATATTATCCCCATCCAATTCAGCACTAGACGCTAGGCGCTAAACCAGAAATTCGGCAGAAGTCTCAAATGCGCATGCTCTATGGCTCCCCAGTTGGACAGCCGCCGCCACAATTAAAGTCTGATTCTGTGGGAAACACTGCAGTAAGGTATTTTGCTTGAGCACTTAACATTCAGTTGTGTCATAAAATAAGATGTCATCAGTGCACTGAGCACTGTTGACAGTGCATTCAGCTTCGCCTCAAAGCAGCTCATTTCTGTCTCTTCATCATCTACTCCTCACACTCCACTGATGACATATTTGAAATAATTTAACAGTCACACATGAGAAGACTATGGTTCCGACCCCGACATTCATACTCAGTACAGGTGTTTTGAACAAAGGCTTTGATGTTGGAATCAGCTTTGATGAGCCTGGATAAATACATCAAAATGACCTATTAGAGTAGAGTGTACTCTGTGAAAATACACAAGCATCTGCAGAACCACATGTTGACTGACAAATGTTATCACACACACACACACACACACACACACACACACACACACACACACACACACACACACACAGTCTCACATCCCAGTGCTCAGTGTCACATAAATCACACAAGCTTAAATGCAAATGTCAACATGCTGTGCCTAAACCTAATGCCACTCTGTGTCATCAATTTAACATCAAACGCCTACATTACAGACTTGTAAATGTCAGACATGCAGAAACCAGCATCAACTAATCTCTTATGAAAACATTAGCTGAAGCTCACAACTTGAGTTTTTTTATGATATTCCTACGACTGATGATCCTTGTATTACACTGAAGCCACTGCTCAACTACCATCTGTTTTAATTATTAAGAGATGTTGCATAGTGTACATACAATCTATTGCATAATCTATTGCAATCTATTTGGATGTGTAAAAATAAATCCTTTTTAGATGTGTAAGCACCCAACATTACAGCTTGAAGGCTGTAAAGCAATCAAGAATTTGCCAGAAACAGCGCTTCCCAAAGTTGATAACATTTCTCCTTACTCCTCAACTCACAAAACTGAGCGATTTTATGAAGAAGTCTGGGGACTTTCTCTTGCTCTTCATCTCCTTGCTGTTGTTGACTGTAGCTGATGTTGCTGCTTCAACCTATAAAATGTGGGTGTTCAAGTTTGCAGTCTGCTGTCGTGCAAATTATTGTTAATAACAATAGATACATGACATCCTGGTCATTCATATTAATACAAAAAACATGAATGTCACACCATTTACTATGACATCATTCTGTAGATCAACCCCTTAGAACTCTCAACTGTGACTGACTTCCTGTGTCCCTGCACTTGGCAGGTTTGCTGCTAAGGACACAAGGAAGTGCCATTTCAAATTTGGTACAATTAATATGAGCACAAGGTGGTTTGGTTACGTTTGGTATTTTCAGGAAAACAAGACCCAAACTATGCTTAAGGGCACAAAAAACAATTTCTCTTCATTGTTAGTGAACAGATACAGAAATAACAAACAGTTTGTGGTATAGAATCCATTAAATGTTCTTTATAAATAATGCATCTGCACTGTTATAATCCCTAGAGTGTTGGTGCGCATGCGCGTAGTAAAGGAGCAGCAGTGTGGTTGCAAAAAGAGGAATAAAGACATTATTTCATACAGTATGCATTAATCTGACTCTCTTGCAGTGAACTGATGTTTCTGGATGTCACTGGAGAGCATGTTGTTTTCCAAATGAAACAAATGTAAATTCAGCAACACCTCATAGGCTGTTTTTAGCTAGGCTGATCATTTCATTACTTAAGAACCAACCAATCCGCAAACAGATTCCCTGTGAAGCTCTCGTTGCCATGGTGACAAAGAACACAGAGATGAGAGGAGCCACGGGAAGGGAGGAGGAAGATAGAGCAGTAGCTTCCTCTTAGTATGACTGAGTTATTTTTAGTGATCTGTTCAGGGTGCTCAGCCGCCATGACAGCTTAAAGGAAAATCTGCTCTCACTGTCATTTATCTGGGATACTTTAAACTGCCTCGTCTACAACTGACTCCCATCTCACCACTGAGTTTTATTCCTTTCTCTTTCTTGCTCATGTTTTGCACAGCAGTCAAATAACCTAATGTGACCAAACAGTAATTCAAATGCAGGAAGAACAAGAGGCTGAGGAACTGGCTGGTAGTCTTCTTGAATGTAAAGGAGGGAAACCTATCCTTCACCTGAAACCTGTACTTTAAGCTAATGAACAAAAGTTATGCTACAATATACTTAACATTATTGCTCATCATTACATATAACTACGGAATGTTTTCAAATTAATTTCCAGGTCTTCCAGTCCATTTTTTTCACCCTGGTAAAAGCTCATAAACCTGCTTTGGATGAATATAGGTCAATTTAGATAGATTTACTGAATTTTGTGTGCTAATGCATTAGCAAACAGCGGCTACCTGTCCCTTCATCTCCAGACCGGCATGATCACGTCATCCAGATGACCTTGCCCAATACCACCACCTCCTCTTTGACTTCACCTCAACTGTATCAGCAGCCAAATCTGCCCTGCACCTGTCAAAGATCAACTCCTCTGCCTCCAACCCCAGGAAGCTATTCTCCTTGTTCTCTTCTCTCGCCACCCCTCCTACTGCAAGTTTGCAACTTACTTTACCAAAAAAGCAAAAGACATCAGCAACTAATTTACTCCTATGCCCATCTAGCAAGCACCTCCCCAAACCCTCTCCTCTGATGGCCTTACCTGCTTTGGCTCTCTCTCCTCCGAAGATGTTCTCACACTAGTGACGTCCTCCCTTCTACAAAACACCTCACATCACCACTCTGATCAACTCCTCTCTCACTTCAGGCCTTATTCCAGCTCCTTTCAAGAAAGCTACGGTAAAGCCACTCCTTAAGAAACCCACCCTAGACTCAGCTGACATCCAAAACTACAGACCTGTAATCTCTTCTTTCATTCCTCTCCACAACTCCTGGTCCAAGCATTGGTCATCTCCCGCCCGGACTGCTGCAACTCGCTTTTGGCTGGACTCCCATCCTCTGCAAATCATCCGTTGCAGTGTAACCAGAACGCAGCAGCGCACCTCGTTTTCAATCTACCCAAATTCTCCCATGTGACCCCCCTCCTCCATGACCTCCACTGGCTTCGGTTGCGGCCTGCATCCGATTCAAGACAATGGTGCTGGCCTTCAAGGCCGTCAACGGAACTGCACCTGTCTACCTCCACTGGTCAGACCACACACCCCAGCGTGAGCACTTCGCTGCACTATATCAGCAGAAGTCGCGATTCGTCTCTGTTATGGCGCCTCAGTAATGGAACAATCTCCCAGCCAATGTCAGAACAGTGGAATCACTCTCCATCTTCTGCAAGACTCAACTTCAGACTCAAGACTCATTTGTTCAGACTCGACCCTGCATTGCATGACTTAAAATACTGCAGCACAGTGAGAATACAGATGTTTAATATACTTTATAATACTGCAGTGTACTGAGGATACAGATGTTTAATATACTTTATAATACTGCAGTGTAGTGAGGATACAGATGTTTAATATACTTTATAATACTGCCGTGTAGTGAGGATACAGATGTTTAATATACTTTATAATACTGCAGTGTAGTGAGGATACAGATGTTTAATGTACTTTATAATACTGCAGTGTAGTGAGGATACAGATGTTTAATATACTTTATAATACTGCAGTGTAGTGAGGATACAGATGTTTAATATACTTTATAATACTGCAGTGTAGTGAGGATACAGATGTTTAATGTACTTTATAATACTGCCGTGTAGTGAGGATACAGATGTTTAATGTACTTTATAATACTGCAGTGTAGTGAGGATACAGATGTTTAATATACTTTATAATACTGCAGTGTAGTGAGGATACAGATGTTTAATATACTTTATAATACTGCAGTGTAGTGAGGATACAGTTGTTTAATATACTTTATAATACTGCAGTGTAGTGAGGATACAGATGTTAATATAGTTTATGATACTGAAGCACAGTGAGGATGCAAATGTTTAATATAGTTTACAATACTGCAGCACAGTGAGGATTCAGATGTTAATATAGTTTAAAATACTGCAGCACAGTGAGGATGCAGATGTTTAATATAGTTTATAATACTGCAGTGTAGTAAGGATACAGATGTTTAACATAGTTCATAATACTGCAGCACAGTGAAGACACAGATGTTTAATATTGTATATAATACTGCAGCACAGCGAGGATACAGATGTTTAATGCATATATAACACTAAATCAGTCTGTCGTGTGGACAGCCTGCTGTATATTCATACAGTTCACTGAAGAGTCCCCTCTCTTTTTTGCTGCGAGTCTGAACGCACTTTTAATCAGTTGATGGCTTGTTTCGGGTGTTGTTGCAGCCCTTCAGTACCCTTAAAATAGCATTTTTCACCTGGTTGTCATGTTCACATAGCCTCAATGAAACAGCACAATAAGAACTTATGAATTCTCCCTTCTTTCTTTGACCTCATGACGTGTTCCATCAGGGTAAAGAGAATCAGTTAGTAAAGAACTTAGGAGATGACTATTCAACCACAGCCCTGGTAGTGCTGTTGGTTCCTGAACTGGGGACTGGCAGAGTGCTTTCCATGGTGCTGAACCTGTGGCTGCCAATGGCTGTCACAGGGTACAGTAAATCAGGGGCGTTGCTAGGCTTGCAGCATTACAGGGGCACAGCCGCCCCCCATCTCAGTCTTGTGTCTGACCAGTGTCCTCCTCAACAGATATATCTCTTTCTATAGAATCTATTCCCCCAGACTGTCCACCTGCATCCACTCCTGCTTTCACCTGTCACAGGAGCTGTCAACTACTCCATTATGTGATCATAAACTGTCTGTGATGAAAAATAGACTCAATGTGAAATTTCATCTGGAATTTTACAGGGGGGCACAATGCATGTTTACCGGGGCACGTGCCCCGGTAAAAAGTGTCTAGCAACGCCCCTGCAGTAAATACAACATTTACATCACTGGAGTCCCTATAGAACTAATCT
Source organism: Diplodus sargus (assembly GCA_903131615.1). Lineage (NCBI taxonomy): Eukaryota > Metazoa > Chordata > Actinopteri > Spariformes > Sparidae > Diplodus > Diplodus sargus. The sequence goes on along the minus strand of CAEMYA010000409.1, from coordinate 1,257,182 downwards.
GAGCACTCAACATAAACCTTGAGCACATTTGACTTAGTGTACTTAGCATTGAAAATCTAAAATGAGACTAGGGTTGTCACGATACTAAAATTTTCAACTCGATACCGATACTCAGGAAAATATTCGATACTCGATACCATTTTCGATACCACAAGGATTAAAAAAAGACTCCAAAATTTAAAAGAAATACTTCTATTAACAAGAAAAATGCAAAAATAACCTCTGTTACAACATGTAACAATTAACAGAACCACACGTTAAATATTTATAATTAAAAACAGTTGTGCAAAAAGAAACTGCAACTATGATACAAGTTTCAGGTCTGAGGTAATGCAAAAAATAATCGGTATCGATACTTTTGAAAATGAGTATCGTATTCGATACAACATTTGATGAATCGATACTTTTTTGAGTTTCGATACTTTTGACAACCCTAAATGAGACCATGCCCCAGCTCCAGTGTCATGGCATTTGTACTGTTTGTGCTAAAGACCACAAAATGGCGTTTAGTCAGACGTGAGCACAGCAACTTGGAAATAGAGCAAGGCGACTTAGCTTGCAGCCAAAACATGAGTATAGACCCACGCTACTGTGGAGCATAGAGTACAGCACTTCCTCTGGACAGATACTTAAAATCCAAATCATCAGTGGTCCAGAAGCTCACGCAGTGTTGCCAGATTAATCAAGACCTGCTCCACAGATTGCTGTTTATTCTTTGGTGAAAAACCGAGCAGTCAGATGGGGAGATTCCTGTCTTTAGGCCTCAAAAATGATTTAAATGAACCAATCTGAGAGTCTAAAATCCCTCCAGGACTGAACTGTTCATAACATACAAAAAGTATATTGCAACACAAGGATATTGCATCTTTTTAGGTTGTCACAAGCAAAATACTGTTGGTAACTAGGGGTTGACCGATTTATGTGTATTGGCGTTTTATCTTCCTGATTGCAGATAAGATCTATCTATTAAATTAATAATCGCTTTATCAGTGCAGCTCCCTGAATTGTAATTGAATCGCATTGTGAGGTGCCTAGAGATTCCCACCTCTAGTGACAACAGACAGCCTGACTGCAACAAGAAGTTGTAGTTGCTGCCAAACAGAGGACCAACGAGCAAGCGATATCAAAGCTTCCACCCAACTTGGAAAGGGCGAAGCGAATTACAAACTGACTGTACTCAGTCATTGAGAACCAGGGCTCCCGCACTATGTTGTACACTTTGGAGCCGAGAGTCATGGAATCACTGAAGTGCAACAAACAAGTGCAGCGAATGAGAGCACACAGGTGCAAATATGGCTAAATCATTAAAGAATGCACTGCCAGGCACTGGTATGATTTCACTGTAGCCTATTTCATATTTTTTGTGTGAGAGCTGCTTTCTGTATTGTTTAGCTCTGGCATCAATGTGCTGTACACAGATCTGCAGGTAAACCCTGAGTCTTAAGCAAGGATTACGATACTGCCCTCCACAGTCCGTATCAGTGCAGCCATTTAGAAAAAATGACACAACATTTTGACTTTCCTTTCTGCAGATGTTAAAGTGCCTAAGATCTTTTGTATATGAAAGCTGACACAGCAAAATGATTTGATTGCTTTTTAGTCAGTGGGATTCTATGCTCAGGGTGTTGTTTATAGTGAGACTTTTATTATTTATCTAATAATTGCACCTTTTTATACTGTTAATTATTCTATAAATCATAAATCTATAATCTTTTTATGTTAGTGATTCAGAATATGCTGAAGCTGTATTAATTCACTACATGTATGCTGCTACAGGCACACTTTTCTTTTTCCTCTTGGTTCTTTTGCAAAGCTGCTCACACATGTAACCTTCCAACTTGACTTGCCACATCTCTTCCATTTGTTTTATTGTCAAAATATATTCGAAGTAATTCCATTGCTTTCGTATTCAAACAGTGAGAAAAAAAATAAATCAATAATCGTTTTATCATTAAACTGAATTGCAATTGAATCGCATCAACAAGAAGTTGTAGTCAGTAGTACAGTAGTTTGATTGTTTATTCACTGCTGTAACTTTTGTTTTTCCCCCTGTGATCATTTTTGCCACTTAAAGTGTCTTAATTGGTCAGTGTGCATCGACTGGACATAAACCCACATAAGTTGCGCATGCAGAGCTGTTGAGTTTTGCTGATGAGACGATGCCAACGTTTGTTCAGAACAAACCATATAACTAGGTAGTTTTAGCACTTTAATAATTGAACCTTCAACCAGATTATACCAGCACTACACCTATGTTTTCAGATAAACTTGTGGTGACGTGTCTAACATAAACATTAAGTTGATTATTTGTAGTAGATCTCTCTCGGGTCTGTTTGTCTGTCTTGTGGACCTAGCCAGGCAATACGGTATCTCTCTGTGTGTGTTTTATTTACCAGCCACATTCAGCACTGTTGTGTGACACTGTGCCTGGAAAAAAATGAGACTGAAATACAAATCATGTTATTTATTATGTTTGATAAATGCCAAGTACATTTACTATAGTACAGTACAAGTACAGTTTTATGGTACATGAATATCTATCTATTTTCAACCACTTTCTACTTCTATTCGCTACACTATGAGGCAAATACTTGACTTTTTACTTCATTAAATTAATTGTATTACCTGTTACTTTGCAAATTCAGATTAATATAAAATTAAATAAAATTCAACTAATAAATTGATGTACTGTTATCAATTAAGCTAGAAGTAGTGTACACTAAATTAATATGAGCTCCCCCTAAACCTGTTGTACATTAAGGTGAACGGTTTAATTAATTGGTAATTATTATTTGGTAGTATAGTACATTCTGAAATGCAGTTTTATTTTTTAGAAAACTGCGAAAGTTCTATTCTAATTAAACAAATGCTTAAATTTCAGTGTTGAAGATTGCAAAATTGTACAATTGCCAGACTACAAGTATGGCCTTAGCTATTATACAATTTACATACATACAAAAAACACATCCATTTCAAGACGTTTCCAAGTCTGACTCTCAATTCTGTACCATAACGGCGTCTGATTTCCAGTGTTAGCAAGCTGTTTTCACACAGCAAAGCACCAACACATACCAAGAGACAAACAGAGGTATCAACCACGACAGCTTGCAGTCATCTGTCGTATACTGTAGCAGCACACCAGTCTAGTAAAGATGCTGCTAACGTTAGCTAATGTTTAGGTAATGAGTCAGAGTCACGAAATGCTAGCACCTCTAGCACACCTGTGACATTAAAACGTAGGACAGGTAGTCTGTCTGTTGTTGTCAAGGGCTCATGAGGTCCACCAGTCGCCACTTGTTAAATAGCCTTGTCAGACTGCTGGTTGGCCAGCACAGCCTGTCACATACAGAACAGGCCTACGCCTGTGAAGGAGCTATGTGTCTATAGTTGCCCAGTCGGTACTCACCTCCTCTCCTTGACCGAACTGAAGACCGAGATCCACTAAGTGCTCCACCCGGATGAAGCCGTCAGCATCCTCATCACACACGTCGAAAACCTCCTTCAGCCTCCTCAGAAACTGCAAGAGCTGCTCTTGGTCTGGAAAAACATTTCCTTCCATTGTAGAGCTGGCTTCGTCGGCGAAAGATGTATTTCCCCCTATCGAACTGGCTGTTAAAAAATCGGTTTGACGGTTATCATCATCGCTCCCGCTCTCAGCTCCGCCGGACTGACTGCCGCTGCTGCTGCTGCCGCTGTGACGTACACAATAGCGCCGCCTGCTCAAGAGGCGCGAGTTACGGAAAAGGGCGATGATGTACGACGTGGGCACGAGACATTGTGTCATATGACAGCTGCTGATTAATATCCTGGTGTGTTACCGCCCCTGCTTTCCACCAAAATAAAAGGGGATAGTGAGCAGCTGCCTCAACGACCTAAAATGGCTTTTAGGCTATTTTGGCTGCCTGTCCACTACCATTGCACCAAAAACCATGTAACGACATAAATGTGTAAAACAAAATGGAAGCCCGTTGCTGCCAAAATAATAACAATAATAATTTCCTCATACATATTGTAGGCAGGAGCGGTCTGACGATCCAGCATACAGGACTATCTGCTGTCATACCACCATACAGAGCAGCCTCTTTCCTCAGGCTGTGAGACTCCTGAACGTACTCAATTTTGTAAAATAGATGTAGCACAAATGACTCAAACGCATGTTTTGTTTTTTTAAACACTTTTTTACTCACTCAATTTTATTTAACAAGCAATGAAGAATACTTTGGTTCAACTAAATTCACTTAGGGGTTTGTCCCTATTCAGCCTTTCTTAGAGTGGTATGATCAGTGGATTGCAGTGGCTAAGGTAGCTAATATTAGCATTATAGCTCTGCATGGCAGTATATCAATAAGATGTCATTATTCTGATATGAGACTATATTTGTTTTTAAACTTGATTTTAAAGTCTGCATTACAGCAAAGTGATGTCATTTTCACATTTCTCACTGTCCCCTACTATATGTCTGCCTAAAACTGGCCCTTTTGTGTTAATGTGTACACTGTGCAAGCTCAAGGTAAGCTGTAATGCAGGCTGTTCAGACAGCTATAGTAATTCAAATAGAAACATATCAGTCCAAGCCCTTTATTTACAAGATGCCAAGTAAAAAGGGAAATTCGTATTTTTTCAGATTTTCAAATACTGTGGATTTCTTTTTGAAACTAAAATAGCTTTGTAGCCTTTCCAGTGCCACCGTGGGTAAATTCAGCAGGCACCACGCACACAGTTCTGGTTTCAAACCAGTCTTTATTTAGCAGAAAAAAACAATAGCTCTACATTTCAGCTAATGTAGTTTTCTCCTTTTTGAAAAAAGAAAAATGATATGACTGCAGTGGTCCTGCAGATCGCTGCTTTAGAATGTCCTCCACTCAAATAGCTCCTAACTTTAGAAGTGACCGATTCTAGACATCCTGGTAGATTGACATGCCCAACTGGTATTCAACCTCGCAGAGTCCCACATGTGTGATGTAATACAGTCTAGTTTGGGACCCACAGATGAAGTCATTCATTGTGGATTTCAAAATGGTCTCTGAACTGAACTCCCCATCCCAGAATTCCCCATTCTTCACACCTCGGTGCAAAATTCAGGTTTGAGCTACTATTGGTCAGGGTGACAGACCCCCCACTGATCAGATAGTCAAAACCCCAGCACCTTCATTGCTCTCTCTCTCTCTCTCACTCAACGCCCTCTACTCCTTCTACTTCTGATCTTCAAGGGCTTCTCTCCATCTCCCCCCCACGGGGCTGCCTGCCCTCAAGATCTCTTCTTCAAGACCACCACCATTGTGACCCTCCCTAAGAAAAACACCATAATCTGCTTAAGGGGCCATCCACAGGGATTAAAATCTTTTTTTCCTCCGTCTTCCTTGGCATCGTTTCAAGAATATTTGCGTCCACACGGATCCACTGAAAACGACTGAAAACGCTGTAGTTCATATTCCAGGTCTATAGGTGGCGCTTGAAATTCACCAAAAACTGAGAAGAAGAGACAAAGCATGCGCATAAAGCCTGCGCGCTGTAAACAGACAGTAGACGGAGAAACCGAACACAACAAGAAGAAGATGAAAATAGCGAGTGCAAGGAAACTAGAATCGTTTGTGTGGACAGTTAATGAGGTCGAACTGCTGCTGCGACTCACACTCAACTACAAGGCGAGTAAGTTGCTACAAACACGAACACAAGCAGTAGTCCGCTGTTGTTGTTGTTGTTGTTGTTGTTGTTGTTATGAGACGTTGCGGGGTTCAGAGCTCGAGGGGTGGGGCGATGGCGTCATCATTTCAGAAAGTTTGCAGATTCGCTGTCCACATGAAAACGCGAGGGCTGCGTTTTCGGATTTTTCAAAAAAGTGCGTTTTCAGGATCTGTGTGGATGATCAGCCAAAACGATGCAATACATGTGCGTTTCCACAAAAAAGCGTTTCCGTCTGGACGGCCTCTAAATGACTACCATCCCATCGCACTTACTTCAACTATGATGAAGTGTTTTGAGAGGATAATCATGACCCACATTAAAAAGACCATATCGGACACGCTGGACCCCCTACAGTTTGTGTATCATTGGAACCGGTCCACTGACGATGCAGTTAACACCGCCATCCACACAGCTCTCACACATCTGGAGAACAAGGACATACGTGCGAATGCTGTTTATCGTCTACAGCTCAGCATTCAACACGGTCCTCCCAACCAGACTGGCTGAGAAGCTCCTCATCCTCGGACTGACACCTTCCCTCTGCAGCTGGGTTCTGGATTTCCTCACAGACAGACCCCAGACTGTCAGAGTTGGTACCCGGACATCAGGCACAAGGACAGTGAGCACAGGGACCCCCCAGGGCTGTGTGCTGAGTCCTCTTCTGTACACCCTCTTCACCTACGACTGTGCCCCCACCCAGTGCAACACCACCATCATTAAGTTTGTGGATGACTCAACAGTCATCGGACTGATCACTGGTGGGGCGGAGACAGACTATAGGGAGGAGGTGGCTCAGCTGGTGTCCTGGTGCCACACAAATAATCTCTCCTTAAATGCAGAAAAGACTAAGGAGATGATTATCGACCCGAGGAGGAGGAGGAGGAACCAGCACAGTCCACATTGGTGAGACACAGGCAGAGAGGGTGAAAACCTTTAAATTCCTCGGCACCCACATCAGCGAGGACCTCTCCTGGTCTCACAACACCCAGCACCAGGGACGTGCACTTGATTATAGAGGGGCAGGGGCTCAAAGTCAGTAAAGGGCAGCATGTGCGCGCTCAGAATGCGCACGAAAAAAATGTTGGGCCTTAATTACACAACATTTAGATTGATTCATGTAAAAATAATAAACAAAGTACTTATAGAAAGCTAACTACTTAGCTGTGTATCCTGTGTAGCTGTGAGCGATATGCAACTGCCATTTCATTTGTGTCAACAAATTATTGTCAACATGAGTTTATTCACATCATCATAATACTGAGGTTTGGAAGACATGCAATTCAGCTGCGGTTCAATGCAACACTGGTTTATTATTAAGCTATTTATTGGAGGGCAAGTGCAAACTAGAAATACAGGCTACCCATCTAAAGATGTGACAAAACCAAGAAATGACTACTGCGACTGTTAGTAGGTACGGAAGCGTATTGCATTCTCTTGAAAAAATTGGTTTGTTTTTCTGAGTAATTCATTTTCTGGGCTGTTTTTCTGAGTAATCATTTCTGTTTTTTTCTGAGTAATCATTTCTGTTTTTTTCTGAGTAATTAATTTTTTGGTTTGTTTTTCGGAGTCATTTTTTTAAAATTGTTTTTCAGAGTAATTTATTTTTATGGTTGGTTTTTGGAGTAATTTTTTTCTGATTTTCTGAATATTTTTTTTTTCAGAGTTTAGAGAGCATTTGTAACAAGAGAGGGATTCATTCCTTGATTTAATGGAAACAAACATGACCGGCTTGTTTAGTTTAATCAAGTTTTACTTTGAGCTGGGTTTAAGACACTGGGAGACAGTCCTGTCTTTAAGTCATATAGATGGTATTACCATTAGGCTGTCGACAGGCACCTGATAGCAGAACTTTGCGGTTGATCAGAAGGAAAGCCCATTCAGATCTGCTAGACATAGCAATGTTTCTCCAAGATCAGTTGGACAGATATGGCTCCACGGATACAATATGATGCATTTGAAATCGGGAGCAGGAGTCACTATAAGTCCATGGGAGTCACTTGCAGGTTGGAAGTTCTAGCGGGAGTTCAAAGTATCTTGATAAAATTACTCTGAAAAACAGAAGAAAAAAAATTACTCCGAAAAACAGGAAAAGAATTTGTCAGAAAAATGGGAAAAAATCACTCAAAAAAACATACCAAAAAATAAATTACTCAGAAAAACCGGAGGGTTTTTTTTTTTTTTTTCAAGTGAATGCAATACGCTTCTGTAAGTAGGAACAGCAATGTTTACAACAGCAAAGTGACAGTAAACTCAATATCTGGAGGAAGTTGAAGATTTGTGGCAAAACAGCCGACACAGACAGCTGTCAGATTATTCTTAACTCTGGTTAACAAGCAGTTAGCTTAACGAGCACAAATGGGCACTCCTCTGAAATATGACTCATATTTAAGCACATTGAATAAGTGGAAGGCGACTTGTTAGCCTCCACAAAGAAGTTATGTTAATGGTTTATCACTCAGAAAGGTTCAAATCGCTCCACTGTCACGTCTCATCTATGTGCGCGGTGGAGTTCTGATGAGGCAGCGGCTTCTTTCTCTCTTTGTCTTCAAAATAAGAGCTTTAAATTGCGCCCCATTGGAGTTTAGAACTGGGTTCTTAGCGGGGGGCTTTTAATTTGAAAGTAGCGACCGTTCGTAGAGAGAGACAGAGCGGAGCTGCAGCAGACTGAGAAGTGGCTTTAGGCTCAACACACACACACACACACTAGGGGTGGGCAAAAATATCGATACGGCAACATATCGCGATACTTTGCCGCCCAATACAATATCAATTTTTCAACTCTAAATATCGATATATCACCGAAGAGCTACTCTGCTGTGCGGCGGGCGGGTGTATTTCTGTAGTAGAGAGAGTGGCTGAGGTCTTTACAAAATGGATGTCAAGTTAACAACGCCTCCGCAATTTAAATTTGACGTTTGGAAGCACTTTGGCTTCAAAGTTAAGGGAGATAGCAAGAACAACGAGCTGGACAAAGAGAATATTACTGCCCGGAAATTTCATGGGAATTAATAAAATGGAGAGGCTGTTTTGAATGATCACAGTGTGGTTTGGAAACTGCACCGTACAGGCAGGCCCATATTAACCTCAAGTAAGAGCTGCAAACGGAACCAAAACACCAGACACTTGACACGTCACAAGCCTGTGTGTGGTAACTGTGCAGTAGCACTAAGGGCTGCAGCATCTGGTACCGTCTCCACAGTTAGCTTCGGCTTCGTCAGCACTGCACCTGCTGCTAGTGACCGCGGTTCTTCTTCCTCATGTTCTCACTGCTTTGTGGACCAACCCAACTCTGACTGATTGGGGGGGGACGGGTGATGGGGTCATGTAATCGTGATTTATTATTATTGTTGTTATTTTTATTAAATTGATATTCATAAACGAGTAATGTATGGTCTCTCAACAATTTCCAGTGACTAATATGAACATTTACGTTTACATTTATTTTTAAAGCTTGTATCATGAGGTGCTCCCCCACTGGCTGTCAATGGTTGGTGCCCCTGGGCACTTGCCCAATCCAGTCTATGGATAATCCGGCCTTGGGTACAGGAAAGGAAGGCCCTCCAATGTGTGATTAAAACTGCACAATACATCTGTGGAGCAGTCTTCTCATCACAGGACATTTACAACACCCAGGACACAAAGAGGGCACACAACATCACCAAGGACGCTGCACACCCCCAGCACACACTGTTCACACTGCTACCATCTGGCAGACGCTACAGCAGCGTGAAAGCCAGAACAATCCAACTGAAAAACAGTTTTTATCCACAGGCCGTCAGGCTGCTGAATGACTCTGTCTCATGACAACTATTCAGCACTGGGAACTACATTGGCACTATATTCAATACTGTGAACTATATTTGTACATATCTTCAATATCCAATATATATATTCAATATTCTTGTAACTCGTTGTCTTTCAGTGCCTTCTGCTGCATGCAAACATTGCACATGCTAACGTGCTCGTCATTTATCTATTTCTTTTAAGTATATTTTATATTTTCTGTGTTTTGTATTTTTGTGTGAAGGGAAACTTGCAAATTAAGAATTTCATTGCCTGGTGCAAACTATTTTTATATGACAATAAAACATCTTGAATCTTGAATCTTTCATCAAACCTTGCACAGCAATAACAGCATTGTTCAACATTGGAACCCCAACCTTCTCCTGCAACCACCAGTACCTTTTCTTCAAAGATTGGTAACGTTGAACTGGTCTTAGATAGCATAGCATAGCACGGCTAAGCACAGGCCTTTAATCTCTGGTTGATGTAATGCACATGTGTTCAGTTTATCTGTTTTGGTGTTATTGTGACCTCAGGTCAAGTTATTGGTAGTTTGCTTTCCTAGGCGGCTAATTCGATATTAGTTGAATGATGCTTCACACAGACTCAGGGTCTCTGCATGCAACTAACCATCCTCTCTAACCTGGCACCATGTCAGGCACAGACACAGACACACACGTTCCTTGAGTCTAGAGCATATCACACCCTCATGTGATATCAGTGACCGCCATTGTTTCTTTGTTCTGCCAGACACACACACACACACACACACACAGTGGGTCCCAGCTGACACCGCCTCTGCCAGCTTCCAGTGGGTCTCAGCTTTCGTCTTCGCTGCCAGCTTCCATTGGGTCCCAACCTATGCTGCTTCTGTCAGCCTCCCAAGGGTCTCAGCCATCGCCCCCACCGTCAGCCTCCCAAGGGTTTCTGCCTCTGGTCTCCTGAGGGTCTCAGCCTTCGCCCCTGTCGTCAGCCTTCTGAGGGTCTCAGCCCTCGGCTCCACTCTCCCAGCTTCATTTGGACTTAGGCCTTCCTCCTGACGTCCCTTCACCCTCCCAGCTTCATTTGGACTTAGGCCCTCCCCCTGACGCCCCTCCACCCTCACAGCTTCGTTTGGACTCTGCTCTTGGTCTCGTTTTGGGACATCTTGAAGCTGTCCCTTAAGGGGGGTACTGTCATGGTTCGATGTCTTCTTGTTTTATCTTATGTTTTGATTTCATGCCCTCTAGTGTCTATTGTATTTTTTCAGTGTCTCCTCTGTGTTCTTCCCTTTATTTCTCCACTTCCTCCTTGTTGCATGTTTGTCTCCCTCTGTCTGTCACGATTGTCTTAGCCTGTTCATTAGCCACTCCACTCACCTGTCCTCTTCCCTCCCTTCTCACCTCACCTGTTCCTCATCTAGTCATCAGTGTGTCTTTGTATTAAAGTCTTTGTTCCCCCTGCACTCTTTGTCTGTTCGTCGTATGTGTTGGTGTGATGTCCCTCATGGCGTTCCCAGTGTTTCCTCTCGTGTCTCCAGT
>CAEMYA010000409.1:1196715-1245725 GCA_903131615.1 Diplodus sargus | reverse complement strand
TCTCCACTCACCTGTCCTCTTCCCTCCCTTCTCACCTCACCTGTTCCTCATCTAGTCATCAGTGTGTCTTTGTATTAAAGTCTTTGTTCCCCCTGCACTCTTTGTCTGTTCGTCGTATGTGTTGGTGTGATGTCCCTCATAGCGTTCCCAGTGTTTCCTCTCGTGTCTCCAGTTTGATATGTTTTGGATTTTGATTTCTTTGGTGCATTTAAATTTGAACTTTGCTTTTGTTTTAGCATTAGTATCTTCCTGTTTTAGTCCTGGTGACTCCATTTTGGTTTTCCTGTTGTTTTTTTTGTTTTTTTATGTTTTTGGTGTTCAGCTTTGGCAAAATAAAGCTTAATTTTTGTTCTCCCCTATCTTGCCTCCCGTGTGTCTGCTTTTGGGTTCACTTTTTAGTTTTCCCCTTTTAAACCATAACAGGCCCCATGGTGTCTTAAAGGAGGGTTCCTCAATCCTTCCCTGACCTGCAGATGTTCCCCTGCCCCAAAACACTTGATTGAAATGCCCGTAATTGACCCATTCATTTAAATCAGGTGTGTTGGAGCAGGGAACCATCTAAAACATGCAGGACAGGGGGTCTGAAGAACACTGTCTGAGAGAAGGGAAATAGAGGAATAAGAGGGAAATGAAGGCAGAGAGGAGATGCTAAAAGGGAATTTGGTAAAAAAAAATGTGAGGAAAACTTTTAGTTCATTTACACTAAACAAGTGGGAAAAAGTAGAGCACCCAGAGTAAACCCAGCCACACATGGGAAAGAACATGGTAAGGCCACCTGACCCTGAACCAGAGCCTGGCTGTGAGGCAATATTAGTGCCCCACAGTGTCATAGAGAAGGGAAGTAGAACAATACCCAGCCAATGTGTCCATGCGGGTACCATATGAATTAAATGTGAGCTGCAAATGCCCATACTTAAAGCCTTCATGGGAAGCAGGTGGGGCCACCATGGAACCTGTGAGCAACCCCACTTGGGACCCGTATTTGTAGTTCCCATTTAACCCAAATGAGGCCCACATGGATATGTTGGCTGGGAGGGGTGAGAAGAGGAGGTGCAGGCAAAAATGTGGGCAGCGGGAGGGAGAATGATGGTGAAAGAGGATGTCAGAAAAAGACAAGAGGAAAACTCACTGGCGATAAGATTTGACCAAATATAATTTGGCTTGGTGGACTTAGTATTTCCAGATTATTTGATGCAGAGGTGTTGGCAGAATTTGGCTGGACATCGTTAGGAATGGGTGGGAGGAGAGTTGGCTTTGGATTTTTCACCATACAAAGCTGCATCAAAGTTGCGGCCCCTGGTCGCTGGATCCGGGTTCCTTGAGCACTGCTGAACCAGCTCCAGAGTACAAACAGTAGTTGGACATTATGGACCAATGGTCTTGAGTGTGAACATACTTCATTAATCCTCTTGTAAGCCTTGAACTGGAGATCGGCCATTTAGTCACACGAATATAAGAGTTGCACACTGTAAAAGTCACAGTTTAAATTGTTTCCTATTGCACTATAGCACATTAACATATGGAGGCATCATTTCTCCTCACATTTACAAATATTAGATTCAAGTCAAGTCACTTTTATTTGTAAAGCCTAAAACCAGAGAAGATATTCTGTCATGGGGCTTGAAAAACAACAAACTGTGTATGAGGACATGAAATGGTACAACCTGATCTGCCCTGCTCATATTCCACTCACCACACTGACGGCAGCTCGGCACAGATTATAATACAATCCTAGCCAAAAGAAAGACATAAGACTCTCCACATAACTTGCGGTCGAAATAAGTATTACAACAAAAACTTTTCACTTGGTATCAAAGAAAGAAAAAACTTCATAGGAAATTTGAATGATTGTCCTGGCAAAACCTTTTTTAACCAGTTCTCAAGCCATAAACACAGGAGAGATTAATGTAGACTGTCTGACTTATAAATGGATCACCAGAGAAATAAAGCTATAACTATAGTAGTATAAGTATAAATAAGCTATAATTATTTGTATCTGTATTCATTCTCCATCCTCAGCCCTTGAGACGACCTGATTTTATAACTTCAACGTCTTTTTTACCCCTGACTCAGGTGCAGCACTCGCGTCATAAGTTTGTTTTTCCTCTCTAACCTGTAAAAAAAAAAAGGTCCTCACCGGCCCCCCAGGGTCTCTGTACCTGCTGGTCGCCGCTGAAAACACGTCTGCCTCCGCGCTACACACTTGGTTCCACATTGGTATAATTGTTTTAGTTTGTTATTGTATAATAAAAAAGTGAAAGAAGACAGCTTTTCCCCAACATTTACATCTCATCAATGAAAATGTGTGATGAGACTGGATGAGGTCAAAGATTATAGATGTGTCCTCAAATAAATGTTCATAAAAGTTCAAATTTATTTTCAATAAAAGTATTAAAACACAGCCAAGAACACTTCTAGATTTCCTCTGTCACCATGAGAAACAATCAAAACAATACAACAGATTAACATAGATGATCAAATGATAAATGACGTTATAAATTACAATGAAACACAATCATCACTGAAATAAATATTTCACTGTAAGAAGATAAAAAAGCAGGTGGTGGGACCCGGACATATAGCATCTGAGTACTATCATAATTATTATAGAAGTGTGAGTTGGGTGAGAAACCTGCAGGATGGAAAGTGCACGCAAGACAAACTAGTGCACAAGCACCCAGCATGTGAATATACAAGTGGACAAATAACCTTTTCCAAGAGATTAAAACAAGTTAATAATGCTGTTCCCAGATAAATCATCATCATTCACATTCATGCACACAGTATAAAAAGCTCCTCCACACACACACACACACACACATACACACACACAAACACACACACACACAAAAACACACACACACAAAAACACACACACACACACACAAACACACACAAAAACACACAAACACACACACCTCTCTCTTGTCATCACATAAGTGTGCAGCTGCTCTTTGGCGAGGCGGTCCAGCGCAGCCAGCTCAGTTTCTCCTCACTGTAAGGTGGGTAGCGCAGACCGTTGAGTCTCTCCAAAGCCCAGCCACGCAGCATGACAGCCCGCCGGTGGCTGAACGCCTCAAAGCCCCAGCGGCCGTGGTAACTGCCCCAACCGCTGGCCCCTGGCAGGAGTGAGCAGACCCAAAACACCATTCAGAAAAACATGCAGACAATGTCAGAGAGGCCAAACATACAGTACCTGTTCCAGTCCCTAGTCAAAATATGCATCAGGCTACCAATGACTTGTAAGGGCCACTCAGAGGATGTGATGTGATTTCACTCCAGGTTTGAATTATTCTGTTGCACTACAGCCCAATTGAGAAATGCGTTTTCACCCAAAAAGAACTCTACAGTTCAGTGAAAAATACATACAGTTGATAATCATTCTATACGAAAGAAACATCCTTAAACAAAGTGAAAACTCTTTATCTGTGAGCCAATTAGGTTTCCTAAAGTAGTCCAACTCAACATTTGCGTATGGATGAAGTCGAAAAATCACCATCATTGATATTTTTTTTTTGTGCCTTTTAAAGTTTAAAGTCCAATTTTGGCTGTGCCAAGGCAAATTGTGCTCCACCGATATGTTTTTTAATCACCAGTTAACTGTGCTCCAGAGTGGAGCACAGTGACCAGCTCCCAGTGCCTGAAGCTTCAGACTCAATCTCCGTGGTCCTTACTTCATAATAAAGCTTTCAAAAACCTAAATACTCCTAAAAATAGATAATTTTATTGTGAAGACATGAAATGAAATGAAATGAAATGAAATGAAATGAAACGTGTTAATAACTGAGTTAGTTGAACTTTGGATGGAGGAGGATTTACAGCTGCTGCTGCTGTAAAGACACACCTTCAAGAGGCTCGCTCTGTTGTCATGGAAATATACACTAATAAACATGTGCATTACTGGGACTAATGGACACAATATTTTCTGCACTAATAATTATACAAAACTTTTTTTTTTTTTTTACTATTTTCACATTACACATGACAAATTCATAAGATGGCCCAAATAATAATTTGTTTCACACAGCATCACAAAATATCTATCTACTTACTCAACAACTGACAAAACTGAGCGACTTTTTCAGGAAGTCTTGGGTCTTACTCCACTGCAACAAACAGGCAGCCTATATTGGTAACTGTTTCCCGTATTTGGTGTTTTTTAGCCTTTCGTGCCTTTATTAAACAGGACTTTCATAAATTGAGTGTAAATGGTGAAATCAGTTGAAACAGTGTGTAAAAAGCTGCTAGCAGATAAGATAACTTTAGACACAAAAGCAGATAGGCTTGTTCAGCCGTGCTGCCAAAAACAAACCTACCTACACCTCCAAAGGGCAGGCTTGGCAGGGTCATGTGGATGATCCCGTCGTTAGAGCAGAATCCTCCACTGCTGGTATTTTGCAGCACTGTGTTCACTACCTTTAGAGGGGAAGCGCAACCTGATGTTAAATATAAGACGATACTTTTACAGGTGTGATGTGGGAGGTGCAGAGCGGTTTTCTTACAGAGGACTCGTCAGAGAAAGCATAGAGGGCCAGTGGTTTCTCTTTGCGGTTGATTAATTCAATGCCTTTCTCCAAAGATTCAATAGTGAGGATGGGCAGAATGGGGCCGAATATCTCCTCCTGCATTAGTGCATCGTCTTCAGCCACATCCACCAGCACCGTGGGAGCTGAGGGGAAACATAAGAAAACATCAGAGTATATATTACTACTCACAGACACTATGTGGATGATGCAGAAACTTGTTAAAATGTTTGTAAACCTATTTTTAGAATCAGATATGTGCTCTCATAGAATACAACCTTGTCTCTTTCCTAATACAAATACATTTCGATCAAATCTCGGTTAATACATTTAAGAATTGTAATGCTTACTGTAAAGATTAAAATTTGAAGTTATATTAATAATGCTCTATGGTGTGCAGTATCACACCTGATGCTGATTAAAACCCCTGAAATATTTGCTTTGGTTTATGGTTGAATTTTGTAATTAAAACCATATATTATCACTATTACAACTAATAATAATAAACTATAAATTAATAAATTGATGGGGCGCCCCCTCTCATCCCATTTTCTGTCATCTCTCAAGCCGCCCTGTCAATGAAGCCATGAAAAGCCCCAAAAATACTACCAAATGATACAAAAAATAAATATAACAATCAATTCAAAAACAAATATAATTAATCAAAGCTTATGCTAACAACTGTGAAAATTGTGTTTTGTTTTTCAAATTAAAACCATGATGAAAATCTAAAATATGCCACAATTTCAGGGTCACTCCAAACAAGCTAAGAGCTGAGCATCAGCAGTAGGTGAAACCAGCATATCTTATTAGGAAACCTCATATTCAATCTATAATCTGTTCTCTTTCTGACAGAGGCATCTAGTTCAATTTATCAGCACTGACTGCTTCTGAAGCTCACCGATGTACTTGTCCTCCTGGCTGCTCTCTCCTCCCAAAACAACCTTTCCACTGGACCTCCCAAGTAGTTCCATCAGTCGAGTCCAGTGTCTGGGCGACACGATGCGAGAGAAGTCTGGACAGCTCTGAGGGTCTTTGCCGTAGAAGTTCTCCAGGACCTTGCGCAGTTCCGGCAGCAGGGCGTCCCGGTTGGCTGGTGAGCACAGCACATAGTCCGGTGCCACGCAGCTCTGGCCGGCGTTAAAAAACTTGGCCCACGCTATGCGGCGAGCAGCCGCTGTGATGTCAATTTTTCCGTAAATTATGCAGGGACACTTGCCACCCAGCTCCAAGGTGACTGGGGTCAAGTGGATTGAGGCTGCCTGCATGATGCTGCGTGCCACATTCTGAGAACCTAAAAGACACAGCTGAAAAGTCAGTGGCAGAGTGAAGAGGATGTTTCTACTGCATGTGTGGAAACAGTAGTAGAGAGCCTGTAGTGGCTCCAGAGGGAGCTGCATGATAAAGTGCCTCCAGTGTTGTCACTCTGGCAAATTTGTATTGTGGGTAGTGTAGGCTCCAGGTTTTGAACAGGAAGTAGAATGTGTGAAATAAAAAGGAGATCTCTGTTCTGCTGTATCAATTCTGGTGATTTGTTTTTAAACTGCATTGTTGTCGTGTGGCCACTGAGGGACAAAATACATCTATTATATCTACAACTGAAATATTGTGAAATACTGTAAGCTTGTACCTGTGTAGAAGATGTGGTCAAAGCGGTTCTGCAGAAGTGCCTTGGTCTCTTCTGCTCCACCATGGACAACTGCATAACAGTCCTGTCCAACGACAATCTCAGCTTAGTGTGTGTGTCAGTCACTGAGTGTGCGTGTATATAAATTAAACATTAGGAAAATGACACAACTTTTAAACTCTATGGTTGATTTACCTGAGACAAGTATTTGGGGATGAGCTCTGCTACCAGACTGTCCGTGGCAGCGCTGACCTCTGAAGGTTTGATGAGTACACAGTTTCCTTGACAAGGATAACGACATCATCAAATCAGTTCAGACGGCAGTGACTGATTTAGGTTAGTGATCTGACCTCACTTTGTCATGAGGGCCACATTTACAAAGAATACTCATAGTAAAGCTTAAACAGCCTGGCTATATTGAAGCCAAAAAGAGTAAAGCAAAATTATGTAGAAATAGGCACTTTGTGTGATTTGGCGCCCCCCACAGTTTCTGGGTGCAACACATCAGTGGTAAATACAAATCCCCTGTGTTCAATGATTTGTCAGATGTAGTGAAGATGCTAACCACAAAACCCAAAAACCACCAAAAAGTAAGTCTGTAATGAATTGACGCTTGACGACAGGTGACAGTTTCCACAGTCAGGTGTGTTTTACATCACCATGAGCTGAGAGGCTGCCGTACAAGAAAGAAGCTCTTGATCCAGACGCAGCACCTTAAAACTTTACTAAAACCCCTTCTGGAGGACTCGGTAGTCGGATGATTGTTGTTGTTTGGCCACAATGAGCAGCAATATGTTTGGTAAGTATGGTGCTAGTAGTATTATGCTGTGGGGCTGTTTTGCTGTCAGTGGATCTGCTGCTCTAAAGAAAATAAATGGAATAATGAAGAAGGGGGATTATCTCCAAATTCTTCAGGAAAACCTAAAATTATCAGCAGAAGATTGGGTCTTGGGTGCAATTGGATGTTCCAACAGAACAATGATCCCAAACACACATCAGAAGTGGCAAAGGAATGGATCAATCAGGCTAGAATTGAGGTTATCGAATGGCCTTCATACAGTCCTGACTTGAACCTCAGGGAAAACATGTGGACTGTGCTGAAGAAACAAGTCTGTGGCAGGAGGCCAACAAATTTAGTCGAACTTTCTCTTTCTGTCAAGAGGAGTGGTTAAAAATTCAGCCAGAGGACCACCAGCAGCTTGTGGGTGACTATCATAAGCACCTAACTGAGGTGAAAATTGCCAAAAGACATTTAACCAAATATTAGAATTACTCTATGTATATTTTTGAGCCAGCAGATTTCGTCACATTTTCAAAAATACCAATAATAGATTCATTACTGAACCAAACTTCATGATTGACAAAGTAGTGTGTGTTCTACTCATTCATCACAGAAACATGAGAGCTGCACAAACCATTGGAACTCAAGACTGCCCTCATATACATGCTCTTCACAACTGTGTGTACATTTTCCTGACAAGTATGTAATGCTGTGTTCCTCCTCCTCACTGAAAATACATTGAGCAGAAACAAGAGACAGAGACACCATTCACCCTGTTACACCACACTGAACCATCAACATGACTCTGAAGCTGAAATTATAAGATGAATGGTTACATAATGCTGCTTTAAGTGAATTCATCTTGCCTCAAATGGAGCTGCTGATTCAAAGGTGCTTGGTGAAAAAGAGTATAATTCACAGAAGGGTCTGAAAGTGTTCCTGGGTACAAGCTCAGATAGATTGTTGTTCAGTTGTGATGTCCTCACTAGAACGAACTGAACAAAATAGCTGTTAGCTGTTGTCAGCTGTAATCATACATTCCATGACTTATCATTTATCTTTAGGTTCGAGAAGACAGCTTGTGAATGCAAGACATGTGAAGACAGATCACAAGTTCCTGAATTGATAGTTGTTACAGACCGATTTGGTTGTCACCAAAATTATTATTGCAGGTTTGAAGCTACATTCACAAAAGTAATCGCAGTGAAACTTCTTAGCACTAAGACCTTAGCAAACAGGTACCCATTTACACAACCAGAATACAAATAGCAGCATTATCTGCCTGCTTGATGAATCAAGATAGTCACGCTTCTTAGCTCTGTTTGGGACTTCACCAACTCTTTTCCATCAAGTGTCTAATACTGTTTGTCTGCTCTTTGGTGGCATGTCATGTACAATGGCTTGATCTTAGATTATGAGGGGGGGAAAGGCTGCCTGTTGTGACTGAAAGCAAGGTTGAAAAGCTGAATTAGGCTTCAAATCTTCAAGAAGCTGTAGGGCACTGCAGAGTTGGTCATTTATTCTCCGTGAGTTCCTTAATAGAGAGTGTCAGTAACTGTAACAATGTTGTGTATATTCTGGTTGTTTTAGGTGAGGATGATACCTGCGGCAATGGCTGCAACCAAGGGTATGAGAAGGAGTTGCAGAGGATAGTTCCATGGCCCGATGATTAACACAACTCCTAATGGTTGCCTCTGTACAAAACAGTCATCCAGCTTTGTGGCCTGGAGGTGGACAAATATCAAAAATAAATTACACAGCAAAACAAGTGTTTTGTTAATACAAGTTCTTACGGCCCAGGCACACCATGTGTCACTTCACGGCACCTGTGTCTCAACAAAAAAGCTACTCTTCAACACACTAGCTTGAACGTTCTGTACATGTGGGGGAGGAAGTATCTCTCCATACCACCAGGTGGCGGTAGTCTGTATTCATCATTCAAAAAGGGAAACTGGAGGACTCCAGACAGCAGATATAAAAACCACTGTTATTATACAGCAGTATTTTTTGACACCACTCCCACTATTATGGCCACTTCAGATCAAGAATAATTCTGATAAAAAGATGTAAATGGCACTGCTGAAGAGGGGAGGAGAAAAAAAGGAGATACTGCACTAAATGGGTGAATTCATGGTATTACAGTTACAGGTTCTGCCCAGGTGTGTCAGAGCTCTTAGCTGAAAATGAGCAAACCCCAAAGATAAAAATAATGAGTCAACTGTACTTGGTTTTACAGATGTTTGATCAAATCAAAACCAAATCAATTTTATTTATATAGCCCAAAATCACAATCACATTGCCTCAGTGGGCTTTACACTCTGTACAGTGAACAACATCCTCTGTCCTTAGACCCTCGATTCGAGGGAGGAAAAACTTCACATGTTGATGGGAAAAAAACCTTTTAACAGGGTAAAAAAAAAACAATGGAAGAAACCTCAAGAAGAGCCACAGAGGAGGGATCCCTCTTCCAGGTTGGACAGACATGCAATAGATGTTGCGTGCACAGAAAAGAGCAACACATCACAGTTTACAAGTTCCTCATAAGAAGCTTTTCAGTTTTTGAAAATAATTCTGCACAAACTGATTAACTGATTGTGACTAAATAATCATGATAATCAAATCATAGTTGAGCTCTATTAAGTATATATAAAACTACCAGAATTAATACATCATTGCCAACCTACCAGGTTTTTGCTGACATACTCGGGCTTCAGCCAGCTGGACAGGTTATCGATGGCGTAGTGCAGTTCATTGATCACTATATCAACCTCGGACAGGACGGCCTCAAATTTTGGCTGATGTGTGAGGACAGCAATAAAAAGGGAAGTTAGTGTTTACTGAACCGTAGCAGACAAAGAAATAACATATACACTGTGTTCCAAAAACCCTGCATTCCTTCATGCAACCTTGTGTGCTCTTCTTGCACCTAAAATGTACAACTTAAATAATATTCAGTGAGAAAAGTGTTTTATGTTTTTTTTATGTTATGTGTGTGAGTCTACCTCAAATATCAAATATCATAATTGGCTTAATAAAATAAGTGGAATAGTAGGAGGAGTGAAACTAAAACATCATGATGCATCTTAAATAGAGATGTTCCTATACCATTTTTCCATCCCGATACCAATTCTGATATCTTATTTGGGTGTAAGATTCTTTTCTTTCTTTTAACAGCTGTATATACTACTAGCCCTGCGATATGATTGCCATCATTGCTGTATGGCCTGGCTCAGGTAAAACCTTGCAGAGAATGATTGCCTTACAACATTCTTTTTTGAATCCATTTTGACAGTCCAGTTAGCCATAACTGAAAAAGAACAACTAAGAACAGAACAGTTTAAAGTAGTAGTGCAACAGCAACTTAAATAAATCTAGGAATAAATAATTTCCTTAGAACTCACTCATGGAACTTGTTTGCTTGCAGCACCACACTCTGAAGGGCAAAAGTTGACGCTGATACTGTGTCCACCCAGTGTGCAGACTCAGCAGACATGGGGCACATGTCGGAGGTCCACATGTCAGTAGTAAAACTGACTGCCTGCACGTCTTTCAGCCTACATGACATGTGTTCCCTCACTGTCTTATATAGTTTGGGGAGAGCAGTTTTGTTGTGTTCTTCCATGTGATACTTTTGAAAAGCTTTGTAAGTTGCTGGTGTTGAAATTCGGCAACATTCCTGCCACCCCTCCAAATATCAGCCTTGCATACTTAACATGTTACTGTTTTACTGGGGGGGTTATTCAGAGCAAAATATTGCCAAATAGCTGACATGATTCTAGCTCTGTCTGACTCACCTGAAATCAACTTCTTCTTCGCCGCTCTTAAAACAGTAGCCATCAGGGACAGCACAGCACAACTTCCTGTGTTGGCTTTTAGAGCAGTGAAGAAGAATTGATTTCCAGTGTGTAACGTTAAGCAGAGCTAACGGAGCTAACTGGGAATTAGCTGATACTGATACCTGCACTTTAGGCAGTATTGGCAACATTTCTGATAATGTTATTGGAATCGGAACAACTCTAAACTTAAAAATGGTGCAATTTGTAAGACTTTTTGTTAGAACGCACACACACGATCAAGAGAGGATATGATCAAAAAATGCTGAAAATCAAGTTTACTTTTCTTTGTCTCCCAACGTGTGGCAGTCAGTGTGTAATCATGATGGACACAATATGAGGGTGTATTGTCTCAGTGTGCACAGGCCTTCACTCTGGTGAAATGCTGCCAAGATTTGCTCTTAGTGTGTGTGTGTGTGTGTGTGTGTGTGTGTGTGTGTCTGTGTGTGTGTGTGTGTGTATGTGTGTGTGTGTGTGTTTGTGTGTGTAGTCTTGTACCTTTGCAAGGTCTTTGTGCAGGGCATTTAAAATCAGCTCCTCATTATCTTTGACCATGGACATAAGCTTGGTCAGCTGAGTTCGGCGAAACTGCTCTGGTATGGTGATACCTGCACTGAACGCTGCACGCAACCTGTCCACAACCTGACTGTGGGAGTCCATCCTTTCACCTGGAACACACACACACACACAGCTTTTTTTAAACATATGATTATCACAATAGTCAGTGCTGAGCTTTCATATCAGAAATTAAGTCTCACAGTAAAATAACTGTTTCTTATAAACATACTATATATCAGCTTTATAATTAATTAAATATACTGTTTACTTATCAACTGTGCTTATATATTATTCCGTTGTGAACATGTTCCCGAGAAAATTCATGGATAACCTGTGGCAAATCCCTTGGCAGCCTCGCAGTGTTAAAGTGAACTTCTGCCGTTATGTCATGAAGCCTGTAAGCAGTGTGACACACAGGATGCTGCATGTTTGTGCAGGCCATTGATGCGACACCCACAAATCAGAGCAGATAAGCCTGTCCACATGACTCAGCAGAAAGAAAAGGATGGCAGAGCCCCGAGTGGAGTCATGTGGGAAAACATGCTCGCTATCGATACACAAAAACCAAGAGGGCTTGTGGAAGTTTGCACTGAAAAAGTGAAGTGAAAATAAAAATACTAATGGATCTTAGACTAGAGACTTTAGTTGATTTCGCAACATTTCGTAACGGAGAGAACATATTTCAAAAACTTCGCCGAATTCACCAGAAGTTCATCGTGTTTAATCAGAAGTAATCACGTATTCTTCCCCCAATCCATTTTGTGGAAAAGCAAAGTTTTACACATTTGTACATTTCCCAATGGAGGTTCGCACACCGCTGTCAAACATGGCACTCATCAAACTGTAGTGCACTGGAACAACAGGCACGTTTCTGAACAAACAGATGAACTGACAAGCATCATTTTTACATAGAGCGGAACTTTAACGTTACTAAATGTGTCTGACGCCATCAAAACCTCCGTGTCAGGTTCCCAAATGAAATTCCGATCTTTCAGGGCTACTCGACTCACAACTCAGTGCAGATGATGGGAGTTTTCTCCAAACCCTTCTTACGCCTTGACATTCATCCGGGACCAGTGTTTGAACAGCAGGAGAAGTGTAGTGACTTCTCGACGAGCTGCTGCTGTGCTCAGCCTACCTGTTATCCTGGGTGTCGCCGGCCCCGCTGCCCCTGTGCCGAAGAAATGCTGAAGACAGACTGCTCTTGTGTTTCCGGGTGTTGTCCTTTTTCTTCCTATCGGTTCAGTTTGAGCTGAATGGGAGGGGGCGGTCGAACTTGAAAAACTAGCCCTGAAACTTGTCAGGCGGGACAGCCTGGCACGTTACGTGTGTGAACAGGTAGTGCAGTGGGCACCAGGCAGTTGCTCCCCCCTCTGACCCACATTACCACAGTCCGACCCACCTGACGCTAACTTTAGTTTTTCCTTCAAAGCTTTATTTAGTCACAGTATTTTCCCTTTTCTCTTTCATGAAAATCAAATGCATTGCTCAGCGGCACATCGAGAGTGGCGTTATTTTGTCCACAGTCTTATTAATCCCACACAAAATTCTACTGAGACACACACGGTGATTTCCCTCAGTGTGGCATGATGGATGCCTCCTCTTTAAGATTGCGACCTCGCATTAAAATCTGAACCCACATTCACATCATGATGTAAAAGTTTCAAAAGCAACCATTATTCAAGTTCAGTCTGGGTGGGAGTGTGACTAATGGCTTAAATAGTCAAACAATAGGAATCCAGGATGGACAGACACCTTGTTAAATGCTCAGTGTAGGAAAAGTCTTAGTGACAACACACCATCAGATTGGTAGCAAAGTTCATATCATGGCACAATTATTTTCAGAAATGATTGCATGAAAAAGGTAGCAATGGGTTTAGGTTGGGCTTCACTAGGAGAATGCTGCAACACGGTTTTGCTGTGAAACTTGTGACTTTCCATCAGAATGGGGGGAGGAGATAATGATCGTACTGAATTTTCATTTTTGGGAGAATTTATCTCTCTATAAAAGCAAGGAATCTGTCTCTGTCTGTGTGTGTGTGCCTCAAATATCTCTGCGGATCAGGATCAGACTGACCTGAGAGTTTCAACATGGCTGCCGTTTGGTTCAGTGGTGTGCGACTTTGCATTTGTTTGGACTGCAATGATGCCGTGAATAAATTATTTCACAAATGCTTTACAAATTCGGGAGCATTGTCCACCGGAGCCACCACAGTGACATGCGCACCAGAGCCAATCACTGCAGAGCTCAAGCCTACGACACACATTAAGAAACAAGCGGATGTATACCTGCGGCAGCGTGAGCTGGACCGGGAGTTAGCCAGCGGTTTGGTCCCGTTCTGTTCTGTGCATCTAAACTGACTGTTGTGGATTAATGAGACAAAACGA
Source organism: Diplodus sargus (assembly GCA_903131615.1). Classification (NCBI taxonomy): domain Eukaryota; kingdom Metazoa; phylum Chordata; class Actinopteri; order Spariformes; family Sparidae; genus Diplodus; species Diplodus sargus. Next base: position 1,232,015 of record CAEMYA010000409.1, on the reverse strand, counting down.
AATAATGTCCGCCACGCGTTTTCGCGAACATTGCCGTCACGTTTGCTTTGTGTCTGGTGCAGAAGAAACGGTAAAAACAGGCTTTTGTCACGAAAGTCTCCAAGCAGCAAGTTTGGTTGTTGAGGAACAGGAAGTTGTGGGAGGGACGTCGGCGCGACAACGACAGCAACAGCGATATTGAGAATTGAGAGATTTGTGACATATAGCGTGTTTGGAGTCTACAGTTAGTGTGTTATGTAGTGTTTGGTGTCGTGTGTTTAGTGTGTAGTGGAGTCGGTTTTTTGTTTGAGTCAAAACAGGAGAAGCTGAATGTGGAGCAGGCAGTGCAGCTCTTCATTCAGCTGGAAGGAGCTCAGGCAGACCTGAGCATTGCCTGCATTTAAATGTAAATAGTTAATATAACTTTGTAAATGTTTCAAATGTATGCACATATTCAGCAAACAATTTATATTTGCATAATAAGTAATAAAATGGTTTGTTAAACATATGTGATTTTGACATTAAAAAAATCTAACTTTTTCTACTGATTTTACTTGTATTTTTCTTGTGATTTTAGGTCCATTGTGTTAATACAGTAGGTCAAAATGAAAAAATAACTGTACAGTCACACATGTGAGGTTGTGCTGAAAATAATGACACCAAGTAAATAGTTTTAAGGTGAAACATAATGGCAAAATCAAAAATAGTAAAAAACGGCCAATTATTCCCTGGAATATCAGATTTCACAGCAAACCTAAATATCCCTGACATTCCACCTTCAAACAGCCTCATTTGGCCATCAATGAAAAAGCTTCTTAACCTCCCACTTTTCTATAGGAATACATATTTTCTTACGGGCACTGCACTAGTCCTTTAAATGTGACTCTTCCTACTGAGCTACTGACATCCGCTGACGTAAAAAAACATGGATATATAACTATGGTCAGTATGCATGTCAGTAAACCACACCTGAAAATAAATCAGTATTGATACAAAAACTTTATTCTCACAATATCAAAAATGACAGACCTACAGAGATTTGTAGATTAAAAGGAATTAAGAGAGCAAACAATGGTGAATATCGTGACTCCTGTTGGCCAGTCATTACATTTCCGGTATTTATTTGTGATGGTGCTAAGCAGCAGCACTGGGTATGTTAAATAGTGACACACATGACAGATGAAGGTTAAAACAGAAACATAAGAGCAAAGAGGGCTGGAGGAACAGGTCATTTCGCATTTAATAATGGCAGCAACAATTATACAAAAAATCAAAAACAAAGACAACGTATGCACTGAAGGAATTCCTTAAATGATGAGTTTCTGAAAATTCCTCATCTGCATATTATTGGAAACAAAACAAAAAATAACCTCCTTCCAAATACTTCTAAAACTAAATGACAGTGTTTGTCATGAAAAACATACTAGAGTGGTGGAGGTAAAGTCAGAGTGACAGTGTCATATCTACAGAGAATGAGAAAGGAGAACAGACTGAAATGGAAGGAGGCTGAGGGGAGAAAGAAAATGGCCATCTTCTACAGCCAAGGAGAAGTGACAACAGTCATGTGCCCAGTATCCACCTCACCCCCTACACCTTTCACAGTGACGGCTCTGTCAGGCTTGGGCAGTGTGGCAAAAATCCAGCTCATCAGGCTGAAGCTGTTTGGAGCTTCGCAGGGTTTGGCAGGTTTTCTGTCTAACTGCTCTGAGTTCAGACTGACAGAACTGTCCAGCAGCAGGATGGAGGGTGGCTTGTGAGAGATGAAACTGGAGATTTTGACACATCATGGCTGCCCGCTCAAAGACTTCACAGGAAATAGTCGGCTACTGGCTTCTTGGAGGGGATACCTCTGGTCTCTTGTGGTGCTGCCTCAAATATGATAAACTCCCGCTGTAGATGCTCATCCAGCTCCAAGATGGCCGCCACATTGCCACACCTGATTATCCGGGAAGAGACAAACAACTGGTTAGAACATTCAGAAACGTAAAAGGGCAAAGCAGCACGTTGTTTTCTAGATCAGGGGCATAAGTACAAACTTTTCCAAGTCTGAAATCCTATCCTAGTCTAACGCAGGTACACCCGCTAGAAAATGCCGCATTGAACCTATTCCCACTTGTGCAGGCAAGGCTGTGATTTCTATCTGAAACGTTAAGTTGTGCATCACTGACGTCACATTTATCGACAAGAATTCACCTGAAACAGAAGCCAAAGCTTGTTCAGCATCACAACCCCTGTGAAATAACTTCATGACTATCATAATTTGAGCCATCCTGTCCAATGACATTGGTTAAGTCTAAAAGAGCTGCATGATTAATTTTTTTTAACCCCATTCAAGTGAGCCGGCTGCTAAACCAGAAGTTAGTGGGCTCTGTAGTCAATCCAGGTATTCTGATAGCCGAGAGGTCAGGTTTTTTGGTTTCAAAACACCATTGAGCAGCTTTCATAGGATACTGTGTGTAGTAATAAAACATCCTTCAATAGTCCACATCCCAAATCCTTACATATTTAGATGACACCAGATGATGTGGCATCACTTCACGCAGAAGAATTTAGCATGTTCAGCTGGGTCTTACGTTTAGATTAAAGAGTGTAAACATTCCCATTGCACACAAAGCCTGATCATTGCAGGCTTAAGCGGGATTTCTCACCAGTGGAAAAAGGGTATAACAAAAACATATTTCCAAAATGCATTCAGGAAAAGAAATCCATCTTATCCTAAGAAAGAAATTCAGTTATTACAGACACGTCCTGACTAAGGAGTGTCCCAAGTTAGGAATCCAAAGTTAAGATGACATAGATCCTATCATAAATACAAAATAACAAAACCGGCTGCACCACTGATGGACTGGGCTATGACCAAGAGGATAGGAACAACATGAACATCGAAACATTATGACTAAAATGCTATAGAAACGGTGACTGTTGGAGAGGCTAACATCAGTGTAAAGCTTAAACTGATGTCAGTCTGTTAGTTCAAAATTTCCTGACCATGTACCAATGGGTATACAGTATACCCTCTCAGCTGACATCATTAATGGCTCTGACCCAAAGCATATACCAAATTCCCAGACTTATTTGTCCATTACAGCAAGACAGCCTGCCAGTGACAAGTGAAGGAAGATGGCCACTGTCAAGGATAGTCTCATGTACATTCTAAACACAAATGCACACGACATGACAGATGTCGACTGAAGAATCAAATTCACAGTTCTTGTCTGGGAAGTCTGAAACTGAACACAGACATGAGTTTAGGAATTGCTTAAGTAACAGGAAGGCAGGACTTTTCCTATCAATATAACTTTAAGATGAGATAGGACAAGTGGTTTGAAATTGTTCTTTAATGACAGGGACATGTATGATAAAAAAAGATTGGACACCAGGTCCTTGTGTGCCCTTATTAGGCCATCGTCACCCTAACCTTAACAAGCATAACAATCAAAATCAGCTAAAAAGTTGTTTATTAATCTAATCTTTACTTTTACCCCAAGGTTAAAACTGGGGGACGCCTCACATCTAATTCTGAAATGATAGTTGGGGTCTTGATGTGGGGTTTTATGAGTTACTTATCCCAGTCAGTGTATTACATGCAGTTGATCAGTGGTTCCCAACCTGGGGTCCACACAACTTTGTCTGCTCTAAAGTTATGAGGTTAAAGTTATATTTGTGCAACCCTCTGAGGTCAATTGACGCGCCGGCACGTCAAAATCACGTGACCAATTTAAGATGACGTAGCAGCGAGACAGAGCCTCGGTGAGTCTCGGTCCGACTTATGTGTTGGAGCAGCCTTCAAACTGTGTACCAGTTTTTAAATTGTGTTGATAGGCCAAGTAAAACCAGACTTATGATAAATAATGTACAGCACGCTTTTTCGCATTTAGCGTGTTTTGGAGTATAACTTGTTTAATCAGTCAAAACAATGAGGAGATGGCTGAATGTGGGGCAGGCAGGAGAGCTGAGGCATTGCCTGCATTTAAATGTAGATAATTACATATAATTTTGTAAATTTCAAAAACGTTTGCTCAAGTTTAGCAAACAATTTATATTTGCATTAGAAGTAATAAAAATGGTTCGTTAAACATATTTGTGGTTTTCACAGGAAAAAATCTAACTTTTTCCTACTCGGATTTTATGTTTTTTGTGATTTTAGGTCCATTGTGTTAATACAGTGTGTCAAAATGAAAAAATAAATGTACAGTCACACATGTGAGGTTGTGCTGAAAATAATGACACCAAACAAGGCAAGATAAATAGTTTTTTAGGTGAAATATAATGGCAAAATCAAAAATATTAAGAAAACGGCCAATTATACCCTGGACTGCATAAAATCCCAATAACAAAGCCAATCAAAACTCTCTTTAATCCAAATTGAAACATATTTCTTGGTCCACATCTAAATTCATTAAGCTATTTATTACCAACACCCCTATGAGGTGGGCCTATTCTGTTCTCTGGTAGGCCTAATCTGGTCGTTGTGTGTGTGTTTGTGTGTGATACAACTGATGATACAAAAAGGAAGAAATGTATCTATATACATTGCAAAACTAGGAGAATATAACTGTTGTTTATTTTTGCAAATAAAAGTTTGTAATTAATCACTTTATTCTTTTAGTGTATGCGGGATGGGGGGGCCTGGCTTGTCTTGGACACAGGCAAGGGGGGCTTCAAGGAAAAAAGGTTGGGAACCCACTGCAGTAGATGACCGTGACCTCATGAGTGCATGACCAGCTCTCCCCCTCCCCTGTGCGGAGAAGCAGCGTATAGCACTGACAGGGAAGCAGAGCATTGTACTGCTGAACAGCACCATAGCAGGACATACTCTAGCCACCTAAAAGTAGGCACACTTAAACAGGCATACGTAGGAATACAGATGTTGTACGGTCAAGGGAATGTAGTCCCAAAGGAAAGGATTGTCTGACAGCACCAATGTTCTAAATATAGCGCACACTTCAACAGACGTATATATTCTTAAGTGTCTTTTAGGTTGCTAAAAAACATCTTGTTGTTGGTGACGTTTAGCAGTACAATGCTCTGCTTCCCTGTTGGTGCTGCTTATGTTTTGTTACGATCAATGTCACTGTACCTAAAGTGGTGTGTCTGAGTGGTATAATAGCAGGGAAAACCCTGAGTGACGAGTTCACTGGGAAACCATCCTAACCCCACAGCACATTCTTTGACATTATGTCCACTCAAACAGAGACTGAGTTTTACTTCATCTACCCACCTGTAGCAGTAGTTGGGTGCTGACCACACAGTGAGAACTGTCTCATTGAAGTGCCACTTGTAGCCCTCCATGACCAACTGGTGTGCTCGACAAATCATGTGGATGTCGTTGGCGGCGTTAAACTGGGCCACGACGTCACTCCCAAACAAGTAGCCAGCACCTCGAGGACTCACTCCCCAACCTGTGGTGTCTATGGGAGAGAAGATGAGTCAGGTGAAAAGTTGCTATGGCATCAATGTTTGAGACAATTGTAAACTATAAACGCTATTATTGTCTATCCAAACAAATTTCCTCCACTACGACCAGTTTTTTTCCTTTTATCTTGCTAAATACCATTTATTAAAACATTTCTAAGCATACAGACTAATGCAATGTTTAAATGACTTTACAGGAAGCCTGTATACCTTCAGGATCTGACCACAGAAGGTCACACATGGGCCCATCATGGGGCACTTCCTGTTTTCTATCAATGGTCCGGATCTGGTCCAGTGTTTGGATTGATGGAGACAAGCCACCATGCACACAAAAGATCTGAAGGACAGAGAAAGGAATGCACCTGATACATCTCATATCATAAACTAGGAACTCACTCAACTGGCCAAACTGTCAAGCCTCAGAGGATTTAGAGCATGCAGTTTCATTGTCATCGACACTGAAAGGAAATACTGGACAATGTATCTCACCTTTCCATCAATGATAGCAGAGAGAGACAAGTAGTCGAATATCTCAGTGCAGTATCTCCAGACGGTGACTGAGCCATACTTGCGTAAGCACTCATCATAGAAGCCGTAGACCTGGGTGATTTGCCGGGACTCGTGGTTTCCCCGAATCAAGGTTATCCTGTCTGGATAACGCACCTGAGGAGAACATCAGACATAAAACAGGGATCCGGGAATTTCATAGGCCTGAAAAAATGGAATATTAAGCTAACAGCGCAGCAAAAAACAATATGAGAATTTAATTACAAAACATGAAGTACAGGTAAAGAGATCTGATCTGTTTTCAAAATGCAACCCTTCCACCTCTGGGAGAAAAGGACAAACCGTGGGTACCTTGAGAGCTAGCAGCAGGAGGAAGGTCTCCACACTGTAGAAACCTCTGTCCACAAAGTCACCCATGAATAGATAATTTGTCTCTGGGACATCGCCACCAACCTGTCAGGTGGAAAGATTAAAATAAGTTATTTAACAGTGGTGCACTGGGATTTTTATGCAAATACAACATTACAATTACAATGTTTCTACTATTTTCAGTCAGATAGGACCTCTTTCATGGTTGATCTCACATTCGTTTGTCAGCAGTGCTCCTCCCCAAAACAGACCAACAACCTGAACAACAGACTCTATCCAACAACCACGTGCCATGATCTGCAAGCTCCAGAGGGAATCAAAAACATATCATCACCTTATTCCACCAGTGACGTTTTGGGAGTGGAGCTGGACTGCTACAAGTTACATGTCATCTTGGAAAATAGCTCCCATCCACTCCATGATGTGGTGGTCAGCCACAGGAGTACATTCAGCACTAGACTGATCCCACCGAGATGCACCGCAGAGCAACACAGGAAATCATTCCTGCCTGTGGCCATCAAACTGTTCAAGTCCTCGCCCTTTTTTCTTTTTGTTGTTGTTGCTGATATATATAGTTTTCATTACAATTATTATTTTTCCTGCATATTCTTGACTTTGAATGGGAGCAGCTGTAACGCAAGCAATTTCCCTCCGGGGATCAATAGTATTTCTGATTCTGTTTTATTCCCAAAGAGATGTGGGTACACACATGACAAAAAATCTGAAAGAACTCTGAACCAAAAAGAACATCATCACCCTTTTCCACTCCAAGTTGATTAAGGTTCAGCCTAGGGATGTAACGGTTACCGGTGTCACGGTAAACCATGGTAAAATTTCCGGCGGTGAAGGCATAGGCGACAGTTTTGTCATTTTGTAACTAATTCATGGCTGCTTCGGAGCGGCACACAGACCCACCATCTGTCACCGTGTGTGTGTGGGTGCGAGTGGAGGAGCCTCCGAGCGCGTGAAACGCACTGCTCCAGGTTCGGAAACAGCTTCATATTATTATTTTTTCACTTATACAGCCCTGAATTAGCAGTACTGAAGTCAATAAAGGTAATGCAAACAAAAGAGACTGACTGAAACATCGGTATGCGTTGGAAAGGTGGAAATATTTTTAACATTCCATATCCAGACTTTGGCGGAGCAAATTAGACTATGGCGGGCCGCCACAGTCTCGTCAATGTATGGGAAAGACTGAGAAAGATAGATAGATAGATAGATAGATAGATAGATATCAGAAATATATTATACTTGTGGGTTATTTGTAGAATAGACTCTATATATAAAGAATAATATAAAATGGTGAATATAACAAGTGTCTAGATAGATATAAGAGCCAAAATAGAGTATTCATAATTAATTTAACAATATTCCTTTTTGTTTTGATACAAAAAATTATCCAACATGTTTCTAACGAAAGTGATATGATCTAAATTGTGAGTTTTGTGATCTGTTGGTTGCACCCTTAGTATTGGCTGTAATAATAATGACATGTTCTATTCATTTTTTCACAGAGAGGATCTGCTGGCCAATCGAGTGCTACTGCCAATACATCTCATTCTACTGTATTCAAGGTTTATTTTGCACAGGTTTTGATACATTCTTTTATACTTATTTAATGTTGATTTTGCAGTGTTTCGTTAAGATTTTGGATTTGGACTATATTGATATATAATAAATCTATTTAAATATAAATCTTGGTGAAATTATTTCAATTTATCAGTGTATCTGTGTTTTTTCAGCAATTTGAAGACATTTTAAAAATACAGCGGCACACCGATAACCGTTATAATTTTTGGCACTATTATCACGGTGTGAAATTTTCATACCGTTGCATCCCTAGTTCAGCCGAAATGCAGCAAACAGGGTAAAGGATTCCGTTGACATATCTAACAGTCTATCAAAGTTCAACAGGGCAACTGCTCTAAGCCTGTCTGCATAACAGTGGGATTATAATCACTTTTTGGACCTGTGTGTGCATTTCACGACAGTGCTGATGTTAACCAGATGTTATAATACCCTCTGCAGTGAATTATAGGACATTTTAAAGAAACATTATGAAACTATTCTACCTTCAGATAACAGCTTTAAAATCGCACAGGAAACAACAACCTGTGAGCTCGCAACAGTATGAAACATAACAAGGCTGCAGTTGTTACCTTTTCTTTTGTGAGGATGTCTTATCTTTTATTGCAAAGCACTCCCCCCCACATTTAAAACCAGTTGACCCTGACACTCGCAAGAGGGAACCCTCCCTGAATCCTGGGTTAGCCCCACCCAAGACAATTGTGATTGGTTTGAAGAAATAAAAACAAGCCTGGTTTCCTATAGCAGAATGACATCTGGTGCAGCCAGCCCTTTATATGTTGCTGACACAGCTCTATGGAGATAGGTCTGGCTATGCCACACTACCAGAAAAGACCAGAGGCAAGAGTAAACCTCAGCCTGTCTTTTAGTCCTCAGCTTCAGCTTTGTAAGTAATATTAGCTGGCTTGCTGCGACTTGTGTTGTTGCACTTGCTTGATGTTTGGCTGTGTAAACAATGTTGTTGATTTGCCTTATTTTTATCATAAGAATTGTATTTTAATCAAGACAAATGCACATGCATAACGGTTTATCTTTATGACAGTGGTATAAAGGTGAACTGCAACCTGAAACTGTAGGGGCCCAATACTGCACAAAATGCTACTTCTTGCAAAGCCTTCAAATATTGTTTTAATCAAAAATATAATAGATAATGCTTAGAAAGTAGGAATAAAACACATACAGACACATCCTTTAGGTTCAGCAAAGTACATTAAGAATATTACACTCGTGTCTCGCACCACCAAACAACTTAAAATGTAAAATACACCACATGGACAAATAAAAAGGCGAGAACTCTGTCTATAATGAGCAATGTGAAACAAAAGATAGAAACTTACTCTAAAGAGCTCTTTCAAGTCATAGAACTGACCGTGTATATCACCACACACCTATAAGAAAAAGGAAGACAAAACATTATCATGCATAATATACAACTTTTATGTGTATGACCACATTGATATCTCTGATGGGCTAATACAGACTGACCAATATATCAGTAGGGCTCTAATAGAAAATGTTACTTACTGTGACAGGAGAGTCTACTCTCTGAACATTGCTTTCTTCAACCAGAATCTCTCTGAAAATACACACAACATTTTAATTTGCTTCATGTCCATGTCAGATTTTTTGTTTATGTGTTTGAAAGACTAGCAGCTAGTCAGACAGGAAATCTAGTTTGTAACTACTTCCAGTTATGGAGCAATGCTCCCTAGTGAACAGTGGTGTTGAACACAGGGAGAATGTATTTGTATGCCACCAAGATGAGGACATAGCTCTAATTTCTGCAGTGTCTCTCTTCCATTTTAATCCAGAACATACAACAGGGACACCCGCAATGGCTGACATTACAACAGCCTATTGACTATTTATAATGTAGATCAACGCCTACATAATTAAGTCATTTTAGATGTTTCTGTACATGTTAATCTAATACAAACTAGTAATGCCATTTGTATATGTATATACATTCATTTCATCCAATTGTTCACTATTTAAGTACATGATCAAAGTCTATATAAAAATATCTATAAACAGTTATTTTTCTTTGCCTGTGTATTAAAAAATGAAGGTCAGCAACAAAGCTTTTGTCTGTATTATTTAGTAAAAACACTGATCTTGTAAAATACACTGAATGTGGCCAAATTCCTGTTTGTAATAGAGTTGCAACAATTAGCCAGTGAATCAATTAGTTGAAAGAAAATTAATGAATTGCCAATATTTGATCAATTGTTTTAGTCATTTTTCAAGCATAAATGTCAACCACTTTCTGGTTCTGCTTTTAAAGTGGGAGGATTTTTGCTGATTTTTTGTTATTTATGATAATTATTTCGTTTTTGAGCATTGGTTGGACAATACATGCAATTTCAAGATGTCACTTGGGGCTCTCAGACATTGTGATGAGCTTGTTTGTTTTAACAGTATAGATTATTAATCTTGGGAAACCAGCACATTAACCTATAAAGAAATAATTAGTTGTTGGCCAAATGTTGAGAACTTGAAAGGGTATTAAAACAACCTATATACAGTTGTATAGTGAGCTAACTAGCCAAGTATAGTGCCGTTTTCCTATTACATGACACACTTGTCCTAAGAACGCCATCTATTTCACCTTATAATATCAGCTACAGTCAAGGTGATGGTATGGTGTCTTCTAACAGGTTGAATGGTGTCTGTCACGTATTTCTGCACCATGTAACTTCAGTTTTTATTTCAACACATCACACTGTTCTGATGTCATTAGTTTTGTTCATATTTAGCACCTACATTACATCTGATAATCTGTGACACGCCTGGGATTTGTATTTACCACAGAGGTGTTGCACTCAAACTGTTGGGAGCTGTGATGTGGTGTGGTATGGCAGCGACATACCAAAGTTACAGCAATGATAAAATACTTTTATGGTTGATAATTTAACAATTATGTTCAAGATTTGAATGTAGTATGCAAGTAGGACACAACTTACTTATTCTAAATACATGGCATTAATCAAAAAGGCTACTGAATACGGTGTATATATTCAACATCAACAACTGTTCATTGTGTCTGTACAAGTTGATCAATTACCTGGCCTTGGCACACAGTGCTTTCACTTCATTTTCCTTAATGAGCTCACAGCGTCTGAGCTGCTCTATCTGTCGGTCCAGGTCACTGATGTCCCCCATTGTGACACACATAGGGAGAGCTGCTCACACACTATGGTCACACACTCCTCTTCCGTCACACCGGGCAGACTGAAATAACAGACTCTTTCCCAGGCAATTGAGCGGACAGCCTCAACGACCACCTTCCTCGGATATAGCTGGGGCCTTCAACACTTCAGGCTCTTGGTATGTGGATGAGCGGAATAAGCAACTGTGGGGGAAATGCGTTGAAGCAATTAAACAACCAATCTGAATTAAAGCGAAACAACATTCACGTACTCCGACAAACATGTTCAACGTTTGTTGCTTGATAACTTAGGCCTATTTCCTCAAACTGTTTCCTAACTAAAAGATAACGACAATCTAATTAACAAAAAAGTATAAACCTCACATCATATTGCTTGTTTATTTGCTCTGAGTACAGATGAAAAATTTAGCAGACATTATTTATTCGTCAAGGAATTTAAGGGCCTATGGGCGTAGCTAAACAGCAAGCTAACATTAGCATGTTAGCTTACATCACTACTAACGACGTCAGCGAGCGACTGATTCTTTGATAACTTAGCCGACCATTTTGTTTGGGCTTCTTTTCCTGAAGGTTTACGCTAATGTCTGCCAACTGGTATCGAACAGCTACACAGATTTGATGCAATCATTATCTAGAGGAAACGTATTTAGGTCAGCTGGCGAAAGGCTGTATGTTAGCTGGCTAACTACGGCTGCCGGAGCACCGACACTGGTTAGCGCTTCTGGGCTAATTTCGTGTGCAAGCTAGCTAATGCTAGCCAGACGCTATCAGAACAATTCACATATCGCCGCTGATTATTCGACGAAATATACGTAAGATGAATTACCGTCAAGTGAGTAACAGCAGAAGTTTGAGAGACAGATATCACTATGTTTCATTCCGTGGATTGTGTGGTGTTCCACCGTCCACCGGCTCCTCTTCTTCCCCCGGTATCGTCTTTGCCGGTTCACTCCTGCCGTGCTCATGAACGCTAACGACTTGACTGGAACTTCCGGTGTAGGGAACGCGCATTGGAGTGAGCTGAGAGGAGGCGTCCTGACTCCTGTCTGCACACTGTAGCGTCTCATTTGTTCAGTGTGGGGAAAGTTAGGGCGGCTGAATGAAGACGGTAGAAAGTTAGACAATAAATGATATAAAAATAGCATCTTGCTATCATTCGACCATCACTGTGTGAATTATGTCCTGTAGGTGCTGTAACCTTAATTTGACTACTTTCACTGTAAGAAGGTATCTATCAAACAACAAATTTGAAAGGTCTTTGAAATTACCCCCAAATTACCTCAAAATGGATTTAAAATCACCACAACATGATTTCATAATCATGTTTTCTAACAAACAGTTAATAAATAGCTGTAATACATTTACAGGAAACTTCCAACTGGTTTCTTCTAAACTCCTGCTGATCATGACATTTTAATTTTCTAGATTGTGGTTAACTTCCCCTCAGCAGGTCATCATTAATTGTTTATTACCATTAAATACATTTTCTTAATCAAACATTTTTCATGTTAAACGTTTCATACGTTAATTGCCTATTAAGGAGAAACTCTCGCCAAAAAGCAACACAGGCTTTATTTGTGATTGAATATGAGTCAAACCTCCGTGCAGACTGGAGAGTAATGGTGGACCACTCCTCAAGCCCGCCTGTCACTCTGGATAGACACTTTTTGTCTGCCAAGATGTTCAATGTCGCTCTTCATATTTTGAGGCATAGATTCATAATTTGGAAAATAGTATTTACAATTAGGGCCAATCGATAGTCTTGCTGGCGCTCAGAACAAGATAATCTCCCCAGCATATTATCTTTAGACCTTTAACCTCTCTCGTGACAACTGACCTGGTGTTCCAGCCCGCGTCAGGACCCCGTTTATTGTTTTATTTAAGTATCTGCATTTAATCCTGTGCCTTTACGTCTGACAGAGAAAGAGAGAAAGAGGGTGGTTAACTGGGGGGGCAATTACAAATACATCTCAAAGACATTGCTCGGTAATTACCACTTTACTTAGAACATTTTTGTTTCCAATAAATTAATTAGTAGCTATATTCTTAGATTTAGAAATGTCAGACACAACATTTTATTCAGAAGTGATTTTATTTTAATGTAAAACATCCTCAAACTCAATACAAACTTTTAATTGCAGCTGTACAATCACATTATTCCACAAACTGTGGCTCAACTATCAATTTATTAGACTGTGTATAGTCGATTACTCAATTAATCAATAAGCAGAAAATGGTTCAGCCGTTCTGATGGTTGATTTATCAGTTATTTTTAGTTACTAGTTACTATTAGAAATAAACACGCTCTTGTTTCAGACCCTAAATTGTGAGGATTTGCTACTTTTCTCTGTCTTAGGTGATAGGTCATTAACTGTGGGTCAAAAAAAACAAACAAGCGATATCATCACCTTGGGCTTCATAAAAATGTAATGGGCATATTTCACTGTTTTGTTCTCTTTGACGAATCAAATGATGAGTCCAGTAATTGATAAAATAATCATAAGATTAATCGCTAATAAAAAAATGTCATGAGTAAAACTTATGCTCTTGTGCTCTATGGTTTTGAATGAAACAAACCTTAGATATAGTTGTGTATATTGTGGTTACTCACTAACAGATGGTCCTGCATTATCATAAATAATAATCACAGTGCAATCATAGCATCCCATGGGCAAAACTAAAAATACACTGCATAATTTATTTATAGTTTTATTCTACATAACATTTTCCCATATTAATGCGGTCTGTCCATTTTTAAAGCCTCGACACCTGAAACCTTTTGTGATCACTGCATTTTGATCAAACAAGCACAAGCAACACAATCAGCAAGTTCAAGATCAAGATTCATTTATTTGTCCTGAGGATTATCTGTCTTGGACAAAAAAAAAAGTTGTGGCAAAATTATGAATATTCAACTGTAGCAGCGTAATAATCAAATGCTGACAGTAACATTTCAGTAGGAATGTGCACATGTTCAAGAGAAAAAAACAGGTGTTGCTATTTTGTTATTTTAGATAACAGGAAAACAGTTTTTGGTGGCAAAAAGCAGAACTTGAGCAAAACAAAAGTGCGCAACACATGTTAAATGTCCTGGTGATGTAAATGATGGAGACAGGCACACCTGAAAATGTTGCCTTTGACTTTTCTTATGACACCCTTTCATTGATTTCATATAAATTCAAAATTATTAGCAGTATAAATATCTAAATATTGCTCCGTTTCCCAGATTCGTTAATGAATATAAACTCTAACACATAAATCCACATAAAAAAGACCTTTGCTGTCTTTAGTAGAAACACAGGAGTACAGGTGCATCTCAATGAATTAGAATATCCTGGAAAAGCTCATTTATTTCAGTAACTCAATTTAAAAAGTGAAACTCGTATATTATACATTTATTACACCCAAAGTGGAAAATGTCATCCTTCATTTGTTTTAATTTTGATTAGTATGGCTTACAGCTCATGGAAGCCCAAAATGTAGTATCCCAGTAAATTATAATATTGTGAAAAAGTTCAATATTGTAGTCTTAAGGTGTCAAACTCTAATCAGCTAATTAACTAAAAAAATCTGCAAAGGTCTCCTGAGACTTTGAATGGTTTCTCAGTCTGATTCAGTAGGCTACACAATCACAGGGAAGACTGCTGACTGACAATCATTGACACCCTCCACAAGGAGGTTAAGACTCAAAGGTCATTGCTTAGGAAGCTGGCTGTTCACAGAGTGCTGTATCCAAGCATATTCATAGAAAGTTGAGTGGAAAAGTGTGGTAGGAAAAGGTGCACAAGCAACAGGGATAACTACAGCTTTAAGAGGATTGTCAAGCAAAGGCCATTAAAAAATTGGGGGAGCTTCACAAGGAGTGGACTGAGGCAGGAGTCTGTGCACCAAGAGCCACCACACACAGACGTATCCAGGACATGGGCTACAACGGCCGCATTCCTCGTGTCAAGCTACTCCTGAACCAGAGACAATGTCAGAAGCGTCTTACCTGCGCTAAGGAGAAAAACAACTGCCCACACTGCCAAAAGTACCAATACCTGGTTGTCTCATGAGAGACACAAGACCCAACGATGCAGACGAGCTAAAGGCCGCTATCGAAGCAACCTGGACTTCCATAACACCTGAGCAGTGCCACAGGCTGATCGCCTCCATGCCACGCTGCATTGATGCATTAATTCATGCAAAATGATCCATAACCAAGTACTGAGTGCATAAAGCAGCCGATATTTCTGTATTAAAAATGCTTTTTTAACTGATCTTATGTAATTTTCTAATTTTCTGAGATACAGAATTAGGGGTTTTCATGAGCTGCAAACCATAATCAAGATAAAGACAAACAAAAGCTTGAAATATTTCACTTTGTGTGTAATTTATCAGCAATATATATATTAAAAATGTAATTACTGAAATAAATTAACTTTTCCACGAGATTCTAATTTATTGAGATGCACCAAAAGGCATTTTTTTATCACTTCATCATGGCCTCTTTCAAGAGCACCAGTTAGTGAGAAGAAAAACTACATCAACGATGTAGTTCATTAGTTGGTCGAGTAATAGCTTTTTTCAACCTGGCTCTGAGAACACAGAAGGAACCTTAAAACAATTGAATATATTGGCGGCGCCTAAATCTTTTGGATGTGATTTTTCTAAATAGAGTCAAAGAAATAATTGTGTTGCTATTTCTTTATCTGTGTTAAGTCAAAAATATGTTCAAGTGTTGGTGCAACAGGCAGTACTAAATGGGTGGACTCCTCAGTTGTGTGCCAGTATTGGGGACACGATATCAAAATGTAACAATGGCATAACAGAAATGGAATACATCGAACTTCAAGATGATGACTGAATTTTCATTTTTGAGTGAACTTATCCTTCAACACTTTCCATTCTTAAGACTTACCCTAAAAAAGATAATGAGTGAGTGAAGTCTGGTTTTTGGTCAAGTCAACATTTACAGTCCACTAACAACAGGTCTTCAAACTATATGACCAGACAAAGACGCTGCAGGTGTTACATTTGACAATGAGATGCTCTACTCTGCCACATCATTCAGAAACAATTCAGATCAATAAACTAAACTCTGCTAAAATAAACTGTCAAAGTATGACAAGAAAAACATTTTGATAACTTCACAAGCTTGGTTCCTGGTGAACTCTTCTTTTCGCAGGCACCAGGCTCTCTTAGTTTGTGCAAACCACCAAACCCCTTGGGCGGCTGTAGCTCAGAGGTAGAGTCAGCGTCTTGTTATTGGAAGGTTGCTGTTTCCATTCCCCTGGTCTGCATGTTAAAGTGTCCTCAGGCAAGATACTGAACCCCAAACTGCTCCTGATGAGCTGGTCGGCACCTTGCATCGCAGCCACCGCCATCAGTGTATAAATGTATGAATAACTGTAATTTGCTTTGGACAAAAGCGCCTGCTAAATGCCCTAAATGTAAATGAAGTGAAGGAAACTATAACTAAGGCCTCCTGGTTGAAAATCACTCACATCGTGGGATCACAGGCTCTTATCATAATGCTAACAGCATGGTCCTGCATGTGTTTCCCATAAAGCAGTGGAAGTGGGGAAAAGGTCGATAAGAGAAGGCTTAGTGGTGGGGAAGCTTCAATCAGTAAAGCATGTAGGAGTATAGTCTGCTTTTGTCAGTTGGTCTCATTTTGGTAAAAAAAAACAAACAAACAAAAAAAAACATCCCTCAAATGGAACACACCCACGTCATGCTTATTCATCCCGCCGGTCAGTGTGGGGGCTGGGTCAAAGGGAGCAGAAGTATCTATGCACAGGGAAAGCAGCGAGTCCAGCCAGAGCTATGCCCAGACTGTCTCCTACACTGGCAGCAGCCATGGCAAACTCCCTCTGTCTGTCTTCAGTCTGTGGGAGAGAAGACATGTGGCATTTCATGTACAATGATGATGATGAATGCAATGATTGAGTATACAAGGTGATTATTCTGCTATATGTTAATATTTTGAGATCGTGGACAAAACATTTGTATCATCTTTTAATATAATGCACTCAACCCACTACAGCCTAAATAATAAACATTTGATCTCTAATGTAAGTCGTAAGTCTCAAATAGTAATGAAGGTCAGGCCTCAAGCATCTGTTTTGGAGGAGCCCCTATAATGTAGTCTTTAAAGAGCCAGAGAAGTCAGGATCCGGGGCGGTGGGGGTTCAGGATGGTTGGATGGGTAATACACAGGATTTGACTGGTAATAACATTTTAGTCCTTACACAATGTACATTTCCACTAATGTTTTTTTAATACCTGCTGAGACGGCCATGTTGCTGTTTGAGACGTGTACTGAGTGAGATGATGTCGTTCACTGACCGGTTTAACTCAAAACTAGACGATTTTGTACTATTTTTATGACAAACAGCGACTTGGTTGACTTTCAAAATATCTTTTCACAAATGTAATTTTTAAGCAGTTCAAACGGGATCAAAATGTATTTGTCTCTCACCATTGACTACTTGAAGCCGTTAAGCAAAAATACAGATCTGTTTTTGTAAAAAAAAAAAAAAACGTGGTCCATTTGACGGCTCTTTGTAGAAACTGCTGTAAAAAATTACATTACATACATTGTGTCATGGCAACAAGCTCACACTAAAGTAACTCCACCAATTTCCACATTACACTGTGTTTACAGGTGTTGGGGAGTATGACTGCATATGTATCACCTTTTATATTCCATACATTCTTCTTTCTGTTCAAATCCTGGTCCCTACATTACCCACAACAAAAGACTTTATAGTACTGTTTTAACAAAGCAATTGATGGAAAGTTGACCTGACCTCCTTGCTGATGAAGTAGAAGGTGTTGACATAAGCAGCTCCACCTAGCAGACCCTCATAGAGGACAATAGTAAACACCAGCCAGGCATTGGGCAGGAACTGGTAACGCACTGCAAACAGGAGCAGCACTGCATTCACCACCTGTGGGGGGCAGAGAGGAGGGGAGGGGAAGAACAGAGAGCCTGGGAGTCAGCATGTCACAAACTGCATTGAAACCCACATGGTTCCACAGTCACAACATCAATATCAACAGGAATGTGACATCTGAACAAATGTGGCTACTTGGTAAGCTATATGAAGTAACCAGAACTTTCAATTGTATTTGTACTGCTGTCTGTGGTTTATATCACTATACCTGTTGTTTTGATGATAAGGGGTCACTATTCTTATACATTATACATTTACCAATGGGTTCGCATCACTTCAAAACGCTGATTTGATCACTGTTCGAACTTTAATGACAGCTTGGGTTGCATAGTTGGTTATGAGGATAGATGATTGTGGTTCTTAAAAACAAAATTTAAACAATCAATGAAATTAAAACTGGATCAGGATCATGATCATGAAACCGGAACAAGTTCAAATGTATTATTCTCTGAGAGATTAATGAAATTGTTGAAAAACACCCTAGCACACATTCCTGTATCTGAGAGTTAATGAGGTCTATTATGTGAAGTTTGTTGGAATTCGTTTTTTGTGTAATCCTGCTGACAAACCAACCAACTGATTTCAAGATCACGATTCAATTTGATCTTCTATATAAAACGTGTTTTCAGCACTGACGGCTATGGCATTGTTAGACTATCACACCTCGAATTGTAAAGATTAACTGATCATTAGTTTTATGCCCTGAAAACTGTCATTTAGATTTCAAACTCTTATTTAAAAACATAGTGGCATTTTACAACAGAGGTTTGGTCAACAACAAATACCAAAATATGGAAATTCAGTTCAGTTCAGTTGTTTTGTTGTTAATTATAGTTTTAGGTTCTCAAATCCATCCCAGGTAGACCACCTTTCAAAACAAATTGCAACACTTGTCCTGGTGCAAGTGTTTGAAGGTGCAGCTGTAGGGTACCAGTAAGATAGCTGTGCCTAAATTATGGTCAAGCAACATATATAATGTATGTTTACCCAATAACCTGTAGATAATTACTGCACCTACTAAGCCGTTAACTCTGACCATATTTAGTTGCCCAATGCTTAACGAAAAGGAATATCCAACTAAAAACTGTTGTTAACTGTTGGTGTTTAAATAAGGAAATATGTAATCAAGTCAGTCTCACATTTCACCCCTATTCTGATGAATTGTACTTTATACTTCATTTCTCACCTGCAGCGCAGAGAGAGCCCACAGTTTCCTGATCTTCACACAGCACAGGGAGGATCGAGACACCAACACTCCCACCTGGTACAGGGTCTGGTACCTGAGCACATACACAAATAACAACCAAATGTAAGTCCATACCCTTGATTATTTAAATAAGTTGTTCCTTCAGAATAACATTATAGTGACGTTAACTGACCAGCGATACTGTTCTGCATGGGACAGGAAAAAGTTCGGGAAATACAAAAGTTCCATCTAGAAAAGAAAAAATCTGCATTATAATCAAAATGATTACAATTCCATCTCTCAGTGTGTTATATTGGAACTTATACCTCCCTACACCAGAGGGAAGCTGGATTCGACTTAACACCTTGTAGTGATATGAATGTGAGGCCAGAGGGCACCAGAGAACTTACCATGCCCTGATTGATGAAGTACTCAGCAAAGTACACCAGTCCCAGTGGAAACACAAACCCCAGCAAGCCCTGCACACAGCATCGACAGTGTAACCAGACACAAACTGAAACACTAAAGTCTGAGGTAAAGACAAAAGTACCTTTAATTCTTACTTTGATGATGTGCAGTTTCTCTGTGAAGGTGAGAGGTCCAAGGGGCCTGTCCTCTGTAACATTCAGAGTGAAGACAACATTGCCTGTTATCACTACATTTAAGCTAGGGTCTACAATCCTGGAGAGCTAGCAAGTATGGAGGACTAAACCTGACATAAGTATAAATAAATAAATAAATAAATAAATAAATAAATGCATACATACATACATACATACATACATACATAAATACTGTACAGTGTACAGGAATCAGCGCCGCTAGTAAGACAGAAGTAGCAGGCCCTCATCGAGCACACTCCTGCAACCAATCATGCTCTTGACTGAGGTTAGGACCTCCTACCTCCTCATTTACATATGGACACAGAAATACAGAAATAAACAAATGCAGGTGAACAGAAATACAGAAATAAATAAAAAGCATTTATTCTATTATTTATACATTTATTTCAGCATTTATTTATTTATTTCAGCATTTATTTATTTATGCATTTATTTATTTTTACATTTATTTATGTATTTATTTATGCATTTATTTATCTATCTATTTATTTATTTATTTATTTATACTTATGTCAGGTTTAGTCCTCCATAAGCAAGATTTGAAAGTGGCACCTCCTCTAAGTTTCACCCCCCCTCCCCACCCCGTCAGTGCTCCGTCCAAAGCCACTCCCCCACAAACTTGAATGCGCATCTCAGCAGGGAGAAGGTGATGTCTGAGCAAGACGCAGCAATTCAGCTAAATTTAGCACGGAGCAGACAGGAAGTCAAGCGCTGAAATAACAAACTACATCCGGTTACTTTTCAAAATAAAACACTCAGTGTTGACACCAGCACACATCATGAGGCCAGCTGTCTACCTTACTGCTCCGTAGTGGACTCAAACCGCAACTGGTGGGGGTTGCCGGAAGGCGGAGCAAAACCGGATCGGAGCCGCTATCCAGTGAAAATTGGGCCGACTCATTAGCCATTCTCATGGCAAAAAACAACACACAAAGAAGCTAACGTTAGCATTGGGCTAATACAAGCTACAAACCTAGCCAAGTTGGCAAACCTTACATATTTCATGAAAATAACAAATCCCCCTGAACACAAAACAAATAATTACCTGTCCAACAGAAAGAGAGCAACCTCTGCATCACTTTTCAAGCCCTTCACATGCCCCAGTTGTCTCCACCGCTCAACGCCGCACCGATGTTGACTCAGTCCGACCTCTTTCTTTATCCAGAGCCTTTATCGTGGCAGCCTTTTCTGCCTCAGGCTTTCTTTTCTTTGCCTTTTTAGCAGGGTGAGCTGTTACAAGTAACACTGGCTGCATTTTCTCTGCCATTCTAACCAAATGAACGTCTTCTCCAGCAACTCCATATTTCTGCAGAGGAGTGTGCTGAATATTTCCGGCATCAGTGAAACGTAACGTGCATGCGTGGAGGAGAGAGGGACAGAACGAGACATGAAGGCATCTGACCAAGGATAGCACGGATTGGTCAGCTTTTCTCAGTCCTGCAACTGCCACAGAGGTCCGATTATTTCCGTTCCGTACAGAGTGCTGCAGTGGACGAGGAAATCAACTTTAAAACTGTCTGTGCATCTAATGACATGAGCGCTTCATTATGGAGAAGCAGTAAAGTCACTCGCCCCATTCACACAGGAGAAGACGCAGCCGCGGTTCGCCAATTCTCCGCCAATGGTGATTCACACAGAGAGAAGCATCTCCGCCTTAAAGACGAACCGCTGTGAATTCACACAGAAAGCCACCGCTGTGGCTCCTCAAGAGGCGTGACGGTGACATCATGATGATGACGTCAGTTTGTTTTCAAGGTGTTTCCCTGGTGTTCCCCCTGTCAATCCGACTCCCTCACTTGTGGGGAAGGAGGCTTTTTTCCGGGGGAAAGTTAACTAAAGTCTCAGTCCGGAGGGCTGACCGTTGAGGTGATTTATTTTCATTACAAACACTTGGTGAATTAAAGTTTTTTGCTGGTTACAGATGCTGTTTTTCAGGCAGAAATGTGACGAAGAGTCGCTAGGACAGACGCTTCTTCACGTATATCTGGAGTATTGTTTTCCTCATATAAGTTGCCAAAGACAGTTACAGATACTACGTAATTTTTGTTTGGTCATGTAACGTTGCTTTGTGGGACATTTCTCTGTATTAAGTTGAATGAAGGACCTGTGTAGTTAACCGACAGTCAGATCAACACGCCCTCAATAAGCCGCGGCTTGTCCATTCACACTGGTTCGTTTCACCAATAATACAGCCCTGATACTACCTCTGGAGGCTTATCAGAGCCAGAGCGAAATTTCAGCCCTCGCGACCTCCAAGAGATCCATACTGAGACGGAGGCGGGGATTGGCGTACTAAAGCCGCATCCAAAAGCCAGTATGAATGGAGCTACAGTAGCTCAGGTTCTGCAGGTCCAGTCACTGCACCAGCCATTCATTATCCTCAAGAGTTTATCCTTTGCAGCTCATCACGAGGCTGACATATAGGGACAACAACCATTCACACTCACATTCTACAAGCAAATTAAAGCTTATTAACCTCACTTGCAGGTCTTTAGATTGTGGGAGGAAGCCAGAGTTCCAGAGTAGCAGATCATGCAAACACCGAACAGTAAGGCCCTGCCCCAGCTGGGTCTTAAACCCAGTACCTTCTCGCTGTGAGGGAACACGGTTACCAACTGCATTGCCATAACATAACATGCCATCATCTCCTCACATCGCAGTGGTCTGCTGGGAAACATCGGGTCCTGGCATTCATGAGGATGCTACTTGCCGCAAAACACCCACTCAAACACTGTCACAGACCAAGTACAGCCCTACAAGCCAATTGCCCTCCCCGATGGCAATGGCCCCCCCAGCAGGACTGTGCACCCTACCACAACACAAAAACTGCTCAGGAAGAGCTTGAGGGACATGAAAAAGAGCTCAAAATGTCGACAGGGCCTTCAAAAGAACCCACACCGATCTGTCATCCGTGGGACATTCAGGAACAAGTCTGATCCATGGAGGAACTGCCCACCCGGAGGACACGTTGGGAGGACTTATGACAATGCATCAACAGGTCAGAACTGTTTTGGCTGCACAAGGAGAACCAGCACAATATTCGGGTGGTGTATCTAATCCAAATCCAATACTGTCTCCTCAAGGGATGCATTCTTTCACCAGCACTGCATCTAGAGAAAGCTGGATACACATTACATCTTTTTTTTATATATATTTTTTTGGCCTTTGAAAGGGCAGCTGAAGACATGACAAGAAACAGACTGAAAGAGAGGAGGATTGACACGCAACAAAGGGCCCCAGGCTGGGACTCAAACCCGTGGCCACCGCAGCGAGGACAAAGCCTCTGCACATGGGACACCCGCTTTACCCACTGAGCCAACACACATTACATCTTTTGATTGTCTCTTTTTTGGGTGGATATGTTAGATACGTTGGCCACAATAATGACAGTACCACAACACAGCGATTCCTCAGTAATAAAAATGTTGCAAGACAATAATCTAACAATATCATGGTATCTGTCCAACTGAAACCAGAATTTGTATTTATTTACCACACTGTGGTGTCAGCTTCACAGAATTCGACATGAACTGAGATGAAACAACAGATTAAAAGTGCATAGAGCAGTGATGTGGTTTTCAGTATGGTGATTCCCACAGGACCCACAGATGGTTTCTTCGCAAAAATCCTATATCTGAAAACAAACACTGGCTATGGCTATAAGACTATAAGGCTGCCCTCTGAAAGTCGATGAGCTGTCAGTCAAAGACTAATTTTGCCAGAGTAAGTAGGTAAAGTTTATTAGAATAGCACCTTTCACAGATCTAAAATCACTACGTACTTCACAATAATAAAAATCACAAGTTTAAGCAATATAAATTGAGTAAAACCAGATAAGTTCATTTCTATGGTTTCAAAATGGCACATCTCCAGTACAATAAAACATCAACCATCATCACTGTCATGAGAGAATACAGAATTGATCAGAGCTGACCACTGTTGGCAGCGACCCAGTGAGTTTATTAAGCAATGCCAAGTTTGTAGCTTTGATTGTTGAAATCTGTGTGTTAGGGACTGGTCTTGCAGCAGAAAATATCATGATTATTGAGATGTGCCCACATTGTGCAGATGTTTGGATTTGGATGTCAATTTTCCTTTTATAATTATTTCAATATGGATTTGCGGTTCACAATGCATCATTATCAGGGAAAAAATATGCTGTGTCCTCTGGATGCATTGACAGTGTGTTCACCACATCCTTTTGGATTTTAATGCATCAGACAGGCAGGATGTCTACCTGTCAACATCACTAATAGTCTTATCTCAGTGTCTCTTTATCACACACACTGACTGTAACGTGTCCATGTATGTGAGCGTCATCTCTCCAATGTAAAATAGCCATAAACTGACAAAAAGAGAACCAAGAATTATTTACTGACTTGCCCATTGTCCAACCTTTGTTCAACATCTCTACATATCAAGTTGCTGTAAAAGGTCCGTGAAGGGCCAAACAGCTGAGAGAGAACAGAATACCTTGCTTGAAGATAACTGAAAAAGTTTGATTTGGGAAGACTAAATGTTTAACCCAACTGCCCAAAAGATGCCAAGCTGTTGTCTATGAACAAATTCCTAAAGCGCACAATTGCCTTTCTGTGCCATTCTTGGAAGGACAAAATCCTGAGTGGACGGTTTAAAGAGATGGTTTGATGCAGGGGGGCTTTTGCCACGCCATAGATATGAACAGATAACTGAATCGAGGTGTTGAAAAAAGGACCCAGGAATAAGAGCGGTCAGGCCTGAAAAAGTTAAAAATTGTTGGTAGAATGGTCATTTTGTCTGAACTGATACGTCCAACAAAAGACATTGACAGGCGTGACCACTGTGTCAGTAGTTGTTTAGTTCGTTTTAACAACGTGATCAGATTCTCTTGGAATAGATCTTTGTACGTCCTTGTACCTGAGGTGCCGAAGTTGGAAAACTTTTTGTTCTCCATTTTAAAAAGGCATATTGGTAAGGTCCAGACATTGCATCTCAATATTAATAGGAAAGAACCTGAAAGTTCACCAAACTGACTGAGCAGCGACAGAGAAGGGGCCAATGAGGCGTTGGGTAAGAATGAAGAGCAATAGACTGTCAGCATAAAGTGAGATCCTGCGCTCCGTGTCATCCCCTCCTGATGCCAGATATATCCTTGCCAGTGCGGCATGCTGTGGCAAGTGGCTTGATGGCCATATCGAAAAGCATGGGGCTCAGGGGGCACCTGTGGCAGATCTGCGATGTAGACTGAAAGGTCTTGACCATTGTGAATTAGTATGAATTGAAACTGTGGGGTGTTATTAGAGTAATTTAATCCATGAAGTAAAACCGAATCTGTCAAGCACAGAAAACAAGTCCGCCCATTCGACCTGGTCGACACACTCATCTTCAGAGGCAGAGTAGATGATGTCATATTTGTCGAAGAAATGGCTGAAGCTATTTCCGGCAAGGATATAGGTTCTTCTAATCTCTTCCTTGGATCAAATGGGATTCCACGGTGTATGGCTGAATGTAGAAGTCTCTGAACGCTTCATTCATTTGTAAGTGATCTGCAGTAATGTGGCCATTTGGCAAGCGGATGTTAGGGTGTGATGGACATGTGAATCTTTTTTTTTTATTCACTGCCAGATGGATATAAAGAACGCCACACATCACAGACAACATAGTCACAAAAAAAGGCATGAAAGCAAGAGAGAATATGTATTAAGTTCTGGAAGCAATTAAAAAACCTGTGTCATCCACATCTACAAGTACTACTAGCGTTTTATAGAATTTACCCAAAACAATCATTATATTATTACATAATATATATAGTATTATGCAGAAGGAAACATCCTGACTGATGAGGACTGAAACACCTCTGGCTTTGGCTTAAAAAGAGGAGTGAAACATCTGACACGACCATTGTGATAGCAGACGGTTATTAAATGAGCTACAAATATGTGTTTCTTGTAGGCTATTCCTGTTTTAAGTTGTTTTAGATGTAAGAAGAACTTTTTTATTTGAACAGGGTGGTTTAGACCAACATGTTTTATTTTTATCAAGAACTTGCAGCTCCTGCAATTTGGATATTGCACTTGGCTAAATTGTGATTTCGATAATATTTCAATGCATTTTTTGGTCCTATTTTAAGCAGAGCCACCTTTTTTACTCACTAACTACAAATTGTAAATATCAAATATAATAAATATGAACAAATATAATGCTCTACTGCTAATTGTGTGACAGTGTCCATCACATTAAATTTGATCACATCTGTTTCCCCGAACAAGACCATGCAGATTATGTTATCACTTCCAGTGCAGATGCTCGTACATATCTGAAAGACACGCGATTTCCTCTTACCAAAACAAGATACCATAACTGGAGTCACTGTGGTTATCTGATCTCACAAATGATAAGGGGAAGGGCCAGCGTCTTATTATCACTGGTTTGATTCCCCTGGTCTGCATGTACAAGTGTCCTTGTGCAAGACACTGACCCCAAACTGCTCCTGATGTATTGGTTGGCGCTCTGCATGGCAGACTGTCTGTTCAATGTAAATGAAACTAAACTACAGTTAATCTTCCGAAACTGACAAACTAATCAGATTACAATCTGATTAGTTTGTCAGTTTGTTAAATGTGTTGCACATGATGTATTGCACAACTGCAACTAATGTTAAACTGCTATTAAATAAGCTTACTCACCAAGCAACTAACATACATCTGTGCATTTCTAAAAGTTCTGCTTTCACTGGATTTCTCTATTTTAATAAGATTAGTTTTAATTAAAACAATTAATGCAGTAAGTGTATGACATGTACCTGGGGTTGATTTCTCCTGCTCCTCTTCTTCTGATCCGTCCATCAGCTGCCGTCTCTCATCTGAGTCCACAGCTGCATATTCGGTCTCCCTGATTTTCCACTGAGGTAACGAGAGTGGAGGAACCAGCAGGAGGAAGTAGCTGACAGTGACATTGGGATGAACAAAAAATTAGAACCAGGAAGAATGGTTTATTAGTATTGTGACTGAACCAAGAGAAGGAATGAACAGAGAAGACAGCCAAAACATGTGAAGGGCACATCTAAATTTGAATTTATTGTGGAATCCAAATATCATAATCATACTGTTATACAATTACAGAATTTAGTGAATTACAGAGAACACTGGTCATTCTTGTTGGACTTAACCATAATGTACTAAATGAGACTAAAAAGGTGGCCAGTACTTCCAAGCAGTGAATGACTTATAGCAAAACAAAGTACTTCCAGACTTACCTGATCAACATAGCAAATGGGACAACCAACATGATGAGAAGTGTAATCTGGGGTGACAGGCCGACTTGGGTGAGGCCTGAGTAGATTAAGGCTCCAGCAACACCAGCGCCACCAGTACCTGAGCCCCAACCTCCCAGTACATCCCTGAGGTAAAAGGGAAACAAGTGCTTGACAGATGACAGATACACTACAAAAAACACCAGAGAGATACATACAGACATGCGTACACACGGTTTGTGAGGCCATCAGCAGCTACAGGTACATTATTAATGGCTCTGTTGCAGTGGTACCAGCGACCATTTATATTAACCATTAACCATTTACATTTGCTGATCTATGATACTGAATTCTACCATATTAATGTTCTTCAAACATGTAAAAAAATTGCAAGTGTAAATGAATAATCATGTCTGTCAGGACTTTTGAAAGTTCTTGCTTGAGGGTTCATTCAAGGAATCTCTGACTGCCAAAGATATTTCTATATCTAGGACAATTCTGAACAGCCTCTGATCACAATAAGCCAAGCCTATTTCCAGCTTTCCAAAAGGAGAAGTGATGAAATCTTTCTTTTAAAAAAAAAAGGTAATTTCAATGTACTATCTCATAATTTGCCTTAGTAACACTTGATTTATGATGAATATATAATACAACATATTTCCTAAAATGTTTTTTTATTTATTTAAAGTGTTTTATTATTTTTCATAATTATAAACATGATACATTCAACCATACATACAAACAAGTAAAACAGACAACAACAGAAAGGAGGGCACAGAAACGAACAAAAAACAAGACATAGGCAGGTAGGTATGCGATTCAATCAGTAACATATATTCAGATGTGAGGGGCAGTCCATTATTCAGGTAGAGCGTATGGCCTTAATGCCATACACATCAATACAAGACAATAAAGACTGTCTATGCATGGTTTAGCTGTTCTCTCTTGATATATTTTTGCCAAGCCTGTCCCACTGTTCGTTTGTCATGTCATTTTCACTGTTTAATCTCCCCAACATTTTCTCACATGCAACAGTTTCCATCATCTGAGTTCTCCACATATTCAGTGTGGGAACCCGAGGCTCCTTCCAACACCTCAAAATTACCCGTATACAAGTCATTAGGCCAGTTTTTAAGATTCCAAAAATATGTTTGTCTAAGTGTGATACCATGGTTCTGTCTCCAAGGAGACATAGTCTTGGAGACCTGGGAAGTTCGCAATTCAGCCATTTGCCCATATAATCTATTACATTTTCCCACAAGGGGAAGATCTTAGAACATTCCCACAATGCATGTATAAATGTGCCACTTTTTTCCCCACACTTCCAGCATAGATCATTGTTAAGTAAACCCATTCTATTAAGTCTTGATGGGGTAAAATAATATCTATGAATTATTTTATACTGAATAAATTTGCCTCTGGCTTCTCTTATGTATTTGGAAAGAATCCCCTCCCATGTTTTTTCATCCAGCGTGCAAGACAAATCCTTCTCCCATATCCTCTTGAGATTACTGCAACCATTACTGTTTGTCCAAGGACACATTTCATACCATTTTGATGCTTTATGATGCAGTTTAGTTAGCTGTAAATAACACTCAACTGGACCCTTGTCCTGACCAGCGGGAACAACCTCTTTAATACAGTGTCTAGTTTGTAAATATTTCCAAAAATGGCCTCCACACAAGTCAAAAAGTGAAATTTTTCCTTAAATCTGATTAGATCTATTACCATCTTAACCGTTGAGCCCAATAGATAGTCTGTCTATCTATCTTTATTTTGGGATTATGCCATATGGGTGCATATTTTTGGGTATACTGGGAAATTTTACATCTCTTAGGTACCTCTTGCCAAACCGTTTTTGAATGTTCTAAAATAGGGTTGATCATTTTATTTTTCTCATGTTTGACTGTTTGTGCAAGAGCCTCAATGGGTCTAAAGGGGAAGGTGAGTTCCCGCTCAATCAGGACCCAGTCCAGACCAGCACCGGTTTCATCCCAGTGTTTTGTAAGCTTGGACATCTCAAATGCAACACTATAATATTTTATGTTCGGTAGTGACATACCCACTCCCTTCTTAGACTCACATAATATATCTATACGAATTCGAGGTCTTTTCCCATCCCAGAGAAATTGTTTTATCATTTTGTCATATCTTATTAATTGTTGTTTTGGAATGCATGTGGGTATCATCCCAGTTAAGTAATTGATTTGTGGTGCTACAACCATTTTTATTGTATTTACTTTACCCCATAAAGTCAGACGTAGCTTACTACAGTCCGAATTTGTCAAAATTAACTTGGCCTAAAATGTAATTTAAAAAAATTCAGTCCAGGAAGAATTAGGCTTCCATACATGTAATCATGAGGCATAATGAAACGTTGAACGTCTGAACAGCAGGATGTCAAATTAACAACCTTGGTTATTAATAGTACAAGTTCAATTTAAGGAAAATCATGTAACAACTAGTTGTCTTTTAACAACATGTCATTAATTTTGAAAATGGTTTCGAAACAGCATAATATATGCAGTATTGTATAATGACCCCTTGTTTGAGCCCTTTGCTATAACAGAATATACCTTACACTTTAGGTGCAGTTCAATTTTAAGCTTGTCATCTGATCTAAATGTATAGTTCGAGAAAGTTACATGAGGTTGGAAAAAGACAGTAAGAAGTATTTACCTGCTGAAGAAGACGGTGAGAGACAGGAAGGACAGTTCTCCGAGTCCAGCGCTGATGCTGGCAAAGATCACCCCTGGAAACAGTCATAGAGAGGCTCATCTCAGTGAGTCAGGTGGGGAGAGACAGAGTTGCCTGGGAATGCTCATGAATAACAAGAAAGTAATAATCACAGGGGGACTAAGGTAAGTTATCACTCTGTCTGAAACTGAAACTGAACTGCTACATAGGTACCAGTTAGTTCTGTTCTGTAATGTTGACTGCTGACTGGAGCTGGAGGAGAAATGTACTTTACCACATTAAAACAACAGAGGGGAGAGGGGAAAAGACTGGGAGAACCAGAGTCTCTGGTGAGTGCTGAGCTAAGTGAGAGGTTCACGTGAATTCAATCACACAGACAAACACACCCTTGGTATATGCCACTGCTCATTACCTTACAGCTAATGCAAGCAGTAAGGTAATCTGGCATTAGGGGGTAATAAATGCTCACAGGAGCAACGTAAATAAACATAGATGATCCCAGAGTCACACTCTTGTGAGTAAAGCAAAGATAACATTGTGAATTTGGTAGTGAACACTCTGTCAATATACCTGATGAGACTAAGGTCTCATTTACACAACAACAGTTTTGCTAAAAAGAGAACATTTCCCTTTGCTTTTTAAAAAAGTTTCCATATGACAACATTGTGAAAATGATCTTCTTGCAGACGGAGCAGTGACTTTTTCAAAACCCGCAAAATGTGACCAGTTTGTTACTGGAGCAGTCAGTGGTAGAGTTTACAATATGAAATCCTGGAAATCCTGAGAAATATAATGTGCAAAAAAAAAGTCATAATGTTCCTGTGAGTTCAGCTATTTGTGCTGTACATTCACAAATTACATTCATAGATTCCTTTTTATACCTTTTTTTTTTAAATCAGAGGTTTAAAAAGCTGTAGCCTAAAATCCTGTATTGCTGAGAGGTACAGATTATTTCCTCTTGATTTACTTAACAAATATACATTTAAATATTCCCCATTCTGAGTTCCACATTTCATTACCATTCACACTTTTATCTTAATTCGTTTTCAGGGTGAGCAATTTCTATTTTAATTTGACTTCAGTTTATTTATGACCTGATTATTCCTAGCTGTGCAGCAGATAAATAACCTTTAAATTGCATCTCTGTGTAAGGCCTGGTTTGCCTAAGCATCCAGTAGCAGTAGGTAAGCCATGATTCAGCTGCTGAACACACTCGATCATCCCGGGGTTTTTATAGTCTTAATTAGAATCAATTGACCAATAGTATTTTGAACCACAAATAAACAATCCAATCACTTAAGTTCCTCGAAAACATACAGGCTGATGATCTAAATTTGGACACATGCATTATACAAACAAACTGTGGACTGCTCTCAAGCACTCTTACAACTTTCTATTATCAAAGAGAAGAGCAAAATTAAGAAAACATTAGTAAATCCCTTGACTCAATGGGTGCTAACAAAATAAGAGAAAATCAGGGATACCAACAAAAATACGCAAAAATTAGTTGGAACATCGCTTCTTGCATGAAGCCCATTGTCTCCAAAAATGGTTGCAAATGTGACTACTTGGTCACAGTCTGGAGCCCTGCTTGGAAACATTTGGGATGCTGTAAGTACACAACAAAGGTCTACTTTTTTAAACTTTAATGCTGAAATCTTAAGTGATAAGGTCTTTACTTAGAGCATCAGTAAATTTACAGATGAAGTTCGCCCCGCAACATTTACATTCACTCAGACTCATTGTCCAAAATCCTGCAGCCACTGCTGCCTATAATCAACTTAGTAAGAGTGATAGTTCAATCTATAAGAAGAAGTAAATTGCGATTTCATTGAGAGTGCACAGAAAGTAGCAGCATCAGAAGAGCCAATGGGGGTATTCTCTGTTACATAACTGCTTGCTTAGTTAGATTATTTTGCCTCCTTATCTTCAAGTCCTTTGATACAGTTTTCTGTGTTAAATAAAGTCTATACAAACACACTTAACTTGAACTTATATATCAGTTTTAATTTCCTGTCAGCTTATCTTAATGTGGTTATTTCACAGAAATATGATACATTAAGATAAGCTGACAGGAAATGAAACCCAGGCAAAAGATTCAATGCCAAGATAATGCAACGTGATGTCATCCAAAACGACTTGAGCCATGTCCTCGTTTTCAAGCTTACTAACACGGGTGATCTCTGACAATTCTTTCCATTCCTAGCAGGGTCTTCTGCAGTGTTCTGCTCAAAAAGTCACAGTAAGTGTTGCAATAACCACCACAATGTTATGATCCGCTTCTATGACGACAAGCACGCCAAGTTTCTCAGTTACACCAGTGGACATGCCTAAAGTTCAAGGTTGTTCGTGTCTGTCAAACAGAACCAGCATGCCCGTAATTTCACCAAGATCAAGATTCTCAGTTTTTGCAGCCATTTATTAGCCAGCGTGGCAGGTAGCCCTCAGTGTTCGCCAAACAGAAAAACCTTAATACATCCTTTCGAATAATAGTACACAAGTGTAAAACGTTAGCAATGTAAACACTGACTCAAAACACCAGCCTTAAATGAATAGAAACAAACGGAGACAGATGGGCCAGCTGTGAAGTCCAGGAGAAGAAACAGTCCTCCATACTAATTACCTGCCTGCTTACATCACCTCAGCATTCATTTTGGTGGTGCAAATTCAAGAACCATTTTGTCTGAAAACAACTTTTGATAAAAGCCATGATTAAAATGAACCATATCTCTGTAAAGAAAGGTGTCTTTACCTAGAATGCTCATCCACACAGCTGAGGAGAAGGACACAAGCAAGAAGCTTGTAGCTGCCATGACTGCGCAGAACAAGACTCTGAAACTGAAAAACAGAACATTTTGTGATGCTACTTTCAGCCATGATGCTAAAAGCTGATGAAAAAACCTTAGAGGATCTGACAGGAGCTGAAAATATCAATATTTCTAAATGTAGGAAACCATCATCTTAGCATGGGTTTAATGTAGTGTTTTATAATTACACGTTATTACTTACGCTTATTTTTTTTAGGAAACCAGGAATTTGACTCTGGTTAAGTTTGCGCTTAGTCTACAGGGAATACTATAATAATAAATAATAAAAACTAATAAAAACATAATGATTGAAACATTCAGACAAATATGTACAAGATAGTGCAATTGTAAATAGTGCAAGTATTGACAGGGGTTATTGCACACAGTTTTTCTAACTCTGACTGTGGAGTGTTCATCGGAGTGACAGCCTGAGGGAAGAAACGGTCTCTGTGTCTGGTCACTTTGGCTTACAGTGCTCTGTGACACCAACCAGAGGGGAGGAGCTTGAATATTTACCTACGCTTGAGTGTAAATAGTGACATTGTCTATTATCAGCCCAGAGGCAGACAGCATTGTAGGCTACAGAGACCTGTGCCTCATTTATTTTGTTCTATTTTATCATTTTACACTTTCACTATAATATATATTTAGGGTTAGGTGCTTTTATCATCTTGAGAACTCACCTTTAATCGTCATCTTACTAAATTAATATGAATTACTGTCTTATCAAATTAACTTTGTTGGCCATGTTTGGTCAATTTGGTTGTTTAATCCATTCTAAACCGCCTACATTTCTATCAAAATCATTAAATTGCATTTGATTTGTTTCAAAGGTGCTATATGATTACATTTTGATTGCTTGATCTATTAATTGATTTATTGATTGATTGACTGATTGATTGCTAAGTGGGCCTTGGCCACTTTGGCCAAATTTGCAGGGACAAAGTTCACCACCACATTCAGACATCTACTGCCTACATTTTATTACACATTACATTACACATTTTAAGTGAAAACAGACAGCTTCCGCCTCGACTAGTGTTTTCCACATTGAACAAGTTAAATAAATTGTCGACAAAGGTCTAATTTTTTGCATCACCTTATAATCAGCTCACAGACGGTGATTAAAAATGTCATTAATACATGCCAATTGCAATTAATTCTTAGAGCCCTTTTAAAACAGAACAAAAAATCCTGTCCAATGGCAGTTTAAGACATGGAATGACTGCAACCAGTTTTTGCAACCAAACTTGAATACATTTATATATCAAAAAAACTTTTTTTTTTCATTATTGAACAGGTTTGAGGGTGAAAACTACTGTCTTACCCATAAGGCAGTTTGTGGATGACAAACGGAGCAGACAGCTTGATGACGAGTGTTGGGAGGATGTCAGCTAACAGCACAGCCTGAGGAGAAATGAACGCTGTCTTTTACTGAAAGCATTAGTGTTTCCATTTCAAACATCATGTGCCAAATAACAAGTGCTGAAGAAAGTATAACATTTGAGCAAGATTCTTTGCCTAAAGCAGTTTTAACTAATTGCATACAAAAATATTATTCTTGTGCTGTGTTACAGAAAACACAAGAGTGAGAAGCTAATAATTCTCTATCATCATACTGATATACGTAATCTACAGAAGAGTATTAGGGTCAGGCGGGAGGAAAAAAAAATGTCAGGGGGAAGTTTTTTTTATTTTCATTATGCACTTCAACAACAAATGTCGAAATGTCAAGAATAAAGTTGACATTTCAAGGTTAAAGTCAACCTTTTGAGACCACATCAAACAGCACATATGACTGCCTCAACAAAATGCCTTGTGTGGATGAAGTGGTGAAAATGTACTTCAGAATCGGCTTAAAATATTTCTCTTTTAGCTCATAAACACAGTGTAGTTCAGTGTTTAGTTGTGGGTATAAGGAAGAAATTGTTCTGAAAACGTCTGTTTAGAAGTAAAAAACCACACAGGCATGGAAGAGTGCATAATGAAAAAAAAAAAGTCCTCCTCTCATTTTCTTTTCTCGTCTCTGGCCCTAATACTCTTCCGTAGTTATGCTGTGTTGTGTAGTGAATGTCCATTCACCGCAGTAGAAACAGGGTTGCAGTCATAGCGGCTGCTGTTGCTACTGTTCCCTCCTTGGAAATCCAAGGCCAGTGTGGCTGAAGTCTAGATGGAAGAAAGGGAATGGGATAAAAGGGTTACAGCTGTATGTCTATACACACTTTGTAGCTTTCAAATATTCATTCATCTAAACTAGACTTCTTACAGATGCTGTGGTGTTTCCTGACTCTTGGTGTTTGAGGATGTCATGGGCAGCGCTCAGCATTACCACATAAGCAAAGTTATTGCACAATCCAAGGAGCCTGAGGTGATGATCAGAAGAGGGGATAAGATATCGCAGCGTCAGCAGATTTAGATGCATCAATAAATGACAACCGAGCCGCTCGTTGAGAGGCTCGTCTTTGAGAAGACACCAAAAGAACTGCAGATCCAAATCAACATGCGAATGGTCTTACAAGAACTTTCCTTAAATACAAAAGTAATAAAAAAAAAAAATGGAATTTGGATGACAAAATATGACAAAAATATAGGTAACAAAGGGTTTCAATACAATATCAGCAGTTTTTGATACTTGATTAAATATGATGCCCTGCTCTAACACTTACTGTGTGATTACTACATTATTACAGGTAGCCCTGGTTAGCCCCTGCACCAGGCTGCATCAACAATGTGTGACTTATAAACATGAAAACTTTTGCCATCTTTTATTGTTTTGCATTTCTTTT
>CAEMYA010000409.1:1162394-1172887 GCA_903131615.1 Diplodus sargus | reverse complement strand
TTTAAAGTCTGATCTTATATGATTAGGAACCAAAGCAGTGACGCTAGGATTGATGTGTTATGTTCACATTTTCTTGTACGTGTTAAGACTCTAGCTGCAGCATTCTGAACCATCTGAAGACTTTTACTGCTCTCACACGGAAGAACCGAAAATAAGGCATTGCAATAATCCAGCCTAGATGAAAAACAAAGGCATGAATCAGGATCAGGAACGTTTTCCGACATCCATTTCTTCACTGCATACAAGCAGTGATGTGATTTGAGAATTATTAGAATAATCAGCTTTTTTGGGCGCATACAGCTGAGTGTCGTCCACACAGCAGTGGAAATGTATTCCATAACTCTGAATAATTTGGCCAAGAGGTGATTTATACAAAGAGTGGAGTGACAGGCTCTGAAAGCTGTTGAAAAGGCTCCAGGAGATTATTATTCGGTAGGTAGCCTGAAAGTTGCGGGGACACAACTCTTTCTAAGACTTTAGAGAGGAAGGGAAGGTTGGATACCGGTCTATAATTATTTAGAGATCCTGGGTCGAGGTGTGGTTTCCTAGGTAGAGGCTTAACCACAGCAGACTTAAAGCTAGCAGGGACAACACCAGTCATGAGTGATAAATTGTAAATATTGAACATTTTAGGTCCCAGTGCTGGACCTCAAACAGCTGTGCTGGACGGGGGACCAGGACGCAGGTGGTTGGTTTTGAGGATGAGACAAATTATAGAAATATCTCGAGACAGATACTTTCAGAAGTGTTTAGAGCTTAGACTAACTGAGAATCAGCAGAAGGATAATTCACTTTTCCAAGGAAGTCAGAGATGAAGAAATCATTTCGATTCTGATCTCATCAATGTTTTTACAAAACAAATCTAAGAAATCATTTGAATTAAAGGGTGAACAGCTCATTGACGGTGGTTTTTGAGTAAGTTTAGCCACTGTCTCAAAGAGAAATCTAGGGTTGTGTTTTTTATCGTTTATTAGGCCGGAGAAATATGCTGTACTAGCAAAACTAATAGAACTATCACGCCATGCAGGATTAAAAAAAAACGTCCAATTTAGATTTTCACCATGCACATTCCGTTTTCTTGCAGGCCTGCTTGAAATCTCGGGTTTCGTCAGTAAACCAGGGAGTAGATTTCTTCTTGCCTTGGTCGAGACCGGTGCCACAGAATCAAGGAGAGAAACAAGTACTGAGGTAACTTCATTAGGGAATTTTTCCACAGGTTTTGTCACAGTTGCAAAAGGAGCCAAGACCAGTTTTTCACTGAGTGTCACTATGCTTGCCGGGCTGATAGGACGAGCAGTAAAAAGATTTGTGTCACCAGTGCAGGGACAGGCTAATAGTGCTTCAAATGTGACGAGAAGGTGATCCGACACGGCAGAAGAGACAGAAACTACATTCAGTGCTGACACATCTATTCCATTGGAAAGGATCAAGTCCAGAGTGTTACGACTGGAATGTGTAGGTTCATGAACGAGCTGAATGAAGCCAGAAATATCAAGAAGTCCCAGAAAAGCTTTACTTAGAGAGTCTTATCTGAGCGAGTCACAAGATCTGCGAGAAAAGAAAGGACCTGGAGATTACCACCAGGTGAAAGCCTGTTCCCTGGACAAGTATTAGGTTTCAGCCATGTTTCACATAAGCCAATCATGTCCAGCTTATGCTCAGTAATCAAATCATTAATCAATAAGGCCTTCGTGGACAGTGATCTAATACTAATGAAGCCAAATTTGAGCTTTTTAAGCTCATTGGAGAGGCAGTTTCCAGCGGCCTATCCAGTGTCCCTGTACTGTGATGACAAGTCTATTGAATTAACAGACCAAACGACCTCTTCCCTTCTCATCCTTACTTCGTTACATGCTCTCTGAGGAGAGGGTAAGGAAGATATAGAAAAGGTTAATGTGCATGATCAAAATGACATGTCATGGAGCAGTGAGACAGAAGAAAAGTTTCCCTCATTCTTTTCAAGCCGTCACTTAAAGTCTCTGTACGAGGTGGATTTGATCTGTTTTTTAAGCAGCTTAGAAACCACTTCTGTATACACTGTATGCCCCACTGTCAGTATGGAGAAGTCCTTAAACACTAAAAGGATTAATAATGTATTGATTATTGTGGAGACAGTGGAATCATCCAGAAACACAACATTAATACATTACCACTGAAAGCAAAACGATGAGCTGAAAGATACTCAAGCGGAGGGTAATAACAGCTTTGGATGGTGGTTTTCTATGGATTTGTCAGCACAAGCATGGATCCATTAATAATATACAAATAGTGAAGCCTTGAACATACCTTAAGGACACAAGTACAGTATGTTAAAGGGCGTTAGGTATCATGACAGCCTACCAAATCTTGATGCATTGCTAGTAGTATGGATTATGACTGATTATGAATTATTCCTATCCCTACTAAAGAGAAAAGCAGTGATTTCACGACCTTGATCTTCCGTTTATGACCACTTACTGTTCCACCATTTGTTGGCTCTGATTACATTTTAAACAGCAACGTCTATGAAACTAAGCACGAGCAAAGTTCTAAATCATCTACATTTTCCTTTAATATTCTCGTTCACTGATACACACACACAGACAAACAGTACAGACAATACAAAGCATGAAGGCCACATGAGAGTCATCTTAAGTCACTTCAGTGGAGGATCCTCAAAGTCCATTTTTGCTGCTCTAACGGTAACACGTGCTGTGATCTGCCTCTCCACTACATGATCTGTTATCTTGGGCAACTCTTAGACCACAATGTGAACTTCATGCTTTTCTGGGAAAAAAATGCAAATTCTTAACTCACATAAGCTTGATGTCAACAGTAAACTGTGGTCACAGCCAGGCGTACATGTCAGTGCTCTTCAAAGGCACAGCCTGTCGAGTGAAGGTGGATCTCAAAGACTGTAAATATCTCAGGGAACACAGTGATGAAGAGCAGAACAAAGATGTGGGGATTTTTGGCTTATGATCCAAGAGGGAATCCCACCGCTACCACGAGACCAAGAACAATCGTCAAGCAACTGCAACATCAACAGCCCATGCATGTAGCAACCATTTAATACTGATACGACACAGAGCACTTCTCACTTCAATATCTAACCTGCCTCACCTGTGACACAGACCATAACAGAGGATACGTAGACTGTGATGACACCAGGTGGTCAGGGGAGAATGAGCCTTTCACGCTGTTTAACAGCAAACGTTAGCCAATTTAAGCAAACTCATTTTCCTACTTGCACAGTTGAGCTCTTTGACTCTTCATCACACGTTGTAAGAAAAAAGCAGCCTTTTGTTTTTGAAGGAGAAGGCTGGCCTGATTTTAATATTTATTTACTGCCAACAAATCCAGTGAAAAGACTTGCAATGTGTTAGTCCATCCCTCAATACTTGCTCTCTGCCCTGAGAATATTGGTTCCTACTGCAGAGGCAAATCTTTCGAATGGCTTCACAGATCTATTACTTAAAATGTACATAGCCACCTCTTTTCAAGAATATATTTGTTGGAAATGTTGACTGACTTTTAGGTGAACTGCTCCTTTAACTGGCGACCAGGCCTTCAGTGCAATAAATTGATTGTTGGTTTATATATGATTTCTTTTAGCGTTTATTTGACAGGAACAACACATTTATTACACTAGATGATTAAAAGAAGTTTGTACTCATGATGTTTTCATGGGATTTGTTGACACTAAGAATACAGAATACCATCACAATTGTCCTTTACCTTTATTTGCTGGTGACTACATCAAAATAAAGCTTTTGAATTCTGTTATAAACTCTATAGACAAGGCAGTGTGGAGTAACTGAGTTCTTCCATTAGATACTATGAACCACCACATTTTAAAACATCCAGTGATAAAACATTGCGATTATTTCACACGGCAGTGACACCTATCATCCCTCCCACCAACGCCCCCGCAAAGGATACACACAAAAACCTGCAATAAACACTGAATGAAGTAGACACAACAAACCAATGGGGTGCTCTTTAGAACACTCTGAAGTACACTTCATCCTGCCCGAGGGTTGTTTGAAAAAAAAAAAAAGGATTGAGCGCTCTCCATCCTGCTCACAGGCATGTTTCAGGACTGGTGGCCATGTCACCATTTTGTTGTGGCTCTTTCAAGAAGCGCTCCACTTCCTGTGAGTCCACTGTTAAACTCTCTAGCTTGACCCCCTCTACTTTCTCTTTGTCTGTCACTCTCTCCTCCTTTAAATTCTTTATTATCTCCTTCTCCTTCTTTTGCTCCTTCTCCTTCTCTTGCTCCTCTCTTGCTCCTTTCTCCTCCTCGTCATGCATCTCTGCAGGTGTGCCCCCCTCGTCTGCCTTGGCCTCGTCGGTCACTGTGATATTTTCAAGCTTGTCTGCTGGCGTTGATGATTCCTTTCTGATACACAGGAAGTTACAAGTAGCCAGGACCACAGCTGAGAGGACCACCTCACTTCCTGCCAGCAGGAAGACAAACATGTAGTTCTTGGTGGCGTCAAGAAGTCGGCCTGAGGCAGAGGACAGACAAACAGAGACACAAATGAGAGGATAAAATGGAAAATAAACACACATTTTTGAACAATCCAATACTGCAGATATAGACAGATATTTTCAATACGTGAGCTCATCCTAACTGCCTGTGCCTACCCAACCTGCTGTTCCTCCACACAACATGTTGCTGAGATTTTAGAGCTACTGTGTTAGCCTCTTCCACCGACGGCTACCAATAAAATCCCTGTGAAGTCTCTCATCTCTCTCAGTATCAAAAGTACAGGTAAAAGTAACTACAGATACATGCAGTATATCAACTGTGTATATAGACACTGTGTTAAAATCTGATTGCAGATATATGAAAATAATTTAACAGATGTACTTGAGTAAATGTACTTCATTAATCCCATCACTGCAAATAAAGGCAAGTTATCCTCAAAATCAGATTCATATTTCCATGGACATAGGATTAGGTACATGTCTGTACGGAAGACGATTAGGGCCACATGTGAATTTTTTTTTGAGTTCTGAGAATAAAGTCAGAATTCTTAGATTAAAATCAGAATTCTGAGAATAAAGTCAGAATTCTGAGATTAAAGTCAGTATTTTGAGAAAAAAGTCAGAATTCTGAGAATAAAGTCAGAATTCTCAGAAAAAAATATAATACACGGTTTGGGTGCCTTGCGTTTGTAAAAACAAAGAAAGGCTACGGATATGAAGGATGCTAAGGCACCAAACCAACGTGTATTTCTTTTGCACTCACCTTTTGATCTTCCATTACTGCAATGGCTTCCTCTGGGACCCCTCGAACACGCAGGAACTCCAATAAATCCGACATAATCAGGTTTTTTGTGTCTTCCCTCCATTAACTCTCATGTCACTCTCTCACTGAAATTGGTTCCTTATTGGTTCCTCTCAGAATTCTGACTTTATTCTCAGAATTCTGACTTTAATCTCAGAATTCTGACTTTATTCTCAGAATTCTGACTTTAATCTCAGAATTCTGACTTTTTTCTCAGAATTCTGACTTTATTATCAGAATTCTGACTTTAATCTCAGAATTTTGACTTTTTTCTCAGAATTCTGACTTTAATCTCAGAATTCTGACTTTTTTTCTCAGAATTCTGACTTTATTCTCAGAATTCTGACTTTATTCTCAGAATTCTGACTTTAATCTCAGAATTCTGACTTTTTTCTTTCTACAAAAAAAGATTCACATGTGGCCCTAATCCTCTTCCGTATGTCTGCACCAACATCCATTGAACAATAGTTTGTTACACAAAACCAGTAACGCTGAAGGATTGGCTTTACCTTTTCTTGCTAACGTGTGATAGGCTGGCTCATGAATGTGGGCTGGCTGCAGTACCTAGCTACATCCTGGTTGACTTCTTTTCCCCTAAAGCTATTCTGTGCACTTGGGGATAAATAATGCAGAAGGACATCATGAACATATTGATTCAGTCACAAGGCACATTAGCCTACTTTTGTGACATGCTCCATCAAACTCATTCGCATGATGCAACAGCACATTTCTAGATAAACGTCAAATTCATGTCAAAATCTTCATTTTTGGTAATTTGGGGGGTTTTAAGTAAGTGTTGGCTTTAAGAACATGAAGCTTTTGTCACCAGATTCATTTATTTACATTTATTTTATCATTTATTTATTTATTATTTTAGCATTTCTGAGTCTTGTAAAGGTTAACAAGTATCAACTCTATTGCACTCTGTCTCCCTGAGATTATTAATGAACCAGTACTTATTATAGTTGACGATTGCACTTTGAAGTCTCTGTTAAACTGCCTTCTTGATGGTCATTGCCCTTCAAAAATGTAAAATTAAAAATTTAGACATTGAGCTTTGCTTTTTGTTTATGGCCCTGTAGACTCATTTGTTCTGAGCTTGGTTAACTCAGGCTTGTGACAGTGGTTATTTAACCTGTGTAATGGCTCTCCTCGCTCTCTTTCTGCCCTTGTGGTGCCAGCAGACACCTATGAACCTCCCAATAGGAAATGCTTCACACTTAACGCACAATATCTATGATGTCCTTTGTCCTAACCAATATCAAAACCAAACCTACATCCTTGAATAATTCTCTTAAATCAGTTCTGTCCACTCAAGATGGAGACCAAGAGGCCTGCTAGAAGTTAAGCATTGAGCCTGTTGCACAGGCACAGGGGAGAAGTTCGCCTTCAGTGCTTTTTGGTTAACGCTGTGAACAGGTCTAGTTTAACCCAAACCATGACCTTTTCCTAAACCTAACCAAGTAGTTTGTTGTTGTGCTGTGTAAACCTAACCAAACTGGACAAAAGACCTTTACATTAAATTAGGCAATGTAGTCCAACAAGTTCAAGTTGTAGTTTGTGTGATTACTGACCTGCACCAGGAGGCCCCACCAGCACACAAATGGCCTCCATGAGCAGGACCAGGCCAATGGCACTGGAGAACTTCTCAGTACCAACTATTGTCATGAGAACCTCAAACTGCAGCGCACCCACCATACCATAGGAGATACCAAAGAAGATGCAGAAGACCACTAGAGATGCATAGTCCTTAGCCTGGGAACAAGTATGAAATTAATTGGAAAGGAAGATTGAAACCAAGGTTTTACAACAGGAGACTACACTTTTCATCCAAAGTTCCTAATGTGCAAGCAATGGCTCACCTGTGATCCGATGAGGTCAGTGGTTCCATTGAAGATCAAAGCAAAGCTGAAGAGGTAGACACAACGAGGCCGCACCCATTTCAGTCCGGCGATCACACCGCACGTGGGCCGTGCAAAAATGTCAATGAAGCCCAGGATAGACAGCAGCAGAGCTGATTTGGTGTCCTCATTCCCAAGCTCCTTAGCGTAGCTCACGACAAACACAGGAGGCACAAACAGCCCCAGGACCATGATGGACGCCGCCACCGTGTAGATGAGAAACCCACAGTCTTTGAAAACAGAGAAGTCCAACAGTTTGGCTTTGGGCTTCTTCTTCGTCTCTGCCCCCTCTGTTCCTTCCTCTTTGTCTTGCTCCAGGTCCGCAGCCATATGTGTCTTGGGGGCCATCAGAGGTTTCATGAGGGCCGCACACACACAACAGTTGAGTAGAATGCCGCCCAAGATCAGGAAGCCCCCCCTCCATCCATACTGGTACTGGAGGACCTGGCCCAGTGGTGAGAGGCAGCACAGGGCCACAGGGCTTCCTGCTGCTGAGAGCCCATTGGCCAGAGGACGCTTCTCACTGAAGTAGCGGTTGAGCATAATTAGAGATGGTTGGAAATTCAGGGCTAACCCCAATCCTGCAGTAGAGGAAACAGAGTTGCTTACATTCTCATACTTTCTTTATGTAAGCATACATTCAGCCATCAAACACCGGATCTATTGTGTTGCACATATGGATTTGTAAGGTCACCCAAAGTTTACCATCTCTACAATAATCTACTGAGAGGTGGGAAACTCTAAGCAGACCTCTAAGTCAGACCTGTAACAACTCCAGCAGAGAGGTAGATTTGGATGATGCTGGTGGAGAAGGAAGCCAGGATCATTCCCAGAGAGGCAAAGAGGCCGCCTACCATCATCACTGGACGACATCCGAAGCGGTTCACCAGCACACTGCACAGAGGACCTGGAGAAAAAGTGACGCAGGGAGTCAGGCAGTGTGTCTGAGTGGCCTGGAGCATGTACACCAGACAGCTTTGGGAGATTTTAGAAGCTGGAACGATGAAGTTGATATCTTTTCATCTGACTTGCGGTCAGGTAGCAAACAAGCGTTTTTGCAGATCACTGTTGTTTCTTTAACCATGTTAAAATGTCCTTCAGAGAACTAGAATGGCACTCAGTAGAGAGCATACCTCCACCAAAGCCCAACAGTCTTGAATCAATCTACATTTAAACCAGCCATAACTGCTCAATCAGGGCTTCTTCCTCTAAAACAAAAATGTTACATAAGCATCAACCAATTGATTTCAACCAATAAGATGAGCCATCTAACATCAATCAATCTTCAACTTTAAGTGATGAGTGAGTGGCACAGAGCACAGACTTCATGTCAGACAGACGCCACTGGAGCTCAGTGTTTCACTCATCACTTGTTGAAGTAGTTTAATGAATGCAGTCAGTAGAAAGAGATCCATATTGTTCAGAGTAGCATATTCTCATATACAAACTGGACATTTATTTAACTTTAGATATGAAGATGCAGACCATAATATAATCACCATCTTGTTGATGTTGTTCACAGTCGCTTCACGAAGATGGTAATTATGCAAGGCTGCATTAAAACATTCAGCTGTTTCTTGTTTACACTGTATGTACTGCCTACCTGTGCCGTAGAGCATGGCCAGCAGTATAGAGGAGATCCAGGCAGTGTCGCTGTATCCCACGCCGAACTCCCTGATCAGCTCTTTGAAAAAGACACTGACTGCTTTAGGGAATGCGTAGGAGAAGCCGGTGATGACAAAACAACCTGCAAGCACCGCCCAGCCCCACCCTCCATCTGGAGCCTTCACCCCTCCTGCACCCACGTCCAATGCCACACCACCCATGATGCTCTGGGGCTGTTTTTGAAAAGGGGCAGACAGAGAAGCTGGTGGAAAAATGAAAATGACAATAAGCAGTTGGATCAAATTTCACTGCACATCTAATCTAATGATGCGTCATGAATAAAGGCCACCAGAAATTAGACTGCTCCCATGTTTAATGTAGTAAATACCATTTTTAAATGAACTGTGATATAATTATAATCATATTGAACTGACAGAAACCCCAGCCCCTGTTCACCTGCTGCCCACTGACAAAAAAATACAGAAGTAGAAGTAGA
The DNA here is from genome assembly GCA_903131615.1 of Diplodus sargus. Taxonomy (NCBI): domain Eukaryota; kingdom Metazoa; phylum Chordata; class Actinopteri; order Spariformes; family Sparidae; genus Diplodus; species Diplodus sargus. The sequence continues at coordinate 1,163,610 of CAEMYA010000409.1, read as the reverse complement.
AGCTGTCATACCACCAGACTACAGAGCAGCTTCTTCGGCCAAGCTGTTGAGACTGCTGAACTCATCATCGACACTCCATTTCATAAGATATTGTTTTATTTTGTTCTTTTTCTGTGAACGTTGGGCAAAGGACTCAAAAATAGTTTTGTTTTCAAACCCTTGTGTTTTAAAACCACCTGTCACACCATCTGTCAAATGAATAGGGGGCATCACATCACCAGAGTAACCACCAACAGCTGCTACCTGAAACTGCCATTAGCTCGTTGGCTCAGTTAGCTGCAGCTAGCAGTCCTATTAACTGCTGAGTCTGGCCGTACTGGAAGCTCGGCGCACCAGAGGACAGGAGCATTGGACTGCTAGAGGAGAAAAAGATTACAGCCAACGGTGACGTTAGTGACGTTGCCTCATTGAACACTTGCCAAACCTGTGACTTAATAATTTAAGAGCTGCTCACAGAACTGACCATCTCTCCTTTCACACAACTGTGTCAAGTTGTCAATACGACCAAATGTATTGTGGTTTTCATCTTTTTTCAATACCTTTTCTAGGCTGCTGTGATGGCCATGTTGGTGTTGGTGATGTGTGTTGAGTGACACGATGTAGTTCACTGAGCGCTTTGACACAAAACTACATGAGATTTGACTTTAGTTGCAACGAACAGCGACTTTCTTGACTTGGAAAATTATCTTTTTAATTCAAAAACATTATATGTGTGAATCTTGGCACAATTTAAAGATGATCACAACTTTTATTTGTCTCTCCCTATGTTTTTTCCTGAAATAAGTTCACATAGTGATCCATCAGAAGGGCTGTGACTTCAGATCTCTATGCTGGGGCTAACCGGTGCCAGAAGAATGGGCAGAGACACGGTGGGCTCAGGCAGGGACACGAGAAGCGTGAAGTGGGAGAGGAGTGAGATGGAGGTCAGGTATCAGTCAGTGGCCACCTTCAGAGGCCAGAGCTGTTCTGTCGGACTACCTTACAGGCCTTAGATAGCTAAGACTGAGACTAAAGATAACATGTCCCAATCATAAGGTGCTTATTCATAATACAAGACATGAAAATAAAGAAGCATTGTTCTTCTTTTGCAGAGTAGAGCTATCTCTTTCTAGTATGAAAAGAGTCAAATCAAACAGAGTTTTACAGTGAATAATCTGTCCGAGCAGCAGCATAATTATAAATTACAAAAAAAAAGTAAAAATAAATTACTAGAATC
>CAEMYA010000409.1:1031262-1162378 GCA_903131615.1 Diplodus sargus | reverse complement strand
GTGCATGACACTCACTATTTTTTACCTTTCACTCAACTGTAACTGTTTCAGTGCAATGCTGTGAACAGATGAGCCAGCCAAGGAGTTTTCACAGCTCCACAGTAGGATGCTCAGTCTGACACCTGACTTCAGTGTAACCAATCATGTTTTCAGCGTCAGCGGCTGCACATCTGTGGGCTGAAGAATTCCGGCAGACATCGAGCGACGAGTATTTGAGACCATTTATCCAGTTATCCAGTATGGCATCTTCAGTCTGGCTTGTTTGATTTTTTGCATCGAATGTTCTCATACAATTAGCAGAGTATTTGTAAAAAGCGCCATAATCACTAAGCGGTTCATGTCATACACTTGTAAGCATCGGTCATTTAAAGCTGAAAGTGGGCACGTTCACTGTCACTGTCTCTTGTGTGATCATCCTAACATATGGAGTGCATTGTAAACCCAAGTAAACTGTAAACTCCCCACAAAGAAAATAATTCATGAAAATGGTCACATTGAGATATTATGTAATTCAAACACTTGGTCCTTAGCAGTTGATTTTAGTATTTTCCCTCCTCTATTCCAACTAGTGAAGTATTTACAAGCCAGCAAGTGTAACTTACCAATACAGTGTTTGATTTATTTCCGACTGGGACTGTGGAGCCAAGCATTACTTTAACTACGACGGCCACACATTATTCTTCAGCCAACTACAACCCTACATTCATGTGTGAACTGTGTAGGTGTGTGTGTATATGTGTGCACTGCCTGAAAAGGAATGTGGCCAAGATGCATTAGTTAGCATCTTAAAAGTCCCAGGAGACACTTCTCTCCCTCTCTGTAGATTTCTACAAATCAACGCAGTAAAGACAATCAGCTACTGTTTGGACAGCGAGGAAACGGCTAGTGGCTCCATCCGCTAATTTACAACCTGTTGAAGAGCTGAAGGAACGAGCTGAGTGGGTAAAAATACAGGCTGGGCTCAGGCCAGAACAGCTAGCAATCCAGTGTCTCCTGGTAACATGATCATTTCAAGGCTCACACAGAAGGGAATGTGATGGTACCCACCTAAAAAAAAACTATTGACCACCAGAGCTGGTGTTTCAGACAGTCTCCAGGGAAATATGCTGCTTTATTACACTGTCATGCACAGCTCTGAAAAATATACTGAATTCACTGCTGGGAACATTGTTGGACTGTAATATCTGCTTTCATGAAAATGTGCTCCGAGTCCACTTGAATATTAAAGTCTTGATGTTGTACCCCGTGCTGAAAATCAAACTGACTGATTCAGTTAAAATGTCCTCCAGCTCAATTGAGACATCTTAAAAAAAATTTCACTATCGAATTTTACAACACCAACATAACAGTGACCTGGAAGTTAGGGAACATGACTGGGTGCATTGACAAAAAACAAAAGTGCTTCTTTAAAACTTGAGTGAGGCCAGGGAGGAAAGGAAATCTGCTTTTTTAAAGGATTTCTCTGTCATATAAGGTACTTTTTTTAAATAAAGAAATATTACAACTTGGGGGTTTATTGTGGCATTTTCTTCAATGGAACAGCTGTCAGTGTTTATTGAGATGTTTACACCAATGTGACCTATATACCAGGAAGACAACAGCAAAACATGTAAGAAACTAGATTTCCTTCTTAACGTATTTATTTATTTTGACTGATCACACTCAGTCAATCGAGCAAAAACCCAGAGATCCCAAATTGACTTGAAAATATATAAATTACATACTTAAAGATTAAATCTTCACTGGAGTTGCTAGGCTAAAAACAGCAGTGCACAGCTTGACTACACGTTGAGGACGTAAATAACTTCTTGGGCTTCCAGAGACCTGGATAATCCCAGCCCATGGATGCAATAAGGGAAATCTTGACACAGCAGTGTGGGCGGAGTCCCATTCATTCTTATGAAAGCTGCTCAGTGGTGCATGAAGCCATAAGTTTGACTTCCTGTGTGTAAAGTGACCTGGATCTTAATCATAGCTTCCACACTGAGGCTCAGAGCGTGCTCACTACAGACTGTCTCTGGCCCAGCGACTAACTTCTGCTCTCCCCCTCCGCTAACTTGAATGGGAACGAACAATTCTAATGGCGCTGCCCTTCTACACTGCACAAATGTTATTGGACTGAATGGATCATTAAATCAATATATGGAAAAAATATATGTGGGGCTGGTGTGCATCACGTGAGGGATGTCATTACATGGTATGCCCACTTGACCTGAAGCTATTTTAGTTTAAATGTCTTTATTTATTTGACTCTACTCTATTTTTCTGCTGTAAAACAAGTTCCCAGCTACTCCAGGTGTTTCGGACAACGATGCAACGCCGTTTTTTCTGTGACGCTCCAGAAATGTTCTGAGGACTCACAAAGTTCACCTGAAGGTCCATCAGCACGGAGGCTTTTTGGGCGAACTGTTCCTTTAAGAAAATGATCTTAATAATCAGAAATACGTCGCAAGTTCCCTTACACCACATCTATGGCATGAACATGTTTATCAAACTTCATCCAACATTTCACCCTGAGAAGGGAGACTGACATTGATGGATGTGACGTCAGAGTAAAAGGTTTCTGACTTGCTCGAGCTGAAGTAACGTCACTCCACACAACACGCCACTTACATCAGACGAGCCAACACAAGCTAACCTGCACGAGCTCCCCACCGTCACGAGATGTCACGACATGGGCGGCTGGCGTCACGTGGGACACCGAGCACCATAAATGACAAATCACACCATGTAACGGACATTCAGGATATACAAATTAATATCCTGTTAACATCAATGTGGCAGTGACAGACCGGCCACACACTGAATTATTTTTAGCAGACAAGAGCTGAGGTGTGATGGGATCGCTCGGAGTGTCAGAATACAGGTCGTGACAAACTGTTGAGTCTCTTACCGGGTGATGCTGCTGAGCCGTCCCTCCTCCAGCCTCTCTCCTCAGCACCGGAGCCGCGTTTCTCTCCGCACGTCTGCCAGCAGCCCGACAGCAGGGGGAGAGCCCTCGTCCTGCTGGCTGGGTCCTAACGCCTCCTTGTCACCGTCCTCACTCAGCAGTGACCAATGAGAACACCGCCCACTCTGCTATTTCTGGCCTCTTGTTTTATTAACGATGTTGGGGAGACCAGGACCGGTTGGCACCATCTTTTATCTCTTCTGTCGGTGTCATCAATTAGCTCATAACTGTGGGCTGTAGTAATAAGGCTGAAGATCCACACTGCTCTGTACAAAGTGTAAAAGCTCCTACGTTTTCAATGGATATCACAAAAACAACATCTTCAAATACAGTAAATAGCACTTGTGTTTTGTTTGTTGTTTTACCTTAAAGCAACAGGCTGTACATTCCTGCTGAGAGGAAGTTGGTTGTTGTGTCTCACCTGGTCATCATACTGATGCGTTAGGCTGCCATCTGATCCAAGCTGCCAACCTAAAGCATCTTCTCCAGGAATTTATGGTTTGTTGCTTTATATGTAAGAAATTGGCTGCCCGCTGAATTCATACATATTTTATTTAGCTTTTGAATATCTAAACTAAAAAAATGTTCATGATCAGACGTTCTCCCGCAAACTTAGTTTTGTTCTGTCAGAAACTTGAGAGACTTTCAACAAGCAGGTTTTAAAAAGAGTCCCTACGATTGGTTGTATTTCTGTTGCTATGGCCACGGTGGCACATGATGCAGCAGCCTCAGATCATTCTACATTTGTGTTGTCTTGCCCATCATTGTTTTCAGCTTTGTTACTGAAACACGTACTGCCCATTGCAGAAATACTGTCATCATCACTGGAGAAGAAAGCAGGTGTTGTGGATTAGGAGCAGCAGACTTTGAGACCATTACAGCTCACAGCAGCCTTTGACCGTTTGGACCGCCGCGTGGAGGAAGAGCCATGCTAATCCAGTGTGGTTTAGGGCTGCTGCTAGTTAATGTCTGTTCAAAGGAAAAGGAATGGACAAAATGCGACTCAGGCTGGACAAACAACATGATACCAGGAACTGTTGTGTCCACAGAGACTTGTCCCGACTGCAACATCTTGGATCAAGCTGTTGCACTTGACAGGCGGACTGAGAGCAGGACTACAGCTGGATGAGGAGAGTCAGACTTTGTGTTTATAATATCGATGCTTGGTGCTCACACACGGTCAGAGGCGATGGACAGTTTACTTGATTTTGAACTTTTGATATGAAGATGCTGACCACAGTATCATCACCATCTAGTTGCTGCTGTTTACATTCACCCTGAGTCGAAAGAGGCCATACGTGTTAATGAATACCTCTATATATATGTTATTATGTAAGGAGTAAGGAGTTCACAAATATTCATTTGGTTTTGCAACCTGATGTATAAAGAGGAATCAAGAACCTAACCCTAACTTTGTATCTTCCCTTAATTAAATGTAAGTGTTAAAGGTTCAACCAGGGTTGTAGAACAAAAGTCTCTTTGTGCTACAGAAAGGATTTTTTGAAATGACAGTGGAGTGTTGATGAGTTAAGATGTCTCAGCCCGGGGAAAGAAGCTGCTTGATAGTCTGGTGGTTTGGCAGCAAGGTGGGTGTTGTCTTTTGGTATCCTTTGGGGTCTGTGAAGACATCTCACTTCATCCAGTGTCTGCATTGTCATGCTCTTCCAGTGTTTTTGTGATTGACCAGAAGCTGCGTGGAGGCACCTGGGGGTGTCTGCTCTCTCCTGTGACGCACTGACTGACAGTGTTACTAATGATGGAATAAATAAAGTGGTGTGCTGCCGCTGCAGGGAACAGACTGGGTTTGCGGACACTCACACTCCCCCTGGGCTCTGGGCAGGGAGCATGTGTGCTAGTGCATGTTTTGTAGCCCACTTATACCCTCTGCTCACCCTGACAGCCTCTTTCACAAGCCTTCCTCATACTCCTCATATTTGAATGCATTTAAACACACCCAAGGATTTTCGTGATAAAGTCAACTCTTTTTGTCGCAATTTGCTTTTTATCCTCCCTCTGATTGACTTGTTAGTTTTCACTGTGGATGTTATTCTTATCCTGGGATGATTTGTGGCTGCTCGCACTGCAGGGAGGAGCAGGATGACCTGTTGTATAACTGTCCTGAAGCCTGCACGTGCTCCAGTTGTCCCACAGCACCACCCAGTGGCCAGACTATGTCATTATGTCTGTAATGAGCAGTTTTATTCCAGCAGTAGCCATCCCAAAACTTCATTGTATTGTGTGGTTGCTATTAAATATTAAATGTGTGTTAGCCAAGGCCTTGATTTAGAATATCTACCAAAAAAAATGTACAAAAAAAAATTAAAATATAGAACATAAAATAACTTCATCCTTTAATCATTGAAGTACTGCTTTCCATAGCTGAGATGTATACATTACATCATACCACTGACACCTTCATCTGCTTCAAATCTGCATTCAATTCTTATTGTTTGTTAACTTGTGTGGCTGCAGCACATTACATTTAAAACACAACACTAAAATATAATCATCTATTATAATAGTATAAGTTGATATGGTGAATATGTTAGCAAATAGCTGCATATGCACTATGCTCTAGCAGCTGTCTCTCATACGTCAATTTTGTGCATCAGAAACTCGCCATTTAAAATAGTTTAAATGTTTATGACTTAGCCAGCTTGGATATGTCAGAATTTGCCCCAGTAAGAGAGATTTAGATTGACTTGCCTGCTCTGAAGGTCATTTAGAGGCATCAGTGTTAAACTGAGGCTGTTTTGTAACCAGTGTAATGTTTATTGTAATTTTAATAAAGCTTGTTAGCAAACAAACTGTTGCTAATTAGCTCTACAAGAAAAGGACAGCCAACTTTTGACTAGTACACGACAAATTAAAACCAATATTCAATGAACTACTGCCTTTGGATTTTTTTTTACCCCTTCCTTTCTTAACTGTGAGCATAACAATGAGAATATGGTACATTTGCTCAAGTACTGTACATAAGTAAAATTAAGGCATTTGAACCTGAGAATTTCCATTTTCTGCTACTTTATTATTCAACATGTATGATAACTTTAGTTCATAATTACTTTACAGATTGCTGCCTCAAAGCCCAAGGGACGCATTGTAAATGTATGTAACATTTACTTTTACTAGTACAACACTGTGTACACAGGTCCAGGTCCAAAGAATGGCATCGTCAGTTCAGGCATGGATACTCATGGTCCCCACAGGATGATTTCTAGCAAATCTCAAGAACATAATATGCCAATTCAAACTAACAATATCTCAGTTATTTCAGCCCATCCAGTCAATAAAAAACGCAACAGATACAAGTACTTATTAATTTATTTACACAATTTTAAAATACACAAATACAGTGGCATTACAAATGAGGAGCAATAGTCTTAAGGTAGGAGTGGAAAAGACAGACTTCCCATGAATCCACAGTAAGAGATGCATTGTGGGACATGAGCAAGCATCTCCACTGCAGTTAAAAGCCAAACCTGACAAGAGGTGACAAAACAAGAAATAACTGAGAGAAGCAGACGTGACACAATGAAACTATTCTCCCATGTAAAGTGTACTTGCATTTATCATAGCCATCATCAGTGAGACAAACAAGTTAATCCATCACTTTTTTTGTATTTTTCAAGCCCACAGGTGAAGTTTATTTAATAATAATAATAAAAAAAACTGTCTTAGCAGGAAGTCTAATGAAGTGAGGCATTCCCAGTCCCTTCATACACTGTCTTCATCACCTGAAACCGTACAGCGGCTCCTGCGCATGTGGCAGACAGAGTAGGCACATCCTATACACAACAACAGAACAGACATGTACAAATTACCACTACAACCCCTACCCTTTTTATCTACAGAATATGGCCTACAATACCTCGTAACCAGTCTACCACAAAGAGAATTTTCTAGTTCAAAATCTGCAGGATTAATCAGTCAGCTCGACCAACTGCTCAGACAGTCTCCTCTTGATGGAAAAAGTCAAAAGTCACTGAAAGCCACGTGAGTGAGCAGCTCCAGTACCGTCCTGTTGGGACTCAGCTGTGATCTTGTGTCTTAGGAATACACTCCGTCCAGAGCTCTCCAAAACCTCCTCACTTGCATTAATCCTGATGTTAAAGCACACCGGTCCATTTTCTATCTGGACTCTCAGAACGCTCACCTGACTATCCTGATGGTGATGTCCTAAACTGGTTAGTCTGATGATGTTTGGATGTCCTGTTGTTTAAAATCTCAAAAATCACTGGTCAAAATGTAGGCAACAGAGGCTTAGGTTGGATCCTCTGTTTTCAGAAGGGGGCTCCAGAAACACTGGATCCTACATTTCTGATGATGCAAATCAAAATATTTGAAGATTTTCCCGAGCAACTGATGGTCTACAACTACTCTGACAAGCTTAGTAGTAATCTCCTCAACTGATGAGGGTTGGGCCTGTAAACAGTGCTACTGTCATCATCCATCGGCATATCACACTGTGAACGTCACCCAGTTCTACGATGTGTACATTTGGTGTAAATATAATATGCATTTGAGTTTCAGACATCCAAGACATCTCGTCTAAACTGACTGGCTTTACTAAAGTTCAAAGTTTAATTGTTAACAATCATGTACCAAAAAGTTGTGTCATGGCGCATTCTCAGTATTTAATGAACTACAATGGGCTAAAGTTGGAAGTAACAGTGTCGTTTGTCTTGCTTACTAGGATGCATTGCTCAAATATAATCCTGCAAATGGACAAAAGTAACCATTATTAAGCCTCCATTATAGTTTAACTGGCATGGACTTAGTTTGTTGTTTGCGACAGGCTGGCTAACTATAACTGTCAGGTAGTGTGATGTACTTGGAGAAAACTCAACTCTGAGTGGTTTCATTACATTGGAAAGGACAATACTTAAGCACCTGTAAGGCTGATTTTCATTGTGTCATCTACTGGGATAGTGCTGGAGTGGCATATCCTGACAGGCGAGTTACAAGTGTAAGACAGAAAATGAGCATTTAAGGTCTAAATAGAAAATGGCCAAAGGTATGCTTGAAAAAAAGCAAACTGCATATTGGCCCAAAATGGAAGCAGATGCTTAAATGGTCTGGAGTGAGGTTCAGGAGACAAAGGAGATAAAAACCTAACAATGTTCGTCCCCACCCATTTGAGCCTGCATAAGCCTACGACAGAGCCACACAAACACACACACAAAACCACATCACTATGCACCGGGTTAAAAAAAAAAAGAAAAAACACAACTCATCCATTCAATGTGGACAGATCGACCTCCTGTTTCATTCACAGCTTTCCCAAGCAGCACACTGCAGTCACAACCTGAAGACAGAAAGAGAATGTGCTGCATGTTTTTGGATGTACGTCCTGGTTCCAACGCACCTGAGGAGGACCAATGGAAACGAAAAAAAGAAAGGGAACCCATACTCATACTATGGGATCACCTTTAAAAATAGAACATCAAAACCCCTTGTCCCATTTTTAAAACAAGGGGGCAATCCCCCTACCTATTTTACATTTAACCTAAAACACCTACAAAAAGGGATTTAAGGACCCTCTCAGAACACAAAACAGAGTTTAGGCACTGTCCTTTCACACTGCCAAGATGGATCACGTCTTCCTGCTTCCATAATTAAAAAAGTCCTGCACACTACTTTCAACAGCTAACAGACTTGTCATTCTCTATTTCCAAACCCTTGAGAAGTCTGACCAGTGGAGCTGGTGTAATAGATGTTTTAATGCTAAAAGAACAAAAAGTAAAATCAAAGTTAATTACAAAAAAAAATATGCCAGAGAAAAGTGAATCCATGGCTTCATCAACAGTAAGGAGGAGGAAGGGAGTGTTTCCACATCTTCCATGTGACAAAAAGGGAGACTGAGGCTGCTACTTTGTCAAGGTGGTGAAGACAACCAGACTTTACTCCACCTGCCATCTCTCTCACACACAAACACACACACTCTTGGTGGTGCACTTCTTCCTCTGTAGAGTGAACAAGAGTGCAGCCAGACTCTTGTGCAATGGTTGGTAGTCCTCTGTGTCAATTAAGAGTCTTATGTGTGTGTGTTTGTGCATGCATGTGTGTGTGTGTGTGTGTATATGTTGCAGGTGGTGCATGTTGAGGCCTCCATGGTGCACAGGTGGATGGTAGAGTTTCACCGTGGTGCTGCAGACTGGAGGCCGCTAGGTGTGACCCGGGACAGAGCCTGCAGGTTATCAAAGAAAGAAAAGAAAAAAAGTTGACATCATTAACATAATCTATAGCATCTAACAGCAGAGAGCACATAACTGAACAATAAGGGGAAATATTTAAAATCAAATATTTACAGTAAATGCTTTTGGAGCGAAAATGATTCACAGTGCACCGTCCAGGCTGGCTGCCAAGTCACGGCTGCAAAGGCTGAAACACAATCCATAATAAAGTTGTGTCCACTGAAAGTGCTAGTGTTAACCACTGACAGGCTGAGGCTGTGTCTGATATCACTGAAGAAACAATTCATACAGAAAAAACTTAAATAACAAGATCCTTTCTGTTTGAACCAAGTATCGTTCAAGAAGAAGTGAAACTCTGAAATCTTGTAAGCAGTGATTGGTTGCAGGAAGATGACAGTTGGAGAGAGGAGTTTGAAATTTACATGGAGGAACTACCAGAAAAATGTATTTCCAAAGTCATAACTGAATACTGAATTTAGGGATGGGGCCAATCCGATCCAGTATCCGTATCGGGTCCGATACCAATGTAATTCACAGATCAGAAATTTCCGATCCAACCTGCGGAGATTTACGATCCATGAGTCATGTTAAAAAGGAGATAAGATGTTAAAAGGAGTTCCAGCCCTGAGCTTTACTACAGATATTTGGACTTTAGATGTCTGCCCAATGTAATACTTGCCTGTAGAGAGGAGTTTATTTCAGCCTCATATAAAATCAACAATGATAATAATAATAATAATAATATTAAAGAAAACAGAGCTCTGGTATTGGAATGGTATGGGTATTGGCAGATATCCAAATTCAGGTATCAGAATCAGATGTGAAGTGAAAAAATGTAATTGAACTGATGTTGACAACCTCGATGAGGCGATGACTGCAACTCCTCGCCTCGCAAGACTTCAGAGCAGCTTTTCTGAGCAGCTTTTTCTTGAATGAGACTTGTTTTTCTGGTCTTAGCCGTCAGCTGAGGTGATCTATTAGCCTGACTAAATATGAATCATTTACACAACTAACATGGAAATCTATAAAACACAGAATTCCCCTTTAGCTCTGCTGCTTTGAGTTAAATGATTTGCAGCGTCAGTCTCTTACAATATCAACCAGGGGTGTGGACTCAGGTCACATGACTTGGACTTGAGACTCAAGTACAGACTGTGGAAAAATACATGATTTTGTTTGAAAGCCACACCCATGAAGTCATGTTATGTAACTGCAGGCACAGGGCTGAGTCTGGGTTTGAGTGCGTACATCACATATGTGAAGGGCGTGTTCAGGCAAGTATTTTACTGGGTTTCCTGTTTTACTATAATGTTGAACTATTACAAAGGCAAAATGCCTTCAAATCATTAAATAAATAATGGAACCAAAAGTCTTTTATTAAAGCATCAAAATTTTCAAAATGATTCAGAGTTAAACCGTCTTTAAACTGTGAGGTTTCATTTGAAAATATCATCCTTATTAAAACTGAGTTGAAAGCACTCCATTTGGCAGATTCTGTTCTTCAGTTCTGCCAAAACAGAAAATAAATATTGTTTCAGTAGGTTGGGCCCTTTAATCAGGTCTTTTACACCACACAAAAGACAGCAAACACTGCTCAGTAAAAAGGAATAAAAAGGGCTGGGATTTAATTTCCACATCAGCACAGAGAAATTAAATCCATTCTGCTTTTGGTTGCAGTAAACAATAATTTTGGCTTTGGCTGATACACTCTTTGGCCTCTTGGGGGAGCACTAGGTCTTTTCTGAAGAAAAGAACAAAGGACATGAAGCCTATAGAGCTGCTGGGAGGAGCTCAGCTGCTCTGTTCAGGCCCACACTACCAGCAGGATGGTAGGAGAACTCTTAAACTACATCCAAAACAAGACAAATGCTGACTCACCTTCATATCTCAACTGTTCTCATTACTCTGTCTCTCTAAGCTCACTGTTATAAAGCTATAGCTGTTAATTGGTTGATTCATGTCAGTGATTCATTTTCAATGTTAAATGCAAAAAAGGGAACAAACGAACATTTGGAAAAGGGAAGTGCTTTGTCCTGAAGCAGAACTGCATGTACTGCAGCACATTGTGTGTTTTCTTAGAATGTATTGATTGGATAATATATTTCATGATATTCAAAATGCAAAGTCCTCACTTTGTTCTTTTTTCAATAACTGTACACCTTCTCCCGCCCTACAGCTCATTCGTAGTTTGGTACATCAGACCTAATTAAGGACTTACTAGGGGTGTGCATCTCTCCCTTGATCTGATATGTGTAAGTATGTATGTATGTATGTATGTATGTATGTATGTATGTATGTATGTATGTATGTATGTGGGCTACGATACGATTCAGGGATGTTTCTTTTTATTATCAAAAGATTTGATTTGGTATGATTTGATCCAGTTTCGCTATGATACAATCCAATACAATTCTCTGTTTCATGGAGACATTCAATTGCTGTTATAAATTAGGGGACACCAATTTCATAAAAGTGGCATTGCTTACCTTCAACTAGATATTGCATAAGGCCAGGGACTCCTATATATTTTTCTCACTATTATGTCTGTTTATCTACATACACCTCAGTGTATAAAAACACACCTGTTTCTTATTCAGGATCTGAGAAACAACTATCCTGTTGTCTGGACCTCCATGAGCAGGGTCTCTGGATTTGGATCTGAATGTCCCTGCCTGTCTGTATCCCCTGCTTCCTGGTAATAATCACTGTATGGAATCACACCTATGATTACCAATCAGAACAATGTTTACTACTGATAACCAACTCAAAAGTTGGATTAATTTAACAGTGTGCACTGTGCATGAACTGTCAGTAGACAGTCAACAGTTAACAGTATGGTTCAATTCAGTACATCATGTCAGTAGACAATGACAGTAAACAGTGTGTAGTACTACCAGCAGTCACAGAATACAGCTAATGACAGCAGCACGTTCAAAAGCAGACAGGTCGTAAGTCCTTAGCAATAAAACGGGCTATAGATGCTGTGATGACCAAAGACCTCGCCCAGTTGAGGCTAAATTGTGACTAGAAAATGTGTTTAATGTGTTTGTCGCGGTTGTTGAACATGTTGCTTTGTTCTCACCTGGCAGGCAATGCCCCATTAACCATTTTAGTGGCATATCAAGCACTGACCTTTGAACTTTTTAGTCAGTTGGAAGACGCTGCGAGGAAGTAGCAGCATAGCAGCTTCACTCAACCGATTCATAAGTTTTAATGGTGTAGTCGTATCTTAAACTTTAGACTTATTTCTGATTCATATCTGTGAATTGTTACTCCCCTAGACATTACATAAGTAAACACAGTCTGTGTCTTTGTGCGTGTGTGTTACCTGTGAAGTGGACATGCGAGATGTATCCTGGCGCCCCGTCAGGTCTGAGGAGGAGATGTTGACAGGTGCCCCACGATGAAGACGCATGCTCACCTTCCTCTCCTTCTCTAAACCTGAAAGATGGAAAGGTAGAAGAAGTCAAATGATGAAGTCAGTGGATGGTAAAGCTGAGAGAATCATACGCCAAAATCAATACCAGCACCTTGAAAAAACGTATGACCTTCCAATTGGTTGATTTCAGCTTCTCTATTCATTTTTGAAGTGTGTGTGTGTGTGTGTGTGTGTGTGTGTGTGTGTGTGAGAGTGTGTGCTGACCTGTGTGTGCGGCGGGGTTGAGTGGTGAGGGGGCTGCCACGTCCTGAGCTGCCCTGGCTCTTCCTGAGGCTGAGGCCATGCCCCTGGCCCCTGGGTTCCTGCTGTGTCTCAGCCTCTCCTCCCGCTCCCGACGCTCCCTCTCTGCATCCTCCACGGCCCTGTTGGCACCCTGACAAGCAGACACACACACACAATTGTTATTTTTTCTATGGCAAATCCATCCAGAGAGGGTTAATTTAGAGTTTAGATATTTGGGTTGATTTAAAAGATAATGTGTGTGTGAAAATTGTGTTATGTTTTTGGAGACGTGAAGGCCCACAGAGAACAGCCAAATGGTCATTTTGGGATGCATAGCATTTGACATAAAACTATTTTTTAAATAAAACATTCTGTGTTTGTAATAGGGCAGTCAACCTTGTACAAAAAGTGTAGTGTGCTTGTATGTACAGATCTTGTGAAATGTGTAGCTCTTATAGTGATAGCAAGTAAGCAGTACTGTATTTGTTGACCCCACCTCATGCTCAGAAAAAGCTAGTAAGTAGACATTTGAGTTGAGATCATTTTTTCCACACAAGAATCCCTATTGTTCCAGTTGTAAAGTATGAGTCCTCCAGCTCCTGGTAATTTTGACTGGAGTCAAGCTCAACCTCAAAAGAATGTGAGTTTGTAAAGGACAGTCTGCACCGATAAAGGTTTCTGAATAAGGATGGGAAAATATAAGATTTTATCTTGGATAGCGCTTATCTTATCACCTCACAAGAGAGAGATAGAAAAGACTGTCCAGCTCAATAACATACAGTCGTATAATGCTGTCTTGATTTTTTTTGTTTATTTGTTTACTGAAAAAGATGTGTATCATATATGTGAAGCAATAAAAACAGGCCATTAGTTTTTGTCTAGTTTAAATGTAGGGTACAGTGATCCCAGTCTGTGTTTGTACCAAAAATTTTAAGCATACTTGATGATAATTAGGATAACATCATGAATCGCAATTATTTTGGCCAGGATAATCACAACATTCAATTTTCATATAGTCCCTTGCCTACTTCAGAATGTACCAACTGTACTGACTGCGGGAGCAGGGACTGACTTTGGAAATGACATAGAATGAAGTAAATCCCCTCAATGCGACAATAAAACTTACAAATTTGAGCATGTTCCAGTCGAAGACATAGTCGTAAGAGAAGCCCTGTCTGTGGAAGAGGTTCCTGAAGAGCTGGCGGAGGTAAGAGTAGTCGGGCTTGTCATCGAATCGCAGAGAGCGGCAGAAATTCAGGTAGGTGGCAAACTCCGCTGTGGAGAACAAAGAAGATGGGAAAGTTCACTCACACATGGCCTATACTGCAGCTTTATGGAAAATTGTTCAACAAACATGATACAATCACACAGACTTCCTTGTTGATATGAAAAGTAGTGTATATAAAACATTATGATCGGAGTTGCATCCTACACAGAACCAAATATAGATGGGAGGGAGCAGTGAAACATACATGGGTAGCCTTTGCAGAGGACTTCAATGGGAGTGGACATTTTCTTCTCACTGATACGTTCGTACTTCTGCCTCTTGGTGGCGGCTTTGAGGCCTTGCCAGGGAAGAGAGCCCAGGTTGAAGTACATGAGGACGTAGCCCAGTGACTCCAAGTCGTCCCGCCTGGACTGTTCTGTAGACACACAGAGGACAATGTCAGATCAGCAGCCAGGGGGTTCAACCCATTCATAACATGAGGCAGGATTTTGTGGTCTTACCAATGCCCAGATGTGTGTTTATAGAGGCATAGCGGGCGGTGCCAGTCAGGTTCTTGTTCTCGCGGTAGGGGATGTGCTGATGTGTGCGGGCATCACGGTATTTCTTGGCCAGGCCGAAGTCGATGATGTAGACCAGGTTGCCCTTCTTCCCCAGTCCCATCAGGAAATTGTCTGGCTTCACATCTCTGTGGATGAAGTTCTTGGAGTGGATGTATTCAATGCGGCTGATCTAAGGGGCGGAGGAGAGAATATGAGAGGATAAATCAATTTGGATTCAAATTACACTTTAGATACCATTGGGATCAATCCAGCACTATGTGGCGGTGTGTCCAGTTTATAGCCGCCCCTTCCCCTTTGTTTCTCACCATCTGGTCAGCCAGCAGCAGGACTGTCTTGAGGCTGAATTTCCGAGAGCAGAAGTTGAACAGATCCTCCAGACTGGGCCCCAACAACTCCATCACCATCACATTGTAGTCGCCCTCGGCCCCACACCACTTTATCGTTGGAATACCCACTGGGGAAAAGGAGGGAACCGAAAAGGGGGGGAAAGGTTACATTTGTTTTATTTATTAATGTATTATTGTCAACCATGTTTATCACTCAGTTCCTATCATTCGGATGGTCAACTCTTTGAAAGATTAACGACTGATATGCAGACTAATAAAAGCTCACAAGAATGGTCCTTTACTTGTGTATCCTTTTTTTAAGACACTCAAAGAAACTTGGGCAATGTCTAAGTGTGACTCTTTAGTGCTCACTGCTGAAACCTCATAGTGTTAAAAAAGGACTTCAATCAAATCAGCCAAGTGCAGGTGACAGATGTGTCAGAGTTGCATCACATCATCTTAGTTTTATTGTAAATGGAATACCTCTGATCTTTTTTTTTCTAACTGTTGGTCAGAATCATAGTTCTTATTTTCATTTCTTTTTAAAAAACAACTATTCTAAAACCCGTCTGACACAGGTCAATGTAATGCTGGGTTAGAAATGGTAAATAGAAATGGCTACAATCTGAAAGGCCTGATCATGTACTCGGTGTCCATGCCCTGACACACAGAAGGAGAGTTAAGACAGGGGCCAGCTGGTTTAGTAGTAGGTAATTGGCTGACGTTGCCAAGGCGAAGAGGCCATCTGGCATTTCCTTCTACAGGCAGACAGCAACAAAATGCTGCTGCTCAGCACCTAGCACCATGCAACACACACACACACACCATTAGTTATTTATATACATACAAACGCAAATACATCCTACAGTGTGGGTCAGCCACCATGCCTCAATAAATCCTTAGTGCTGGAACAAAAATACTTATGCATGTGTGCACAGTTCTTACAGAGAAAAACGGTGTCCTGTACTGTACGCACTAAGTTCAGTTGACTTTTGGCTAGACTGAACAGATTTACTGAGGTCAGAGTGTATCCATTAGCAGTGAAGGAAAACTACTCTACTCTAACTAAGCTGAAACATGCCACAGTGGTTTCAGTGGCTACCTCGGCAGTGCAGTTGTTGGTCTTTTTCAACATGTGGTACAGACTACTGAGCTGGCAGAACATTTAAAAATACCTGACAGTAAACTCCTCGTTCACGCCAACTCTGTGTGACTCAGGTTTGTTCCCTCTTCTCTCAAGCTTAAAACTTGTGGGCATGTTTAGAGCCGAGCACAAAACGGACATAGTCAACTCTGATTGGGAAGTTCTTGTATCACAGTGCCAGTTCCACTACACTGGTGTCATTCAAATCCAAAGAAATGTGTTTCGGTGTGGTATTTTTTGCAATGCTTTGAACAATGTCAGTGTGTTGGTAGATTGACCACATGTAAAAATTTGCCAGGACATTTTGTACAGACATTCACGTACACCACAAGGCAAATCCTACTGTGTGCTTTAAACTAAGGCTGCAAATCAATCCGGGTGATCACATTTGAAACATCGCGCTGCACAAAGACATGCCTGTTGTGCTTACTCTGTAGCATTTAGCTATGCTAAATAAAGTGCCCTGCTACTAACCCAATCTGCTCTGCGGCCATGACTGTGCACGAGTAGGTTATGTATGCCGGTTCTACAGTGATCTTCAGCATCCATGGATTTTAATTAGAGTCTAAACTGGTGTCCAATGCCAAACTGAGTGCATACACATGATACATGACGTTACACTACACTGGTTTCAGTCATTCATGCTGCAAGAAAAAAAGAGTAGAGTGGCAGGGTGTGTGTGTGTGTGTGTGTGTGTGTGTGTGTGTGTGTGTGTGTGGTGTGTTAAGGGTTACACAGTACCTCCACCCTGCATCATCTTGTAGATTTTGCTCTCTATGTGGAGCTGTGGGTGTTTGGTCTTCACACATTCCAACTTGATAGCTACCTCCTCTCCAACTGAGATATCAGTACCTAGACAGACAAAAAGAGATAGATGGAGAGGTTAGCTGCATGGAAACACATCACATTATTTTGCTCCAAGAATGTAGCACTGTAGGTTGATCTACCATTAGTTTACCAGAGTATATTCAATACGGCATTGAACTATAAACAGTGTCGGGTCTGGAGAATAGCGTTGGGACAAGTCAAAGAAAAAATAAAGTCAAAGTCCAAAAATGTCTTTATATTGTTCCAATCCATTAGTTTTTCCTTTTTAATAAATTTGCAAACATTTCTAAAAATCTGTTTCTGCTTCGTCTTTATGGTGTGTTGATTGTAGATTGACGGGGGAACAAATTAATTTTAAAATTAACGGTTTAAATGATTTTAGCATTAGGCTGAAACATAAACTGAAAAATATGATGGGTCCTGAATACTTCCTGAATGCACTGTATGTAGTGAGTACTTAAGCTGCTGGTGACAGAATAAAATATAAATCACTCATGGGGTTGGTGATTAACGTGGAGAAGGCCTGCTGGACATATCAGTTCTCGTCATCACAGCAAAGCCAGCCAAAATGGAAGAGAAGCCAACAATATGCACTGCATGTACCCGGCTCTTTCATGTATCTACTTGTAAGTGTAGTTTAAATTTCTCACAGGCATCATTACGTTTAAATGCAACTCCTTTAAGAAGATTTGAGGAACTTTCTATCTGTGGCTGCTCTGTGTGATCTGACAATCCAGTGCTTCAGCAGCCTTCTTCCTCAATATGGCTAAGGGTTCCAGTTTCCAAGTAAACACAGCAACTCGACACCAGGTTACATAATCTCATCTCACACTCACACTCACACACACACACACACACGGCATTTAATCGAATTGGCTAATAGCAGCACCAGTGGAGTATCATTGATTTCCCTGTATGATGTCATCTGGGTGGGCTGAGCAGCACCCAACAGGGTGAGGCACAAAACTGGGCCATGACTGAGTTTATAGCTGATTAATTGAAAATCTTCCTCAATAGAACTGTTTAAATAATGCTAAAGACGTGGCTGTGTAGCATTACAAGCAGGATCCTACTGCCACGTTCTGTGACGATGTAGGAAAACAACGGCTCAAAGCTGGCACAAGGCAGGTCAGCTGCATAACAGCTATGCAACTAAATTAAATGCCACTGATCTGCCTTTGGCTCACCATCCAAATCAGTCTGGCTGAAAAGTTACTGTTTAACTTTAGAGTTTGTGTTGATGACAAATTGATATTGAACGTTTTGTTTAAGTTATTTATCAAGGAACTGTTGGCTATGTCACTTGTAGTTTTTCCTCTTTATTTTATTTCACAATCTTCACTATAATTACTGTGAGAGATTCATAATTATATTCAAAGGGTGTTGATCAGCCATAGAATTAACACAGTTAATGAGTGTGTGGTGAGGGGCTATGCTCCACAATTTTAGTATCAGTATAACACTTTCCTTTCAAACACACGTGACTCAAACTAACAGTTGTTTTCGCTTGTGCTCTAGGAGATTTAATCAATCAGTTCATCAATTAATCTGGAACAGTGAAAACAACAACAGAGGCTTTTCCCAGTCGTAACAACACCTTTCAGTAAGTTGACTGCTTTGTTGCATCATTGGAATGTGATTTGCCCAGACAGATTTTTGTGGGGAATGCAGACCCCCACCCCCCACTGATCTTCTTGGAAGAGGAGGGGTTGTGAATGTGCATGTGTGTGTTATTCGTGATAAAGTGTGCACATGTGGTGAAAGTGTGTTTTCATCCTGGGCTGTGCTGCAGCTGAAACGTGTTCAGACACGTTCCTCCACACTGGTTATCAAACCATAACAGTGGCAAAGCATTTACACTGAGACTCTTCATGCACCTCAGGCAGATCATTAAGGCAAAAACAGGAAACTGTTTCAGTAATTTCTACAAATAAGATCAGACTGAAGACTCACTGAGTTGCTGTAGTTTTTATCTGATCCACGATCACTTCAACCACTGAATGTTCTGTGTGCAGCTGGGAGTTGCATGTCTTGCTCACAGTTCTTTAATACTTGTGGTTGTGTTAGCTTATGGTAGGTTGGTAGCTGATGCTAGCTAAATGATTATTGATCTAACTCAACTGCAGAAAGTGCAGAAGTTGTTATTCTTCTTGTATTTTGGGCATTTAGCAAACAGCTTCAGTTGCATTACCTCTTCTGGGCTGGAGGGCTGAACCTGACTAACATGCAGCCAGGAAAACAAAGACAGATTGACATCTGATTTGTGATCTTGCCAACATGTTAAGAGTTAATCAGAGTGTCTCATCATCTAAACCTTGATATTGTTATTAAACACTGACAAATGTACATGGGGCCTAAGTGGCAAATGTTTTATTCCTGTTTAGAAACGGGAAACACAGTAAGAAGGATGTTGTGATTTAAGGGAAGTAAGACCAGTCACAAAATGCTAACTATCCCCCTTCTCAAATACTATGGCAGCATACTATGGGAGGTGAGAGCAACCAGATGACACATGTTGTACAGATTATGTCATAATTGCAGTACACTCGTTCTCTGAGCTGTTGGCCTGTGGTTCATGACACATCAAACTCAGCCTATTATCATAGAATGTCTTAATGGAGCATTCCTGGGATGTTACTCTTGACTGTACGCTCAGAGAGAAAAGAAAACAGTGTATTGAATGTAGCCCTTGCTGTACAACTGCAGAAAGAGGGAAAACGTTTTTTAAAAGATTTCTCAACTGAAAAGTTTCTGAGTCATTGACGTCATAATCACTATAAACACTGTACATTTTTACACAATCATACCACAAAGCAGAAAGTCAGCAGCTGAATGTGTCATCACCGCTTGAGTCACCACCAGCACCAAGTCTAAGCATGTCTGAAGTTCTGTTAATGCTGTTCTAAGCTCTAAAACATCCTCACTGTTAGCTTTGCTTATGTTAGTGGAACTTCCCTAATGGCATATACTGCTGGAACCGTTCCAGTTTACAATGATAGCTACGTTTCTGTTACAAAGTGCTAGTCGAACAGGTAATAGACAATTGAAGAAGTGCTGTATCGCGTCACTACACCGTTTTCCTCATCATGGGCTCAGATGAATGGCTGCAAACTGCAGACAGTAAGGTGACATTTGACTTCACATTTCTGCAAAGTTCATTGTATCATTATTATTACGACAGATGAAGCCACATTACACGTGGTACATATACATGATGTTAGAAAAGGTCAAACTATTTTGTTAGTCTGACTGAAACCAGACTTTTAATGTCCATGTTAACATGTTAGTACAACTGGAATTGTACTAAATTGGATTTCTCAAAGTCAGACTAGGTATTACGAGGCATTAATACAGTATATATTATGTAATGTACAGTGTAGAAAACTCATCCATGTTTTCACCATTTGCTGTGCTGCTTCTTAACTTGTTGGGTTTGTGATGTAATAGGTCAACTGGATATGGGTCCAATAAAAACCAGCTGAAACAGTGCATACTGCCACCTGCTGTAGTGGAGCCGGCCATACCTTGATCAATATATTGATTTTAGAAATTGGAAAGCTGTAGAAGGCCCATTCTTTCAGGAATGGATATCAGAATTGGGCTAGGTGGCAGCTTTTGAGAGAATATACTACAGCTTAATGAATGAGGAAGATAAATATAATAGTAAATGGGGTGTATTTCCGCAGTTTCACGCCATGTAGGGGAACCAGTGAGAAACATTTAGAATGCTTTGTTTCATAGGCGCTGGACTTAATAAAGGGTATGTTTACATCTCTTTTGTATTACACTGTTATGTGTATTTGTAAACACAAAGGAAAATCTTGGTTGTGTATAGCTCCTTAAGAGACTTCAATGCAGTATGGTGGTTGTGGCAATGGCGCAGCAGAAAGATATATGCGGACACTATTAACGCAATGCTCCTTAAAAAGGACAGTCGATGCACATTTAAAAGTGGTACAGCTGGTATTCGGTAGTAGTAGTATCAACATGTCATGTTGATACTACTAATTGATGAACCAATGCGTCCTGTATGAACCATTCCACAAGATATTTAGACTGTGCAGCTAACTCAAACGACAATACAATGTACAATGAAAATGACGGAGCTGCTAAGCCATCACATTTGGCAGACGGACTAAGAAAACTGTATCCTAGCCTAGGTCTTTTTTTTTGCACCAAATAAATTATATAACTGTTTAGCTGTGCAAGAATTTTCCTTGACAATATAACTGGAAGCATTTGAAAGAAATACAAGAAACGCGGGGGGATATTCATGTTGATCAGATGGATACAGCCTAGCAAAGATAGGGGTAGGCCCCACTACCTATCAAGGTCAAGTTTCATGGTACGTAGGAGGGGAGAAAATTAGGTATATAAAGATCTTTTAAGCATGGAGAGACTTTAATACCCAAACAAGAAAAGCCAGCTGGGGACCAGCAAAAGCTAGGGCTTATGCTAAAAGCTTCATGTCTAAGTTCAAAACTGATATAGGTCTATATAAATAACATTCTTCTGGCGCACTACCCTTTTTAGGTACTAAGGAGATATTTGCCTCCATTACAGAAGAAGGGAGGGCTCCTGCCTAAAACAAAAATTGAAACACTTGGAACAATTGATCTGTTCAAATGGCGTTGAACTTTTTATAAAATTCTGCACAGAAACCATCGGGGCCTGGTGCTTTGTTATTAGGAAGTAACTGAATACAGCTCTTAATTTCACTCTGAGTCGACATACATCTTCTCTTCGCTGGATTGTAAATTGTGGTAACTCTAGACTCTAAAGAAAACTCTACAGAACTTACACCATAATGTGACTATTCGTTGTATTGCGAGGCATAAAGCTACTTGAAGAATATTTTAAAAGCATCATTAATTTCTTTATTATTAAAGCTAATAGTTGCCTTCGAGTTTCTGATACACAAAATGTTCTGAGTATACGCCCTTCTACGAAGAAGATTAGCCAGATAGCGATTAGGTTTCACAAATTTGTACATCCTTTGCCACACAAAGAACATTTTTCAGCTTTTTTGGTTAACAAGGCTTCTAATGCAGTTTTGACTGTTTGAATAACATTAAATAAAGAATTAAGTTGCTCTTTTAAAAAGATTTCAAAATTAGGGTCACGATTTTAAAAAAAGGCCTGCTCTGAAAACTCACATTTAAATTGCTTATACGTATAAAAGATGGAGCGTAGTCTGACCCAATACTACAGAACCTTGTGATTTAGTCAAATTTTAGGGGTCAAAACAAAATCGATTCTACTGCTAGCTTATTGAGTAATATGTGAATTCTTTATCAATAGGGTGCAACACAGGCCAAGCATCAACAAGGCCAAGCTTGCTCCATGTATCTGAACTAGCTTTAGCTCTCTTAGCCATTGGACTCTGCACTGGTGGAAGTCTATCCATAGGAGATGAAAAACAACAGTAAAAGTCACTGCAGTGCTGCCTCGCTGTTTTTGGTTAGTCCAATGATGTAAATATTACACCGTAGTCCGCTGTTTTTAGGCACATCAAGCTTCTTTCCAACTTCGGCTAGCTAGGAGTGTGGTTCGCCATAGTATCTTCAGAGACAGAGATGCGTCGCTCAGCTTCTGTAAGCCGAGTATCAAATGCAGCAAGTTTGGACGAGCAAGCCTCTAGCTTCTTATGGACAGGGTCAATCTTCTTGTCGAAGGAGGCTTCTATGCCTTTGAGCACCTCGGTAGTGATTCTTGTTACCAGGCCGTCAGTCTCCCCTTAGAGTCTCCACCAGAAGTGGTGGCGGTGCGTGGTCCGCCACGTTAGCTCGGCTAGTTTGGGTCAACTGGCGGATTTAGCCATTTGGGTGATCTTCATCTGGGTGTTTAGCATTCTAAGATCAGTTCGAGGAATACCGCTTTCCTGCGCGCACGCTTCAGCTGGCTGTACACGAAGATCTGCTGTCAAAGTGCAGTAAAAAAACCTGATCTGGATAGCCCTAGTTATCAGGGCTGGTATTCATCTTTTCTCTAATCATCTATATCCATGCTTCTTATCGCACATCAATTTCATCAACACTGAATTACCTCATTTGCAAAGTAACTATTTATACAGTAATCACAAATATAGTGGAGTGGAAGTATATAGTTGAAGAAAATGGATATACTCAAGCACCTCAAATTTGTACTTATGTGCAGTAAATTTCTACCTACAATTTCTACCAGAAATTCTAGAAACCCAGCCTTAACAAGGGGGCTGTGTTTTTTTGAAGTGGTGTCAATGTACACTGTGTAAACATAGCCTCAGTCCCCATCAAAACTCAGACTGAACATACTGAGCTAAAACACAATGATGTTCCAAAGAAAAACTCAATGGTGTCTGCTTGTTTTAGACAAATGCTGAGAAAATCCAGTTCAGCGAGTTTGTACGATGACAAACAAAGCAACCAGATCGCTGTTGCTTGTTTCAACTTGAACCAAATATGCAGATCACCATGCCACATGACATAACAAGAACACAACACGACTCATCCACTCCACAAACAGCTTCGTGCACACTTTAAGAATTAGTGATTATTTTGTCATGACAAACCTCTCAAAGATGACAAGATATTCAACCAGCTCTGAGCAGCTGACAGTCCAGCACATAGTGAACAAGGCTTCATACCAAGAGCTGACCTCATCTCCACGTCCTGCCAAAAACAAACAGCCTCACGCGCGAATACAAACAGAAACCACCACACAGACATCCCTGGCACACCAGGCTGCTCACGCATTGTCAGCATTATTGACACGCTCACACACTGTGTGGGAGTATTACTGTGTGACTTACTGTGAAATAAAAGGCATGTCTAATATCAGATATTGGTACAGTCCACTGTCAAACTTTTTCATTCTTTGCTATGTCTTTGGCATGTTCAATATAAAAATAGTGCTTACTGTGAGTACAAAATACACTTGAACAGAAGGGTAAGTCGGGTAAAGAACCACACACTGTTCTGGCTGATTAACAATGTTACATCACATTTGTCAGCAGCCATTCAGGGGGAGGGAAAGAAGTGAATACGTAAGCTGCTGGCAGCTCTCACAATCAGTCCAATCAACAGGTCATGGAAAACAGACCGCATCTGACTAATGCATCAAACATTGAGTTTATAGGAAGACTCAAAGGGGTGCCATTATACTCAAAACAATGGTTGCTGAGCAGAGATCAGCAAATTAAACCATTTACTTTTGTACAACTCATCAACTACCCACACTGACCAGATCTTAGAACAAAATATTTTTATTTAATATTTTTTATTGTATGTCCCAAAGGGTCAATGTGTTTACCAATGGCAAAAAATATTGGTGAATGTGAAACTAGAATCTTACAAACAACACCAACCAGAAAGACTGCCTTAGAGGCTGCTCTTCAAACATCAGGAAGTAGAACCATTTCAAACACTTCCTCCCAACTTTTATGGGGAACTTAAGTTAGATCAGAGCATTAAACTTGTGTATGCAAGACAATGTTTTACAGAGTAAACTAAATGTGCTGAGCCCTGGCAATAACAGATAAGCTATGCTTTACATGTTAACTGACCATTTTCTAATTCATCCAGTGGAATTGTAGGGCACAGGATGAGAGGCACAACAATCTGACAAAATGACGGATATGAAATGACTACATCTCTTGTTGACAACATTATCTACAAAGTGAACTGATCAAGAGATGAGTTATGTCAAAATCAGTGGGGCTTTGTGCCTGTGGGACAATGATTTGTCAATGTTACACACCATCATTGAATAGTGAAGCAATTTACATGTAGGAAGACTTGAAAAGCCTGTGCTACATCCCTTCATTGTGTGATCAGTACATCTCAAGACTATAATACATGATAACATAGAAGAATAATGGAAAACAATGAATGCCTTTAACAATTCTACCTCAGCAGGATTGTGAGGTTTTGACTACTTACATATTACACTAATAATAACAATGCTTGTCCTTACCCACGTAATCATTATACACATGACTGATGATCATTTATTCAAATCAAATTAATTTTATTTATATAGCCCAAAATCACAATCACATTGCCTCAACGGTCTTTACAATCTGTACAATAAACAACATCCTCTGTCCTTCGACCCTTGGTTTGAGTGAGGAAAAAGTTCACATGTTGATGGAAAAAAAACAAAACCTTTTAACAGGGTAAAAAAACAATGGAAGAAACCTCAGGAAGAGCCACAGAGGAGGGATCCCTCTTCCAGGACGGACAGACATGATTTTGTAGCCCAGTCATTGCATTTATGAAGCTCTATAGGACAAGTTGTTGTTGATGGTTACAGCGTGTATCGCATAGTGCGCAATCATTTTAAGACCATATGGCTCGGCCCTCTTCCGCACTGTTACACTGTTTCACATGTAAATCATACTGTGAGTGAGTCTTTCGAGGCAGGATATTTTTCTTCTTTGGGTTGATTAAACGCCTGTGATGAGGTGATCAGTCCAGTCCTTCATGAATTAACAATGTCTCCTCTCTATTGTTGTTCAGATGACGAAGTCTTAAGATTAGAAATGTGATCAGCTGTCCTCAACCACTGCTGTCAAGACATGCGGACCTCCAACATGGCCACCAGAGGATGTATTACAGTGTAGGTGACAGAAGTCAATGTCAGGAAGATGTGCCTGGTGTTTAATACATTCAGCGATTATTGAGACTGCTCAATAGGTTTTGCATACTTATATCTGCCTTTATCCATATTTTCCCTTGTTAGTACCTTTAGATGCTCAGAGGTCAGTAATGATGCACTTCCCACTATCTCTATGAACTTCTCACTTTCAACCACAAATGAAAACAGCACATCCACTCTGCTTGATTAGTGAATCGTCTTTAAATCAACACGTCTAATGTACATGTCTTCAACCTTTACTTTCCATGAGAGCCAAGACATCCAATTGATTATTACAAAAACTACCCAATCAATAGGCCACGGCCCTTAGTGCTTTACAAATGAAAGCAATATATGAATGCATCACTCCAGACATTCAAGTCACAGGATTTATGAGCCATTTTCATGCCAAAGACACTTCAGCTGATACTCAATAAGCCAGGAAGACTTGTTTGAACAAATCTCAACAACCCAAACTAATACAACAGCTATTAATGTTATAATGTGATGGGTTTCAGAAGAAATTCAAGTTGATGTAAAAAGTGTATAAACCCATCAACAGTCCTATTCGAGAAGCAATGTTGAAGCTGGCCTTCTGGTTAATCTCTTAATAAGAACAGAGGAGGAAACTGACCGGGCCTGTTGTATTTAGAGCAGGCTATTCAGCAACAGACAGTAAGGTTACCTGTCATTTATCAATTCAGAGACTTAACATTTCAGTCAGTGGCCTGTTCAACTATATTGTTACCGAAATTACGATACTGCTGTTAGGAGTATAAAGGCAGGCAGTAAACTCAGATTAGCTAGCTTAGCCAGTTGGTGATAAAGGGTTTAGCTTCACTCCAGGCGTCAGTCTCCATTATTGTGTTCAACACGGTTCGTTTTAAAATTCATTTTAAATTATGACAGGCCAAATTTTCCCCGGGTCGTGTAGCTATATTGGACAAATGTCGTTACATAGCTTACTACCCATTTTTACAAGCTAAAAGACGTTTTGCCTCTAGCTTCTTTGCTACTCAGACTAGCTTAGGAGCTAATGTTGCTAACACGAAACACTGAACAGCTGATGGACGATCCGCTCGAAACGGAAACCCCAGAAAGACAACCTACTGGCCAACTCTCACAGCTCCATATACCAGGTGAAGGTAAATGTAAACGAATGGAGACAAGACGTTGAGTTTTTTTCATTTCACTTACCCAGATAGATGTCTCCAAAGGATCCACTGCCAATTTTCCTGCCCAGTCTATATCGGTTTCCCACTCTCAACTCCATGATCAATCTGTGGTCGGCTAGCAAGCTGGCTCGCTAGCTCCAAAATATCCAAAAAATGTTCAGGTTTAAGCCTAACACTGTTTAAAAGCAGAACAGGCTTACAATCCGGCGCATTAAAGCTTCTTCGACCGATGAATTGTGTCTTCTGTACGTCGTCTCCGGATGAAGTCAGCTCTCACAATCTTTCACCACTTGTTTTAAAATACTAATAATCTCATACTGCGCCAATACGCTGCTCGTTAGAAAGCTTGAAGGGTGTACTTTATGCTCTCGCTGTTTTTGAGAAGGATAGGCTTTAATTCTCCGCGGATGAAGATGGATTTTAAGGAGGTTATGATCACAACTCAGCTCCTCTTCCTCTTGCTGTCTCTGATCTGTTAGGATCCCGTTCAGTGATCGGCTCAATGTGTCTGACATCACTTCCCTGCTGGCCGATGACGGAGGACACTGACAGAGAGCTTTTCAGTAGAGAGCTGCAAACACATACTATAACCGGTAACAGGGGCACTGCAAGCGAACCAGTCACACGCATGGGTTCCGTTTGTGAAAAAGAAACAACTGAACTTGAAAAAAGCTGGTGATAGGAGCGAGGATAAGTCTTCATATCAGAGGATTCCATTACGGAAGGCCGTAGGGGACTAAAAAAACAACCATAATGTTGAAACTTGCAAATGAAAAATGTAATTCCACAATAGCATTATTCTTTTCCACATACTTGTGTATAGAAGCCCTTGGGGGACTTTAAGTCATATGTACTCACTTATAATGTGTGAGTGTTTTTTGAGTAAAAATGGAAACCTAATAATCCAGTTTGCATTTTCACATACTCATGGGCTTCCATTGTAGGCAGTGGCCCCTTGATTGAATGAGTCATTCCTCCCACCCCCTACCCCCAATGATAGACACGATCACATCAGCAAACTCATGTTTGTTTATTTTCTCTTCTCTCCATAAATCATATTAATTCAACATAGATTCACTTCTTTTTTTTTTTTAAGATGTGCAAATGTGGGTGGAGAGCAACACTGAATATTTTATTTCATTTTTATAAAATTGCAAGACCCAGGCATGTCCATATATTTATGTAGTTTTGGAGAATAAATTCGAGCTCAGAATTTTCACATATAGAATATTAATGAGGTAATGATACAAACTCAGAAATATGTTTTTTTCCACAAGCTGTTCTGAGAGGAAGATAAGGACCCAGAACACTATTTGAAGCAAGATAGGCATCAGGGTCCGCTACATGTACACAAAGTAAAACCAAATCAGAATTCCTTTATTAGTCCCAATTTAACAATGATTAATAATAATAGTCAACAAATAAACAATATATAATAATGTAAAGGTAGGTAATAGAATAAAGGTAAGAAATAGATATACACAAATATAATCATGGTAAGTCCAAGTGCTCTACTGTAGGCCAACTGGAAATGTTTGTTTCGTTGAGATGTTTGACCTCTCAGCCAAGAGTTCTAACTAACTGAAGAGGAGTTGCAGGCTTTTAGACATTGTGTGGGAGTGTCCTTTCAGAGTCATTAGGGCCACTTGTGACCCAACCGGCTGTCATGTGGGTTGCTGGGGCTAGGTGAGCCCAGGTGTGAATGGTTATTAAACTGTCTGTGGAGGGAACTCAGTAGTGCATCGTGGGTGGGTGATAAGTAGCTAATGTCACCTCCTCTGTTCAAAGATTTCAAACCACATTGTTGTGCTCAAAGGAGTGATTTTTCTTGGCTGTAGCCACCCAGCTGCCTGCTACCAGTTCAGCAGTTTCTTGTGATTTCACTCCGCTCATTGTCATGATTAACCAGCTGCTTTCATCACCAGCCCTTCAGCTCGTTGTGGTCTTTTCCTTGAGTGACACTTCAAACCTGGTCAGTGCTTTAAAGTCTCTGATATAACCTCTCGAAACCCAAACTTTTTAAATTCTTTAAATTTTTAAAAACGTTTGGACCTGTTGTTTATATTCATTGGCAATCTTCAAATAACATTTGAAACATGTTTTATATTTCTCAAGCACTTTTCCAGCTGAACTACTCTTAAACTTCCTTCAGAAAATTGCCATTTCTTTTGATTTACTCTGGGCTGGCTGGGTTTTTAAGGGGTCATTCTTCACAGTCTGATATATGGGTGTTTATGTATCTATTTATTTTATATTCAAGCCTTGCAGACCATTAACATAGTTTTATATGTATATGGTATTATTCTATATAGCCTACAATATTTAGGCCTAATAGGCCATATACGTACACCTCCCCTCTCTGGGTACTTCAAATCTTAAGTACGCATTAAGTCAATGGCGTTACATTTTAACACAACGTTTCAAGCTTACAGCACTACCGGCCATGTATGAGAGTATCGTTTACGGCCGCCATCTTTGCCTTCCTCTCTCAGAGCCCCATGTTATTGTCCCTGTATTTCCTGCTGGGGACTAATCTCCTCGAAGTAAAGGAGTCTGGTGTTGCACAATAACCAGAGATCGGTTCCTTTGTCCAGCTGGCCTCTGAGCACCCTTTCATGGACAACTGACTGTACAGTTACCTCCAAATATCAGTCATAAAAAGTAAACATGTTTTCAATCCGACTTTTAATCGAAACAAGCCTGCAGTTACCGCAGTTATGTAATATGGTAAAAAAACAAACAAAAAAACAAAAACAAAACAAACAACAACTACCATTTCCCTTGAAAGTGGGCACAATACGCCAAGTAACACAAGTACGCTAAGATGTATTTTTTGTAGAAAAGGTTACAATGACATGATTATGTGCTACTTTAAATTACCGGGAAAAAAATAGGAAAATGACGCTTTTATTGTGGAGGACCTGCGTCGGAAGTTGCTGTCATTGGCGCTGCAGCAGCCCTTTCTGTTTCCCCTTTCTTCGTACAGTTTGTTTCCTCAATGGTTTCTCACTAAAATTCAATGAAATGGCATTAAATGCGGATGGAAACGAGAAACCTCTCCGGCGGAGGCGAGAGGACGGAGAGGACAACGATAATGTCGGCGTGAAGAGGGACAGAACGGAAGCCAGCCGGTACTGAGTGCTCTCACTTACTTCCGTCATCTTACTTTAATGTTGCAAGTTGCTAGTTGCTTAAACCCCAGTTACAGCTAGTTGTTGAATGAACGTACTGTTACCTGAATGGATAGTTCACTAGAAATGATTTTACTAACAGAAAGTTGCAAAATAAATAGGCTAAAAGTGTGTTGTTGATACATGATATTTGCTCATGGGTTTCTCGCGTTGTAATACGCTCTCAGTTCTGCAGTTGTTTTTGACTAATACATAGATTGTGATTTTAAAACTAAAAGAAAAAAAACAAACACAAATCAATGTTCAACCACATTCATGAATCGCACCTTGTCACCTTGTCCTTGTTATTTGACCAGGCTGGAGTCTTGTTTGGATCAACCACTGGGCACAGGCAGTATCCATGAAGTCATCAAATATGTGCCCTCACCTCTACCAGGTCAGGGGATTTTATTACCTGGAAGGCAGTTTGAAACCATCTGAGCTGCAGTTTGTGTCTGGACATCACACCACATGAATCTTCACCTGCCACTTTATGCATAATATTTCCTGTCCTCTGCTTCTCAGCCAAACATTATGATCCTGACACCACTGAACCAATCAGCTGTGGTCTTCAAACTTTGGAGGAGTTGTTGTCGTGGAGACGAAGTGAGGCGAACCCTTTCAATGTGGCAGCAGTCCCTCTGGCACCTCGGGAGCCTCCTCTGGCCAGCTGTCCACTGCGGACCCTAGTGTCTCATGATATGATGGGAGGCTACCTTGATGACCGGTATGGGTGTATATTTAGCTCTAAAAACAGAGCTGTAACAGCTACTGTAACTGTATGTTTGCTGGTCTACTGATGGAACACCTGGAAAATCTACTTACAATGAGTACATTTGTCACAAGAAAGAAACCACAACATATCGTTGATAAACTACAAAAAAAATGGAAAAAACATTCAAGCCCTCATCTGAGCATAGTAGCTGCTATTTATCAAGGATACCTTAAGTATATAAATGCTATGAGTAAGTACATATAAGATGTTGAGTGACCCTGCTGTCCTGCCATTGGTCGGGAGTTTGTTCCACCTCTGAGGTGCCAGAACAAAGAAGAGTCTGGACTTCGCTGAGCGAGCTTTGTTTGCTCTCAGCAATGACGGTACAGGCCGGCCAGCTGATGTAGTGGAGCGAAGCGCTCGTGCTGGGGCGCGTGGTCTGACCAGTGTTTGGAGGTAGACGGGTGCAGTTCCATCAGATGTTGGAAAAACCTGGCAGCTCCCATTCTGATACAAGAGCATCAGTGAAGTCCAACACTGCTGATGATCAGAAGGTCCACTTCATCCCAAAGGTGTTGGATGGGGTTGAGGTCAGAGTTCTGTGCAGGCCAGTCAAGTTCTCACATCAAACTAGGAAAACTATTTCTTTGTGGATCTGGCTTTTTGCATGAGGATAATTTCACTATACTGCCAGAGGCAAGAGGCCAGACTATCTGTACATGACTCATACTAGACGACTGGACCAACTGCAAATGTTGTTTGTATCAGTGATACTTCTGGTTTTGATGTGGGGTGGTATGAGTATACAGTGTGCAGCAGACACTGCTTGAGGGGATGTTGTCTCTTAAGAAACTGCAGTTTGATGGCATGTAAAGCGGCAAAAAAATGTTCTAGTGAAAGAGGGACACAATACATTTTTTTGTACTATTTGTCTTTATAATATACTACTATTATTATAATACCTCATTACCATGGTAGATGATGGTGAAGCAAAGCAAACTTTGTAGTAGTGCCATACATACACAGAGCGGCTTTGTTCCTCAGTCGCACTAGACTCCTCAATTCATCCTCAGCACTTCATCATAAAGGTTTTGTTATGACTTATCTAATCTGGATAAGGAAATACTTGTCCTTCCACCTGTCACAGTCACATGCGAATTACAGCTGTAGAACTGCATAAACCGCCTCTGACAGAGTGGACTTCGATGATGGCTGACCACAAACGCAGTCATGTGTAGACTGTTACCTTGTTAAGCATTTGAGATTTTAATATCAATAAAATATGAAGACGTTGATAACTTGTTAAAAATGACTGTCCTGATGCCACAGTCATGTACTATAATGTAATGTTTTGCTTTCTTTTATCATCAAGGTTTGTTCAGGGGACAATTGCAGAGGCCCCATATTCCTTCTACCACTGGCAATATATCGATATTTTCAACTACTTTGCACACAAGCTGGTAACTATTCCTCCTGCTGTGTGGACCAATGCTGCACATAAACATGGAGTCGTTGTTCTTGGTGAGCAGTAAGGCAAAATATAACAGAAGCAGGTCCTGTTTAGTCATGCTGAATTAGTATTTTAAATTTTAGTGATCAGATTTGAAATGGATTGATCAGTTGTATCTTAATCAGGTTTTTTCTATCTTAATCCCCGCCCCTGTGATTGGCCACCTTTCCAGGGACTTTCATCACGGAGTGGACTGATGGAGCCGCGATGTGTGAGGCCTTCCTGAAAGATGAGGAGTCGTACCGGGCAGTGGCTGATAAATTAGTCCAGATCAGTCACTGTTATGGCTTCGATGGCTGGCTCGTTAACATAGAGAACGCCCTGAGTGTGAGTAATACTTTCATACTGGCCATAAGGACAATAAGATTTCATTGCTTACATTTGCTTCACATGTTTATACATTAAAGTTTAGGAATAGTGTGTCCACAAGGTAAGTTCAAACAAACAGACATTTAGTTATGATTTTGACTTTCTAAATCAAAATTAAATTTCACGCACAAATAATTGTTTTGATTTAAATCTTGTTTCAAATTTCCTGCCTGTTGTTTACTACAGCTGGCACACTGTAGTAGAACTGACATTCATTTTTTATTAGCCAATTTATTATCAAACACATACAGTGTTTATTGATGATTATCAAATATTAGCATGCTCATGGGCTAAATTAAGATTGAGAACATGGTAAATATTACACCTACCCTCATCAGAAACACTTTTTTGCGAACTATAGTGTTTTATGCATGTAGGTTGTTTTGATGCACCCAACAGTCCCTTTTTAAAAATGTATGTTAGCATACTGACTCACAGAGCTGCTGGCAGGTCTCCAACCCTTTTGTTTCATTTTCCTGGAGGATAGAGGCGTCTGTGTGGAAGTCATTGTTTTGATTGTTAAATCAATTTCACTGAGAAATGTAACTTTATTATGTAAAAGATGTTACAGGAGACAGTGGATTTCAAATTTAGTGTTTCACAATTTTGTCGGGGCCTTCTCTTCAACACCTTGACTGTTACCTGGCTGGCACATGTAATTTTCTGTAATAAAAACAGATTGTGTGTGCTGTCCTCTGTTTGCAGGCGGTTGCGGTGAAGAACACACCTTTGTTCCTTCGCTACATGACAGATCAGATGCACGAGCGGGTGTCCAGCAGCCTGGTCCTATGGTACGACAGTGTGGTTGAGAATGGACAGCTACTATGGCAAAATGAACTCAACCAGTCCAACAGGTAGAAAGGCATCCTCTGTGTTTGCAAACTTTTAATGAAGAACAGAACTCAATATAAAGAAACTGGACCGCCATTAAAATATTGTAGAAAATCACTGAAAAATGTTCTCATCCGACACTTCATCTCAAATTCCCTAACAGGATTTTTTTTGATGCTTGCGATGGTTTCTTCACCAACTACAACTGGACTGAGCAGAGCCTCGAGTGGATGACGGACTACAGTGGGGTTCAAGGCCGCCAAGCTGACATCTACATCGGGGTGGACGTGTTTGCCCGAGGCAAGGTGGTGGGAGGAATGTTCGAGACAAATAAGGTACACGCTATTATTATTATTATTATTATTATTATTATTATTATTATTATTATTTCTTTATTTGAACAGGGACAGCGCACAATAAAACATTAACCCTGTATAAACAAGGAGAGATGCATTGCACCGGGTTCTAGCAGGTTGCTATTTTCCACCCGTAGTCCCTGGGCAGGTAGATGGAACATACAATAAGTTAGAAACAATTACTAAATTATGCAAAATTCAATTTCAATTACGAAGTTAAGAATACACACATTCAAACATCATTAAATCAATTTAAAACAGTTACCCCCTGAGACAGCATCCAATGTTTTGTGTGACATGAAAATGTTTTAAAATGCGCACATGTAATCAGCTCAGTGTCTCAGTGTGTTCCATTGATTTGTGGCAACAAAAGAAAAAGATGATTTACAAATGAAGTCCTGCGTTTAGGAATACTGCACTCTCCCCAGGTAACTGATCGTGTAGCTCTTGTTGTTTTCTGAGCAGAGTGTAACCATTCTCTTCACTATGGCTGAAGGGTGTGTGTTTATTAAGAAGCGTTAATCGTTCTAAGATTATTGAAAGTATTAACCTTTCATGTGGCTCGTCTACAGGCTCTAGAAATGATCCGGAAGCACAACTTCTCTACTGCCATCTTTGCTCCAGGCTGGGTGTACGAGACCCAGGATAAGAGTGAATTCCGCATAAATCAGGACAAGTAAGAGCAACTAAATATTTCCACTGACTTGCATACTCACATTCACAGTTTAGTTAGAAAGCAGAAGACAAAAATGTTGGTGGAAGTAGGTGAATTGATGGAGGTGGAGATATTTTAAACAGACCCTGTCCTGTTTGCAGGTTCTGGGCTCTGCTATCAGACTACCTGTACATCCATCGGCCAGTGTCACCTCTCCCCTTCATTTCCTCCTTCTGCCAGGGCTTCGGGAAGGCTTTCCACTATCGAGGACAGGTACTGAAGGAGGGGGACATGTAGCCAGAGGCTGGTGCTGTGGGTTTTTTAAATAGTGAATCACTTAAGTGATGTAAGAAATAAAACTAGAGAACGTGGTCATTGGGAACAAATAATCTTAACTATGTGTATACACTAATGTGTTTATGATATTTACATATATATTTTTTTAGAAGAGTGGAGACCACTCTGATGTGTGTCGAGGTGTGAGTGGGTTTGTTGTAGCCGGCTGGTGTCATTTGCACTGGAGTTAATGAAGCTTAACATTTGTTTTATGGCACACTTCAGATGTGTGCAAGATTTAATGAAGTGAGGGAAAAGCTTTTCAAACAGTATGGAGGAGCTGTGGAGAACAGTATTATAATCACTCATACTCATATACAGATCCATACTGGCTGATTTATTATGCCCCTGCTTACCCACATCAAACATGAACTTCTGTCCTCAATTCGAATTAATCTAACAGTCTAGGAGTGTTTGATAGAAACACTGTTGTGTGTTTGAGACATTATGCAGTTATTGTTGCTAATTTAGTATTGGTATTAGTTTGCTCTTGTTGGTGAAATGATCAGATTTGTGCCAGTATACCAGAAAGAAACATGGTTCTGAGATGCCTCAGTGCAAAGAGACATTTCACACCAAAATAGCAACAAAGACCCTCCCACCTGTTCACCGTACACCAAACTGTCAGAGCACTCCTTGTGCTGGTTGCTGCGCTGCCACGAAAAGGGTGAAATACACAGTAAACCTGTTGCAAACAGTGGTCCTGCATCACATCATGAGATGCAGTAAATTCAGAACCAAAACAAAAGGTGGGGACTTAATTCTAACGGTGTGACTGCTGTTATGATCTTTAAACTGACCAGATCGACTGATACTGAAAATCAAATGTGGTTGTCAAACATTTGTGACAAAGACATGTAATGGAGGCAGGATATAGTATATATAAAAAAGACTCATATAGCCATATATTGTGTAACTTGTACGCCAATAGCCATATACCTATGATAGACATATTCCACTGATAATGTCAGCGAAGTGATCTGTTGGTCGGCTGTACTTTGGAGATGGATTGATGAGCACCTGTCATCCATGTTGGTTAAAACTCTGCTGAGGACAGTTGTGTGGTACTCTTCCTCCTCACTGTTCAATCACGAAACAGTTTGCGTTTTATCTCTACACTTTCAGCACATTTTCGAGTTGATCATAATACTTTGTGACTGCTTTATGACTAGAAATGTGATGAAGTTGTTGTTTGTCTGATGCCTGCTGTCCTGTTCTGCCTGTGTGCAGCGTGAGGCAGAGAGGGGCTGGTTCAATCTGACCGCCCAGGAGATCCAGCCTTTATACTACCGCACAGAGCTGGAGGGCCAGGGCTGGCTGAGGAGCCGGGGCTGCCCAGAGGACGCCTGGAACGGAGGCTGCTCACTGCTCCTGGACGGACTCATCCCTGCCACGCACACAGCTCCAGTTTGTGCCAAGTTTGTTTATTTTTTTCTGTTCACCCATGCTTGATTTTCAAGTCAGAAGGCTCCTCCAACATTTAATCTTTGAGGTTAAGGCCCTCTAACCTCTTTGGGCCCTTTTAGGTCCCCCTTATGACCCAGAGCCTGGACAACTGACCCGGTTCTTTTTGTGTGTTCTGTATCTCTCAGGGTCTTCTCCCTCAATATTCCCCTGGCATCCAAGACTCTGGTGACCCTCATCTACAAGCCCTCTGCTGGGATCACTGTTTCCCTTGAGCTCAAGACAACAGACGCCAGTCTTTGCACACACATAAACGCCCAGGATGTCAATCGTGAGTTTCTCACTATCCATCCATTACTCATACCCACTTATCCTTTGCAGGGTTGTTGCGGGGGACTGGAGCCAGTCCCAGCTTGAGTGCTTTTGTTGTTATTACATGTAAGGTAGTCATTTTAACAAGTTCTGTGCAATTAAAGTAAGAACAACGGTTGGGGTATAAAAAGATACAAATTGAAGATATTATCTATTAAAGAGTAATAATTGCATGTAGGTGGGGTTTATTTGGTTATAATGCTTGGAACTGTGAAGCACAAATGTATGTAATGTGACAAAAGCATGGCTACGTGTACCCCCCTCTTGTCTTGACTTTTATTAGTTATAAATAAAAGTTATTTTTAGACAATATTTAAATCAAGGGACTTTTGAGGCTCCTTCAACCTGTGTTTGATTTTTTTATAATGATAATGATTGATGGAAGTTGTTTAAAACACTCACATAATTTTTTTTAAGCATTGGTACAACTGAAATGTATGACTGTCATCTCCAGACAAAGATCAGTCTTACAAGATCAAGTTTGAGTGCTCCTAAAAATGCTCTTTACTTTCACTTTGGCTCTTAGCAGCCAGTTCACACAAATTCTGTTAAGAGGTGTTTAACATTGATTCTTTGTGTTGTAAACAACACAATAGAAGCATTTTATATTTGTAATGGTTAAGTCTGAAGAGTAGCTTAATGTGCGGTAAACTGTGTTCAGCATGTACCAGGAATGAGGTAGGGTTGCAGCCATAACCATTTTTTCCATTGTTGTCTAATTGTTACTATTTACTATTGGGCCAATATCACCTCCACCTTCCTCGCCAATCCCGGTGGAAAACAATTCACACTGTCGGAAATTAATAATCTTTGATTTTATTAGAAACTGTTGTGCTTAATATTTAGGTCATAGTAATAAATACCTTAATAAATCTGGAACTGAACATCAAACTAACTGTATAAAATCTAGGTGGGAATGAACCCAATCGCCCTCTGATAGAATCAAGTCTTCCTGCCACCAGCACCCAAACGCTCATCTGTTGGAAAGGTTCATTGTTAACTGTTCTCACCAAGCATTTATTGCATGTGTTTCTGCAGTTACCAGTGTGTCTCCTGCTGCATTGGATGAGGGTCACCAGTTGGTGCGCCAGTTCTCTCAGCTGTGTGGTGGTTTGAATCCAGGCGGTTGGACTGTCAGGTAAGACCTTCTCACAGCTCATTAAAGGAATTCTTTATAAAGTTGTCTAAAATCTGTGACCTCTGAGTCATGTCACTGTGTGCAGATGTTCGCAGTTGGAACTCCGTGGCTGTGCTCTGAGAGAAGTTGGTTTCAGCGTCCAGCGGGATGGAGAGGCTCAGGACACAGCTTTCAGCTGCAGGGTGGGCGAAATCATGGTGAGACAGTTGTGTTGTCTATACTATATTGTTAGAATCCCAGATGAAAGCTTGCTTACCTTTGCACAACATTAGATTTCTTCAGCTCCTCTGACTCCCACCCCTTCTGTGTTCATATGCAATTTACTTGACTGCTTTCTGTGCTGACGCTTTACGCCAACATTTCAGTTGACATTGTCTCTTAGTTTATTCACTATAACTGCCACTCACGTATTTCAGGACTCCTTCCTGAACTGACACTTCCAGCTCAGTTTATCACCTTTCTTCTAAATGTAATGCCAGTTAAACCCAGGTACGTGAGTATTCCTCCCTTCTCATTTCTTCTTGCTGCCCCGCCCCCCCTCTCTCTCTCTACAAGCTCTTGGATGTAGACAGTCTGCAGGTTCCCCCTGAGCTGGTTCAGGGCATGTGCATTTATGACGTGGTGTGGCTACGTGGTGCTGGTA
The DNA here is from genome assembly GCA_903131615.1 of Diplodus sargus. Lineage (NCBI taxonomy): Eukaryota > Metazoa > Chordata > Actinopteri > Spariformes > Sparidae > Diplodus > Diplodus sargus. Next base: position 1,124,194 of record CAEMYA010000409.1, on the reverse strand, counting down.
CGTCGCCACAGTCTACTTCCCCCTGCCTGCACCTCAATGCCACTCTGCAGTGGGACTACCCGACCAAACTCGTACGGCACTTCAGGGTGTACTGGCGCCGGCTAAGAGGACCTGATCCCCGGATCCCCCCTGGTCAGCTGGTTCTCGTAGGCCGGGCGTATTCTAATCTTTTTAGAGTAACGGAGCTGGCTGTGGCGGAACCACCCGGCCTGCTGGAGCTCGTTGTGGAGCCAGTGATCAGGAAGGGCTTCCCACTTCCTGAAAGCCACTGGGGAAGAAGAAGCCTCAGCTACACAGAGGACTTGACTTAAGTTATCAGGCTGCTTCTCCTCGACCCTTTAATCAGTTGTGCTACAGTCATGGATCTGTAAATATTAACATTTCCCACATCCATGACGGACAGAGAGCAGAGCAGAGAGATGGAGACAGCCATGTCATCTGGTTGCTACTTGTTTATAGAGTCTTGACCTTACAGTCAGTGTGGTGTTATTGGCTGGGTGCTACACACCACTGCTCAGAGGTTAATGCCCAACAACATCCTGAAATCAGTAAAGTGAGAAAAATACAGGCAGAAGACGAGGTCTCTGCAGAAACAGACAGAATATATATACATTATTTAGGAAATCCTGGATAGTATATCTTGAAAGGACAGTTGATGTTTTGGGAATTAACTATTAGTCACATTTTTATCAATAATTAGATGAGAATACTGATACTGCTCCAATTTCTGTATAGTAAATATGAAGCTACAGCCAGCTTTGTTGTTGTTTGTAGGTTAGCTTAGCTTAGAATAAAAACTGAAATCGAGGGCTGGGTGTGCTGGCGATGATGAAACCCTGGAATGTGGTTGGCACTACAGTTGGAGTCAGTTTTGTTTGAATTAAACAGATTAGACATGATAAGTTTGTAACTGAAAAAACAGATGCAGACTTTGTTTGCCTTTTTCCAGTATTTGTGATAAGCTAAGCTAACACATGCTGGCTGTAGCTTCAGCTTTACTGCACAACCTTGAGACTTTTATCATTTTATCTTATCTAACTCTTGGCAAGAAAGTAAATAAGCTTATTATTTATACAAGTCTCTGTAATGCCAAACCAAAGGTGCCTCTCCACTTTATTAAAATGATCCTATTCTGCTTTTAAAGAATGATATATCAGATAGATGAATGTCTCACTGGGAACTAGATTGCATATCCAGGGCTACCATGTACGTTCTGAGCATGAGATTTGTACAGTGGATCAAATGCACTCATTGCATCTCAGGTTTCTAACCATCCAATGGAGTCTTTTGTTTCTAGTCCATCTTTCATATGAGATAGCGGTGTGCTGCTAACTCAAGAGGACCTGATCCCCGAATCCCCCCAGGTCAGCTGGTTCGTACTGTCGTCAAATGCATTTTGCTTATGTTGTTATGTCTTATGTTTCATTAGTACTTGAGAGAAGCTGTAATGTCAGTTATCATGTATCAGCAGTCAGAGAAACACTCCTGCTGGCTGATCTTCTGTGTAAGCAGAGCAGATTTAAATTGATTTAATGATAAATTTAAGTACAAAAATGTGATGTATGAGATTTAAGGTTCTAGAAGTCATACATACTTTTATTCATTCTCATTCAAATCATTACCTGTACTTGGTTTATCTCTTAAGCGGTATTAACCTTTTAGATACACAAATATGATATATAAACTATTTCAGTAATATGTATGCAAAACAAAAATATTAGACAAAGTCACATAATCTTTCACAAATCACATTTTCCACAATGTTCGTGATTTATTACTGGAGTACATTTTAGTGTCTTCGGATGTCAGGAGAAAGTAGAGCAAGAAAATTGTATGACTGAAGGATAATTCTCATAATGTCATGGCCTCAGCTACCCTGCCATTATCATGGGACAATAAACTGCAACATGTGATCATCAGTTCTGCTCAGTCATTCTGTACTCGACAGTTTTCACATGTCCACATCCAGTTCACACATTTCAATCAACGAGCCAGATGCATCATAGTAAGTGCAGTGAAGTTAGCAGGTTATGTCAAAATGTACTAAAAAGGATGATTCTGTTGAGGACAGCTATGCATACATGTCAAAAAATAATCCCCCTTCCTGCAGTTGTCCAAAAGTCCCACTCACAATACACAAATATACTGTATTACAAATAGGCTTCTAAGCAGATACACACATTCACCTGAATCACAGGTCACCATTAATGGTGACTGTTATGAGGAACGCAACTCAGCAGTTGTATACTACTACTACTGTTGGTGCTACAATGGCATTTAGAACATAAACATGAGAAAACAAACGTACTGTACTGTAAATGCTGCAACCGAGAGTGACCATAAACTATTATGGAACAGAAAGATGGTCATGTCAGAATTAATTGTTAATGCATAATATTGCACCTGTGACACTGACAGCAGATTACCACCAAGTATATCACACTCCATGAGGAAGAAAGACATGACAGTCATGTTACATGACCTGCTCACACCCGGAAGAACATGGATGCCTATTGTCCTATTTAAGGCAGCAGAGGGTAGTCATGCATTTCAGCCTCTTGTGGTCAAAATGAGTATTACAAAAACAACAAATATTTCTTCACTCCACCCATGGAAAAAAACAGTTCCCTGAAAAAAAGTCACTTGCCCTTCAGGGCCTCAACAAAAAGTGTAAAAAAATGCATAGAATTGTAATATGTTGGTGTGTTATTGTTATCACATGCAAGTTGTAAAGAGAAGTTCAGCTGATTTTAACTCATCCGTGGATGACTTTTGCTTGGCTTTGGCTTGTTATGCCTGCAGCATTTCAAGCAAAATGTGTTATGTTACTGATATTCAGGGTGCCTAAGAACTTCGGTGATCTGCTTACCTTACATCTCACACTACTTAAGTACAATTTCCTGATATTTACGCAATAGACTACTGCAGCATTTGGTACATGCACAAGTTCCTCACAGGATGAAGTGTAACCAGACTAAGATGTCACAGCCATGCCAGCGGCTCTGTAAGGCTTACAGTGACAGTAGGTTTCTTGATCACGTTCGCCATCCGAGTTATCATATTAGCCAAGTAGCTCTCAACATTAAGTACAGCTCAGGCTGATGGAAATCTCATTAGTTGGTGTGTCTCATTGGTATACGCAATAAAGTTTGCTCAAACTCCTGAACCAATGTACTGCGTCATAGAGCTGCTAGTGTGGCTGTAGGCTCCGCCTCATTGATAATCACAGTGTCAGCTGTCAACTTCAACTCATCCATTTTGTTGTGGCACCTTTCGGGTCACTATATTAACATGCTAGTGTACAACTTTTGTCCATGTATGCAGCTCGACTTTCTAGAAAATTGATTCTGACAGCAAAAACAAAAGCAAGTTGGATTTGGAGGAAGCTCACTTACGTGCTGTAGACATTTTGTTCTGACAAGCATCTTTAAACTGTTTGTACTGTGACAGAGAAGAAGGCAGGACAGTGTTTACAAAAAAGAAATGTCTTTATTGTGGACTGGCTGAAGTCTACACAGGTCAGTGCTGTAATCAAAGAGAACTGAGATTCTTGATTTGGTTTAGCAGGAAGTGGAATATAAAAAGGTCATTTGATCATAGTGATTGTCAGAGCCAAGCCAGCTGGCATCAAGTTAGTGGATCAGGCCTGCTGGGTGATCATCTTCAGCATCTGCAAGGCCATAGGCCCTTGGTCTGAGGGAATCTGTGACAGAGAGAAAGATGTGTTGAATTTCAACTTGAATTCTTAATGAGAGAAAAAAAAAAAGAGAAAAAGACCCAATTGTAATTTCTAGTCACCCGTTTCAGATGAATTGGGAGCAGTATTTCTCTTCTGCTCAATGTTTAGTTCAAAAGCCTGTTTTTCCCCCCCATTTAAATCTTGACTTTACAAATGTTATTGGACCGAATGGCGTAGTTTTGACTGTCAAAAATAAAAGTCTGGTAGGAAAAGGTGCACAAGCAACAGGGATAACTGCAGCCTTGAGAGGATTATCAAGCAAAGGCCATTTAATAAAAAAAAGTCCGTGCATCAAGAGCCACCACACACAGACGTATCCAGGACATGGGCTACAACGGCCGCATTCCTCGTGTCAAGCCACTCCTGAACCAGAGACAATGTCAGAAGCGTCTTACCTGCGCTAAGGAGAAAAACAACTGCCCACACTGCCAAAAGTACCAATACCTGGTTTAATGACCATGGGATTACTGTGCTTGATTGGCCAGCAAACTCGCCTGACCCGAGCCCCATGTACAATGTATGGGGTGTTGCCAAGAGGAAGATGAGACACGAGACCCAACGATGCAGACGAGCTAAAGGCCGCTATTGAAGCAACCTGGGCTTCCATAACACCTGAGCAGTGCCACAGGCTGATCGCCTCCATGCCACGCTGCATTGATGCAGTAATTCATGCAAAGGCAGCCCCAACCAAGTGCCGAGTGAAAGTACAAGAACATACTCTTCAGTACTTTAACTGATCTTATGTAATATTCTAATTTTCTGAGATAATGAATTTGAGTTTTCATGAGCTGTAAGCCATAATCAAGATTAAGACAAATGAAAGCTTGAAATATTTCACTATGTGTGTAGTTCATTGACAACACACACACACTTCTTAAAAACTGAATTGAGATGCACCTGTAGGTACAAGCATCTGGGACGCAACGTCAGATCTGGTCAGTCTTCACTTTTAAATGGTTTTAGCTTAAATCATGTCCAGATCTTACAAAATGCACCTTTAACTAATGTGACTTAATTTCCTGTCCAAGAGCTTTTAGTCCTAAATCAGCTGATCACTGATTAAACTAATGGTATTTGAATCAATTTGTAACTCTCTAGTTCACTCCATCATTATGTATTCAAAATGCTTTTGTCATTATGAGACCATACTGCTTACCATCCTAACTCGACCGACGCTGGATGAGGATCCATGTCCATCATATGTGGGCACCATAGCACAGATCATTATTTTAGGTAATAAACAAATGCCAACCTCCAGGGCTGCAACATTAAGCCAGTACAGAAATGCCCAGTCTCTATTTAGGGCTGCGTTCAGAGTGTCTGGGCCATGACGGCAGATGCCGGTGTCTTGGTCCATGAGTGACCGTGTAAACTGCGAGTTAAGTTCTGCAACAGACAGAGGTGAGCAGAGCCTGGAAGCTACTGGAGACAAAACCCCACAGTTGAGGAGAGCACAGAGTTGGCTTTTTGGAGAGTTGGGAACATGCACTTTACTTCATAAAATGTTCAAAGAAAAGATGGGGGGGGGAGACACTGGGGGATCAATTGAACACAAACGCAGACACACACACTTGCCTGCCGTGGCTTGCTAGCTTATGGCTAATGTGCAGTATGGTGCTATGGCTGTTCAGGGCCAATACAACTTCAGTCAAACACAGCTAGGTTATGAGGTTTTTCAGTAACCAGGCTCCACCTTTTTGCCCATTTTTGGATAAGCCAGTCAAATGTTCGGAAATCCTTAACCATCCTAACCAGACATCTCATATTTAAAACCTGTATGTACAGAATTGTTAAAAAATCAGCCAGTATCTTACCATGTGACCAGCTTTGAGGATCCAATAGAAGGCAAAGTTCTTGTAAGTCTTGTAGAAAGCACCAGTAATGCCAAGAGAGGCGGGGTCGTCAAGGGGAGTCCACCTCAGATTCTGAAACCCAGGCAGTCCATCCCACTTCAGCTGCTTCACCCACTGCTCCTGACCTGAGACAAGGAGCACAGATTCATGTGGCACAGCTCTTTTCCAGAGGAAAGTGTGGAAGGGTTCAAACACTGCTGCTGGAGCTGAACAGAAGGTAAAGCCCTTATTAAATTACCCATGGTGTCCACTATGAGATCCAGCTGGCCGTTGTAGACAGTGACATTCACTCCAGCGCTCAGAAGCTGGTCGACTATATCCACCACTGGTCTCATAAAGTCTCCTGCCATGTAGCTGAACACATCCTCTGCCTGGCCTGGACACACAGGGAGACAGGAGAATCATACATAAGAGGAACAATTTATAAAAAAGGAAACAAAGACAGTGTTGAGAAGGTATGTCAATCTAAAACACAACGAAGACACGGTACCTCCCCAGGTGACGTTCTGGGGAATGATGCCAAGTTTCTTCCTGATTGGTCCATTCATCAGCGCGCTCAGGGATTGGCTGTGAAGGGGTCGAATATGGCGACGAGTCAGCAGAGCTGGTGTGAAAGAGTGTGTAGATCTGACAATTAGATACATTACGATGTACTGTTTGTACTCAAGACATGCACTCCATCGCAGCCACCACATCTAGCCAGCTGTTGTTTTTAGAAACTGCTGCGAGGACGTGAACACTTGGCACCAGCGTCTTACTGATGAAGTCTTCTCCTGCTGAATAGGTGAGTTTCTCATCTGGATCCTGGGTGAGGATGTTGTAGAAGTTGACTCCATTGGTGTTCTGACATGAAAACCATAACAAGACCACATCAGACCAAATAATACCAATAATCCTACCGTCAATATTAAAACATTTCCAGATTTATTTTAAATCGTTAAAAATTCGACTTAGTTTTATGAATTGAGGAGTTTATACACACTTATCCATAATTAACCAGAAGCTTGTGTTCAGCGCAAAAGGTATATAACAAATTAAAGTGTAGTGGGTTCTGGGGGCGAGATTAAAGATTGCTACAAACTGAACACTTCTCAGCCTGCAGCTGCTAGAAATACAAAGATGGTGGAAGGCCCTCTCTAGAGCAAGTGTTGTGGTCTATGTAGAAACAAGGCGGTGCGACATAGTGGAAGAAGACCAGCTCCTTCTATACATATAAAAAGTATCAGTAGGCGATCGTGACTGGAAACAAAACTGTTTTGTGCACTACACAGTCTGTTCACCCTGCTGCTGTCTGGCAAAAGATACAGAAGTAACAACAAAGCCAACAATTCACCCATATACACTACACATGAGCTTCCTGTATGTACAAGTGCACCTGACGGCATCAAACAGGATCCTGTACTGTGGATCCTCTGTTACTGTACCAACCTGCTCAATCACCGTCTCTGCCACAGACCACAGTTCTGTGGCTTTCTCAAACTGCTGCTGCTCCACAGCCTTCTTCACTGCCTCCGCTGCACTGCTGACGTCCGCCAGGCCGTGATCATCCAGCAGCGACTGCACGGCAGAGGAGCCACAGTCAGACGGACACTCAACAGACCAGCAGGACAACGGAATATGACTTTCACCAGACATTTTCAAAGAAACATTTGCTCATTACTTACAGTACTGTAGAGGTACGGCCCCCACGTCATGACGGAGTCTGTGGATGAAGCAGTAGTGAGCAGTTGGGTCATTTCTCCAGCAAAGACTTCAAGATAAACCTCGCTGTCTCCTTTTTGCAGACTCTGGTCACTGTAATGACTTTGGAATTGACCTGTCGTGGCTCTTTTAAGTAGAATTCACTATACACTCTTGCTGAGTTCATTGAAAGTGGTGTTTACATTTTTTCTTAAATGGGAATATTTTCAAGTTCCTTCACAAAATTTTTTTTTTTTTAAATGTTCCCCTCAAATTTTCTGACATTTTATTCAATAAAACTAATTGTTAGTTGCAGCCCTACTGGCCCCAAAATTAAGCAAACAGTTAACAGGCCTCACCTTCCTGAGGGAAATGTTACTCTGTGGTATTAACTCAGGACATTATATTGGCAGAAACTTTTGGTGATTGGTTTGTTCCAGTCATAGAATTAAATCACAGCCTATACTTGTTTTAAATAAAAGTATGCACCCTTTGTTTACTTCTTAGCCCTCCTACAAAAGCTGCAGTTATTCCCACTGAATAAATCTAAATAACCCATTTAGTAGGAAGGTAGTAAACAGAGATCTACAGTGAATCCAACTTCTGGGTTTGAATTAGTGATGTTTGAAATTGGGCCTGGACCAGCACGCAGGCTGGGTGTAGGTGTAAGGACTGACAGATACTGACCCAGTGGGGAAATCCAGGAGTCCCCAAGAGCCACACCAGCAAAGTTGCACTTCACCGTCCCTTGTGCCACAGCCTGGACACACAGGAGCAAAAAGGTTAACAATTTGTTATTTGATTTATTCATTTTGATTCTGTCATAAAAGGACTATATTCTCCAATGTATTGATCTTTCAATAGGACCAATGAACATCCATACCACATTAGCTTCTGAAGCTTTACATCCATATACCAAATGTATAGACCAACTGCTGTTGACTGGAAGAATACTGTAGAAAATGCACGTAAGGACTGGAATATATTATACATCTTTACAACCCATAACAAAACATTTATTACTTCTACTTCTGCAAGCAAACCATTTCACTCTCGTGATTTTTTTTTTTTGCCAACTCATCCATCATATGACAGTTCTTTGGCGTGGGACTTTCCAGTATCAGTGAGCTCACATGGACCTGACGTGGATACTGTAAAAGAGAAGTCCGACTCGAAAAGCAGTCAGCTCACCTTGCTGAGCTCCAAAGAGATAGCAGCCGCCATCTTCCCTCCATACGACTCAGAGAAGATGTAGAAGGGGATGCTCTGAGAAAAAGATTACATATCTATCAGTTTAAATTCATCACTGGCATAACACCTGCTGCATATCACCACAGCGTATGTAATGAGTCTTTTGAGGGGATTAAGAAACCATAAACGGCTAAATGGAACCAGCATTGTTTGACAAGACCTTGTTTGACATTGAGAACACATTTAAGCAAAGACACTGCATTGTCTTCATCCTAACCCTAACCAAAAATAACCCACAAGTCCTTTCTGTATCACAGCACATTGGAGGGCATTATCAGGGCCATTAACACGGCAACTTCCAGCATGTGCAGCTGTATTTTTTTCTGAAACTACAGAATCATTTGTTTCTTTCACATTTTAATTTTAAATGCCAAGGCTGCAGTCATGAAACTTGAGTGCAATTAAGTACAGATAAAGTATTTATAGAGGAATGTGGCTACGTGACCATCTCAGCTAGCAGGCTGAGATCAGGCTGTTGGTCATGTTAGCTATGATCACAGCCCTGTCTGGAATCTTCTGTCAAAGGCTTTACAGTGTTTAGTAAGTGTTCACCTTTTAAAAATACGTTTGTTGTTCGACTTATTTTTGGTGGAATATATCATTTTGTACTGTTTTCTGACAGATATCTGTTTAATGTTTGGCTCCTTTTTCATTGTCCTCACTGTGAAGGCTGGCAAGTAAATATGTTTTTAAAGACACAAGACTGAAGCTTGATATAGCTTGAAGCTTAATGTTTTATTACAAGTGCACCTGACTTGGGTTAACCCAGATAGTAATGGCACTAATAATTTACATGCTTCAGATGCCCATGAATGCAGTAAAATCATTCTTTGGGACTCCTGGTTCTTCGTAGAGCAAGATAATGCCATGCTACAGTGAAGCAGACCAGACACTTGTTCACATCCAGCTGGCATACCTGGAACTCGGCCCTCTCTGTAAAGAAGTGTTTGAGCAGCACCAGCATGTCCGAGGCCACCGTGGCCACATTGGTAGCATAGCCACCTGGGCTGTCAGCGTAGCTAAAGCCAGTGCCTACAGGGTTGTCCACAAATAACACACTGGCTGCCTGGACCTGAAAGAGCCAACACACACAGAACAGATCAGCATGTTAACCCCAGTTTCCCTCATAACAATGCATTATTACACTTCTTAGCTCTTCAATGTTCATATTGAAACCTTAAGAGCAACCGTCTTACCCAGCTGGTCTTTCTGGGCTCTAAGTCCCTGTTCAGAGGTCCAATCTCCTCAAAGTTTCCAAAGCCAGTCCCTGATCCTCCTGGTCCCCCCTGCAGACACATAGGCAAACATATTCAGCGGGTTCTTGACATTAAGAGGTGGGATTTAATAAAAGCAAAAGCCATTCATGTATTGAATGAGATAATGTTTCAGTGGTTATGCGTCTGCTGTCCAATGACCCAAAGGAAACTCTATAGAGAAGTAATACAATATTAAACACAGTAATATTATAGCTAATCTTTTACTAAGGTGGCTGGTTTCAATCTTGCAGAGTTGGCTTCTCGAGTAAGAAGACCTCATGAGTCAGTTCCTCCTCTGCAGCTGAAAATAGAGGCATCACTGCTGTTACTCAGATAAGTCACAGCACCGAACTGTTACAGAATAGCAGGAGAATGCCTTTACTGTCACTGCACAGATTACAACGACATTTCAGCACGACTCCTCAGTGGTCATTCAAACAACAGCAGTACACAGCAATGATAGATGACTCAAACAATAGCGCGCACACACTTAACTATTCTGAAGTCTGGAATCTTAATAGGCCCGTAGCGCCTTCCAAAGGGCAGCAGAGTGAAGTGAGGGCCTGATACGTCGTTGATTAGGTTAGTGGCTTGATGGAGACTTTGAGTTCTGTATGTCCTCAACTGAAGCCAAGTGTGTGCTGATGAGCTGCTGTGCCATTAACGACTCTCTCAAGTGCTTTTCTGTCAGCTGCAGTGCATTTCAAACCCTCTGTGAGTGAATTACTGCCAACCATTACACAGTCCTGATCCTGGAATATTCACTTCTCCCAACGATTTATATATTGCTTTCATATAAAAAAACATCTTGCTGCAATTGAGGATAGTGGTCAGCATTTAAGTGTTTCACTTCCATAAAGTTGGGGGATCTTACAACAGACAAACCAAAAAAGGGGGAATTGTCAAAATCAGGGCAGCAGAACGAGATAGATGAGAGACCGTGATGGCCGACACAATCTCGATGTATTCCTGTTTCACAGAATAACCCTGGTGAAACAACACTCCTCCAGTGTCACAGAACACATGAGGCTCATAAAGTGCTGTTGATGTGTTCTCTGGTGGAGCAGGGCCCTCTCTACAACACAACGGCAGCCAGAACACAGGCAGAGCTGAGGTTCACTGCACACTCATACAAGTCAAGTCTGTAATCATAGACTGTTGAAAACGCATGGAGCCGGTGCGTCATGGAAGTAAAGCAAACTCAGAAGAATGAAACGGCTTCACAGATGGTCCCCGTACATGAAGCCCGTACATCGGGCAGAGCATGCAGAGGCACTGCTTTGGCCCGGTGTGTCAGAACTGTCCTACCTGCAGCCACAGGACCAGAGGCAGGTCCTTGTACTGTGCAGCCGGGTTGTCAGCGTAGTAGAGCCACCAGAACATGTGGGCCCCGTCTCTCACTTCCACATAGCTCCACACCTCTTTACTTGTCAGGGGACTGGGGAGCCCTGCGGGGGATTCAAGCACACCTGCTGCTTTACCTTGGTATTCATTTTTAGAACAACTCTGCTAAGAGATGAAGACACAATCAGCGCAAGCAGCTATTAAAATGATCTGCGTAATTAAGTCATCGTTACTTTCGTTTTGCAGTCAGCTGAATGTCAGCATGACACGATACCGAGCCTGCTGCTGTCTGGGTTCAGTCGGCTGGAATACATGGAAGTGCTCTAAACACGCCGGATAAATCATACCTGTGCTGAAGAGAAAAGCGAGGAGAACACAGCAGGAACCTGCAGCCCAGGCCATTGTTTCAGCCAGTCACCGCGCACAGTTCCGCTCTGTGTAGCTTTATGGCTACAAGAAATCACATGACCACCCGGTCAGCTGACCAACGACGTGTCACAGTTCACTCCCCGGGTCACGTTCGATTTGGGAATATTATAAAAGGTTAAAAAAAAACAAAAACAAAAAACGATGAACAATCAGATCAATACACAGAATAAATCAACTTTAAACTAATGGAGGCTGACAGAGCTCTTACTACGCATGTTGGGGGCTGGTTGTTATGAGGCCACGCCCCCTACAAACAAGTACAAGTTTACTTTTAAAAAAGCTAAAAGTAAGAGAGTATGTTTTCAGTTTACTTTTACATACTTATCAGGGGTATAAAAAGCTACAAGGCTACAAAAGTACACATGGTTTTAACTGACAAGTATACACAAAAGTCAAAGTACACATAGTTCATCATGGCACAGTTGCAGCACAAAATAAATAATATTTGTAAAATTGTTGTGTACTCAAAGTTTACTAGTTTTAAATAAAAGTATACTCAAAAGTGTACTTTTATAAACGAAACAATGGGACAATTTAGTCAGGATTAGTATTGAAGTAGCACACTTAGTATGCTACTAGTACATTGATATTATTGTACTTACTACATAAAGTATACTTTATGAGAAATAAACTTGAATTGTACTTACTTTTACTTGATACAATGAATATGAAGTAGGCTATATTTCTTTTAAGATTAGTGAGTTGATGATTTCTGCCTCTTGATTTGCTCTTTTTACAATAAACCATGTTTAAACAATCATTTGTAAAGGGGTCAGAGAAACATCTGCTTAATTACATTTATTGCTGAGCAAATCATTTTTTGTCCTAAGCTATCCACAAATAAAATAAAATCAAGCAAAATAAAGGCACATTAAAGGCATTTATTGTCCTGATAATGTTGTATAACTCCCATTTCCCTCTTTTTTGTGGTCCTCCCCGAAAAGGAACCAGCTGTGACAGAAAAAATCCACACTTGTATCAGCTTGCAGTCTCCACGCCAGCAGAGGGCAATGTTGTGAAAGAGGTGTCACTGATCACACGTGACCAAGACATCCGGATAAAAGTTAGTGCTTCAAAAGAAAAGCCCCCAGAAATGATGTTAATACTAAAATAATCAAAACAGTTTACATTATTATTATTATTATTATTATTATTATTATTATTATTATTATTATTATTACTATTATTATTATTATTACTACTGTTATTATAATTACCTTATTATTTATCCGTAAGAAAAAGAAACGTGGGCGATTACAAACCATCAAAGCATCGAAAACGTCAATAAGATATTAATAACCATAATAAAATAAGTTTTAAGAAGAAGAAGAAGAAGAAGAAGAAGAAGAAGAAGAAGAAGAAGAAGAAGAAGAAGAATGGGTGACGTCGGACACTCTTATCCTGAAAAGCCCCACAGGAAACACCACTGTTGTTGCCGGCAGAACACACGAGTCGTATGTCCTGCATCATGGCTGCTCACAGTAATAACTTCATCCGCGTGCGTTTATTCTTTGACTACCCGCCGCCGGCTGTCATTGGTTGCCGCATGTGCTGGTTGCTCGTGGACTTGAACTCATGTCGCGTGGTGGCGGATCTGGAGAGTCTGATCAGAGAGAAGTTTGAGTTCAGCCGCGGGAGCATCCTGAGCCTCTTCATGGAGGACTGCTACCTGCCGCACACTGAGAGCATCCTTGTGGTGCGGGACAACGACAGCGTCAGGTGCGTGTGCTTCTCCGTCTACACTTGTCACTCACAACATTTTGCGCGACCACTGCTGGCTACGCGGTCATGACGTCACGTGACGTGGCAGCTCTCAGGTCAGCTGTAGCATGCACCTGAAGATCCAGTGGCCCCAAAGGATCTGCTAAAGGAACAGATCATCGCCTCCCCCCAAAGTCAGGTGAAGTGTCATAGTCCACAAAACATTTCTGGAGCCTCACAGCAAAACAGCGTTGCAGCATTCTCCTAAACAACTGAAGTATCTGAGGACTTCTTTAAAACGTAAACAACTGAACAAACAGTTAACGATGGAAGCCATAACATCCCAAATTACTATGAAAAGACGTTACAGTAACCATCACAGTACCCTCTTCAGATGGAGTGCTTAGGGCTTCTGTAGACATGGGGCACCAAAAATGGAAAGTGCAGTCCTGGCTGCATTGAACAGCATAAACTACATTACTCTGGTTATGCCTGGGTATAGACCAGGTCGGGACTCTGTCCGCTTACATCTGAAGGAGAAAAAAAACATTAATTTGAGGACAACAATGTAAACTTCTTGGCTGGAGAAGATAGATGGTTTGAAAGAGGCGTAAAAGAATCAATCTATATCAAGCTGGAACGACCGTCTTTGTACAGGGGAGGTGGACTACAACATTACTTATCACCCACCCACAATGCAGTACTGAGTTCCCTACGCAGACAGTTTAATAACCATTCACACCTGGGCTCACCTTGCCCCAGCAACCCACATGACGACCAGCTGGGTCAATGACCCACAAGTGGTCCTAATGACTCTGAAACTCAGAGCTTGTGCACAAGTGTCCTTAACGACTCTGTAAGGACACTCCCACACAGAGTTTAAAAGCCTGCAACTCCCCTCCAGTTAGCTAGAACTGAAGAAGACTTGGCTGAGAGGTGAAACGTCTAAAAGAAACTTAAACACGTCCAGTTGCCTACAGTACAGCACTTGGAAATGAATATAGCAAATACTTTTGTGTCACCATATTAACTGCATTTCACTGTTAAATGCTTCATGTTCCTTTAAACAGAAACTCTCAGTCCTGCTATTGTTAAGTTCCCTTAGATTTTACCTCCGTTAGCCAAACACAGTGCAGGTTTACTGTCCACCAGCTGCTAACAGCTAACTAGCCCTTCTTTCAACTTGAACTCAGATGTGTTGTTATAGCATTATCAGGGGAAAAAAACATAGTTTTTATAATCCCTTAAGAATGTTAACATGCCGTATTTGATCTAGGTCTCTAAATTTGACGGGTGACCAATTCTTACATATTGTTCCTTTTTAAAGATGTCTTTCCATATCCTCCAGAGTTGTTTATCTTCACTCTTTGTTTCCCAGGGTGAAGGTGGACTGTCTGGCTCAGGTGAATGGAAACAGCAGCTGTCCGAAATCAGCAAGTGAAAAGGGCAAAAAGAGACCGAGACCCACAGAGGAGACTGGTGCAGGAGAAAATGGAGTAAGCGTGGAATGGAAGAAAAAGAGGAGAAAAAAAGGGAGCGAGGAGAAGCTGGGGAGGGATGCCGAGCAGGCCTCTGTCGATGAGAGGACTAAGATGTCACAAGGAAAGCACACAGAGAAGAAGAAGAAAAGAAAGAAGTCAGATGAAAGTGGCCCTACTGTCACCCCCAAACCAGCTGCCTCTACCAAAAACACCCCAGTTAGGGCAGAGCAGCCAGCTAAAAGCAGCAAGAAGCCCCCAGTGGCACGAGAAAACAAAAAGAATGTCCCCTCTTCAGATTCCAGTAGCAGCAGCAGTGAGGAGGTTGAAGCTCCTAAAAGAACAGCTGCCCAAAAACTAGCACCCAAAGCAAAATCCTCCACCCCTGCTGCTTCCAAGACAGCTCCAACCACCAAACCCATCCGGACAAATCCAAAGCCTCCTTCATCATCCTCTTCAGCATCCTCCTCCTCCTCCTCTGATGAAGCTAACAGTGTCAAAGCCCAGCCAAAAAACAAACCTTTAACATCCACAACTCCCAAAGAAAGAATAAGTGCCAACTCAAAGCCTCAGCAGGCTCCTCCTCCTGCCCCAAAGGCCTCAAACCGTGCACAGGAACAGGCTGCGAGCGTAGCAGTGTCTCCTGGTGACAAAAACACCAGACCTTGCACCTCAAGCAGTGAAGAGGAGATCGAGCTTGTTATCCGCCGGCCGATCCAGCCGCTGGGCCACGGTGTGGGAGGTCAGTTGTCTTCCAGAGGCCTCGGCAGAGGCAAGCACTGGCAAGGTGGCCCTGGAGAAAGGGGAAGAGGTAGAGGGAGAGGGGGCGTCAGAGGGCACAATGGCAGCTTTGAGATCAGCTATAATGAATCCAAGGAGCCTTCCTACCAGACTGATTCTCTGACCAACATGTCAGTGGTCCTCCAGGTGTGTCCTTTATTCTTACTGTAACTTTGATTTCGGTAACAGTAGTGCAGTTTTTAGATGCAGTTTTTTAATCCTCCTGAAATACTGTGTATGAAAAGGCATTAATAATCTCTTTGTCTTGTGTATCTCTGTATGTAGAATGTAGCTGGAAGTGCTCCCAAAAAGGACTACAGCTCTTTGCCCCTGCTAGCTGCGCCTCCACAGGTTGGACAGACGATTGCCTTCAAGGTACGCCTCGCCTCGCCTCGCCTCGCCTCGCCTCGCCTCATTAGCTGCAGTGTACCCTCTGTTATTGGCACTGTACCTCTACTTTGTAACCTGTATTGCATTGAAGTCCTGCTTGTTCTTTGTTTCATATAATTGGAAGCTGAATATCTTAATTTCTTCTCACTGTTGGACTAAATATGACATTTGAAAACATCTCTGAAATGGCATGTGAGGTGTGTTGAGCATGTTCAACAGTTTTCTACTCATTTTCAGATCATTCTACACCAAATTAGTCGCAAAATAAATGAATTTCAGTGCGAAGGCTTTGATGATACAGTACGTCTCATGTAATCACACATTGTCCCATTAGCACTAAGCTTAAATTTAGCCGTCTCGCAAGCTGGGAGAGCTTCTCTTCTCCTGTTCTATGACTGTCTTTTTACAAAATACCAGGGGAAGGTAAACGGCACACTGCAAGAAATTTGAATTGTGACGGACTAGCATTAGCATGTTGCCATCTGGCAAATGTGTTAGCAAGGGGGCTACAGTAGGACAACTAGACCCAAATTGATTTTACGAAAATGTGTGGATGAATGTGGACTGTGTGACCAAGTCTTAATGCTGAATAAACTCTGTGTTCACAGTTGCTGGAGCTAACTGAGAACTATACACCAGAGGTATCAGATTATAAGGTGAGTGCTGTCAATCATGCTGTAGTAATCCAAAGCATCAGCCACAACTCTGCCTATTTATCTCATGGTACTGGGAAGACCTTTGGAGGGAGTGTCATAATGAAGTCTTGAATGTTTGTTCACACCGGAATCACCACACAACTGGCTGACCATGTTGATGCTTCTTTTAGGAGGGAAAGATTGTGAGCTTTGACTTCACCAGCAAACAGATAGAGCTGGAACTACATGATGCCTTTCAAGGTAAGGATCTTTTCACCACCGACACGTACGGTATAACCTTTAACATGCCTGGTACAAGTTGATAAATTAAGATGTTTTTTTGGCAGAAAAATATAAGAGTCAGACAGATTTTGATTCACTGGTATTTAAAAGTAACACTAAGTCGACCATGAATGTAAAGTATTATGGATGTTACAGATTGGGAAACTTAACTGCTAATGTTGTGGAATTTCAGAGGAATTCCACACATGGAAAGTCAGGGAGCTGAAATCATCTTTAAATGTATTTTACTGAAGCAGATTGTGCAGTATTTCCCCAAATGTTTCAAACATTCATGATTACTCACAACACACCTCTTCTCCATCAGCTCCTGTAGAGCCTGGCAAGTTTGACCTGGTCTATCAGAACCCCGATGGATCAGAGAGAGTGGAGTATGCAGTGTCCAGGGGCTCACGGGTATGTCTAAGGATGTAGCTAATTGATTTAGTAAGAAACTCGTAAACAGCTCTTCCTAAAGAGAAAGTTCAGCTTTGGGCAATATTCTTATTTGCAGCGTTGGGGGTATAATCTGATCGTTGTAGGGGTCTTTAAAATACTAACTCTAACGTTTGGAGCAGAAATAGATAAATGAACCACAGCTGATGTTTCTTAGACAGCATTTCAGAAAGTTTAAACAGTTTCTCCTAATGAAACAGGTCTCAAAATGTAGCATTTTTTAAAGGGGGTCCGGTAAATAATTTGCTAAGTAAAAAAGTTGTTATAAAATAAATTTGGTATAAATGGTGAACTCACTTGAGACGGTGTGTTAAAATAGCTGCTGGAAGATGTGACGCACTTCAGCATAGGAATCAGCCGGGATTCACACAACAACACAGACAGGCTTTTACAGCGATGAACCAACAAACTGGCACTTTACAAGGACAGAAAACATATTTATGAAACAAATGATTTAGAAATTGCTGTATCTGTTTCACAAAGTTTGTTTACATTTCAAGCAATAACTCTTCAAATCACATGATTTTTACAGTAGTCTAGGATATACTATTACTACTGACTACACTTCATAATATGGTCCAACTCCACCACATTCCACACACACACACACACACACACACACACACACACACACACACAGCAGCCCACCAACAATTGTGTCAAGTAGATCACAACAACAGTTAATTCATTTAATTATGAAAAGGTATGACAGTGCAAACCCGAGAGTGAGACTTAAACTATGTAATCATTCAGAGAATATGGTGTGTAGTTCCTCTGGTAAACATGTTTCTTTAAACCCATTTATATCATTAATGTAAAAAAAAATACTCACTACTCTGAATAATTCATGATTTATAATTAAAGTGATGTTTGTTAGTTATATATTAGGGACCCTCACAGACATATGATTTTACTGCTTTCATGGCTTCCATGTAACTGGGACCCTGCTTATTTGCCCTCTGAGAGGAAAAGTGAGATGAAAAGATATGAAATGCAGCTCTTAGTGGAAGTTAGGTGTTGGCACTATTTCTTGATGAACGACAGGTAACCCATCTACCCAACACTGTGCTGTGTCTGCAGGCTAAGCACACATGACCAGTGACAGTCAGTGGAGTGGCCGCTTTTGTTGTTGAACAGGCACAATGGCATAACTTCTTTTCAACCTCAAATTAATGATCAGTCTCCAAGAAGCTGTTTACCGATTGGCGATCGTTTCATGTATTGACAGTGACTGATTAAGGCAATTTGAAACAACTTACTATCAAAACGGGGAGGTATGCACCTTACCGAGTGCCATTCCAGTCATGATTGCAATATTAAGGAACAAGGTAAATGTATTGTCATTTGTGCTACATCTGTTTTATAAACTGTTGTGTTGATGAGGAGTTCAGGAGTCTCACAGCCTGGGGACAGAAGCTGCTCTGTAGTCTGGTGGTATGGCAGATGATACTGTGTCTGTTGTCGGATGGCAGCAGGTGAACAGACTGTGGCTGGGTGGGTGTTGTCTTTAGTAACCCCTGGGTTCTGTGCAGATGCTGTAGATGATGCCAGTGATGTTCTGGGTGGTGTTATTCGGCCGCTGTAGAGCCTTCCTGCCTGGGCTGTGAGGAACCATGCCAGTTTGTGATGTTTCCAGTCAGGATGCTTTCTAAAACGATATTGTCAAACAGAACAATGACGCTGTGGTGTTGTTGCATAGAGCACAGATAAAACATCTTTTACATTTTTTTACATTCAGAGTTAAAATGATAACCCAGTACTATCATAATATTTGTAGTGGAATGTTATCATGGTGAGACTGTAGCGGTCTCATTGTTTGAGACTTGCTATCTTTAAGTGTTTTGGGCCTATTTTTCAAAATGGCTCTGGACTAATTGCAGGGGATTCACTTTCCTCCCACAGGTGACAGAACGGTGGGACTCCCTGCTGGAACCACGGCTCGTCATTTAAATCTGTCCAAACAAGTGACTTGGATCATAACCCCCCTTCAACTTTGACTCCAGCACCGAAGTTAAACAGGCAGTGACTTCCTGACATTGAATATGACAGCAAAGGCATGTAATTGTGATTGTTTATATTCTCTTCTGTGTGCTTCTAAATAAGTCATCACTTTGCAGAGAAAAGCTGCTGCATAGCAAAGTACAGGGATAAGTATTGAACAATGTTAGTTTTTAATGTGTACAGGTGATATGAGTGATTGTTTCCAGAACTGGGACATTATGGTTTTATGTTTTTTACAGTGATGTGATATCAGTCTTGTATAAACAGTTTTTCTAATAAAACGCTGCATCTTCTGCTTTGACTACAGAGTATACGTCTACTTCAGTGTTCCAATATGGAAATGTCCACAGTTTCATGGGAACTCATTTCTACCACCAAAGAACAACTGATTGTGATAGGAGGAGTGTTTGAATTAGAAAACAGCAATAAGAGGTTACAATACTGCAAAGTTCAAAGTATTTACATTTCTTCTAAAGGTCATTTAAATATTAAAATATTTTTATGCCAGAATTGATATGTTTTTTCTAACTTACTACATGACTGCTACTACATGAGAAATTTAACACAAAAGCAAAATGTTTTTTCAAATATGATTCAGATCTTCTTTGGGCAGGCTGTTCTCATACAATTTACAATACACTTTGTATATTTTATCATTCTAAAAGTAATGCACAAAATGTAGTGTTGAATCCAATGAGTGTCCAGCATTACAGGGAATCTGTGTGCCTTTGCAAAACCTGGCAAAGGCAAATGGCAGGCTGTTTTCATACTGAGCATGCTTTGACCATAGTCATATAATGTATTTGTAACAAGGGACACCTGCTGAATTACATGTTGTTCTTGGCTGTGTTTTAATACTTTTATAGTAAATAATTTTTTATATACATTTATTTGAGAGCTGCTATTCTTCAAGAAAGGTATGTAGTTCTTATTTGTCTCCATTCTCTGAGTACATCAAACTAGTGAAATATCAGACTGTGAAAATAGTCATTATAAAGACTACACAACCACAGGTTTCGCTAGTGACATTGTCTTGTTGACGTTCCACCAAAACCTGTGACTAACACATTTAGAGCTGTTCCTGTGTATGCGCAGCCCACAGAACTGACACACTCTCCTTTGACGTAACTAAAATCACAATAAATCTGATCACTATATACAGATTTATTGCGATCTTCATCGTTTTAGTAGGCTTTTCTGAGCCCAGTTGGTGTTGAGTGAGTTCTTCTACTTTAATTACAACAAACTGAGACTCAATTGACTTGGTAAATATCCTTTTTATTTGACAAATATAATTTGTGTGATTCATGACACAACTCAAACGGAATCAAAACCATATTTGTTTCTCCCCTTTGATACAGTATTTTTTTTTTCTAAATTAAGGTGCCATGAAGTCCACCAGAAGGAGCGTGACTTCAGCACTCAAAAATTCCCCATAAAACATTTTCCCCAGTGAGCACCATCATACAACAGACAGGACGCCTCCAAGTACAGACAAGGTCAACTATGACCATGGAGTTCTGATATATGTTAAACTGTCCCCAAGCCAGTAATAATCTGATGTTTCCCTGTAAAATGGTATCTTTAATTTCATAATGTTATGACCTACAGTATTTTGAAATATTCTCAAAATACTACAGTTTTTAGCTTAAAAATAACAATGTCTGAGTGGTACCACCTGTTAACTAGAAAATAAACTGTTAATTGGGATCATGCTACTGTGCCTCATTAAAGACAAAGCACTGAAAATGGCATTTTCTTTCAGTAAATTTAAACATTTAATACACTTGTATGTACACTGAGACAGTTTTTGGCAATATTTCAACAGGTACTCAAAACAAACCATCCCCTTAAGGTGTTTAATGCATATTTGTTGTGATTGATTTAAATATTATAGGAAAATAGACAATCAAAATTAATTAATAAAGTATAAAATCCCACACACTATTTTTTATTTTTATTTATTTATTTATTTTTTTTGCTGCCTGTCTCATTCATTCATACATATTGACATAAAATGAGACTGATTAAATCAGTGAAACAACCAAACAGTCACTGACTTTATGACTGCATGTGGGTATTCTGTGGGGAACCTTTAAAGGGGATCTGGTCTGGGTCCTGTTTTTCACATTTGGCAAGATGATTCCCAAAGAAAACAAGTAAAACACACTTAACTAATGGCACATTGTTAACATTTTTCATTCAAGGAGCAGTGTGTAGATTCTACATGTGACGAATGAGAGTGCTGTCCGTACGAGTATAAACGTGTATCCAAGAACATACAGAGGCATTCTGGTATTTAGATTTTATAATATTCTGACCAGTCGAGCTCTGCCTGTCATGCTGATGCAGTGACATACAGATAGCTGAGTTAAAAAGATAAGTTAGCAAAGTTACCAGTCAGTGATCCAGGAACATTTGGATGATAGGTGTCCCTGGTCTTATGATGTAACAGTTTAATTGACACAGGAAAGAAAACAATTTTTAAAAAGTGTTTTTTTGGGATAAAATGTTTTCATCCAGTAAACAAATCCCATGAAAAGTCCAAAATACTAACATGTATTGTGTGTGTATGGCATCTTATATATACTGTTTATCTCCTTTCCCTGTCCTATAGAGCTTCCTCTCCGGGTGGCTGTAGCTCAGGAGGTAGAGCGGGTTGTCTAGTAATTGGAAAGGCGCTGGTTCAAATCCTGGCTCCCCCTAGCTGCATGTTGAAGTGTCCTTGAGCAAGAACCCCAAATCAGGAGCACCTGATGAGCAGTTGGCACTTTTCATGGCAGCCTCCGCCATCAGTGTGTGAATGTGTGTGTGAATGGGTGAGTGCACCTTTGACCGGTCAGTAGGCTGGAAAAGCGCTATAGAAATGCAAGACCATTTACTGTAAAAGTACTAAACACACTCAGTGAGCCATATTGTTCCACATTCTTTCATTACAATGAGCGCAGTCTGTGGCTCACTTACACTCAGACCCTCACACAGCATCCTGCTGCCTGCACTAGATCAAGAAATGTGTATTAATCAGCCACTGAAAGTTTTCCTTAACAAATGTATGTTTGGGCTACTTTTGTTAAAGGTAAAACCCTGAATGGGAGTGTAAGAGTGTTTTCTTCCCCATGCGTGTGATGTGTTGGGAACTTAATAACACCCACCAATCAGTTTGCAGGAGAAGCTGCTATGTTGTTAGGCTACAAGCATGCTGGTCCTACTAGTGATTGTTTGTCCACATGGACAGATTAAAAATAACAGTAAACAACCAGGATTCAAGGCAGATCATTGCTGCGTTTTAAACAGGGACCAAGTGATCACAAGTGACACTGTCTTCCCTCTGTAGCATGATGCTGACCAACACACAGCACTACTGACCCGCTCTGCTCTGCCTCTGCCAGAGTATGTAAAACATGCCAGTCCTGCAGTGATCATCAGCATCCACAGATGAAAACAAAGTGTTAAAAGTGCTGCACAATGCCGAACTGAGTGTATATACATGACACACTACGCTACACTCCACTGTGTTTCATTCACTCTGCCAGTTTACATGATTAGCCACCGCAACATGACGTCAGGCTGCATTTCTCCAAAAGTGAAGTCTCTTTCAACTTTTTCACTACACCCAACTTTCTAAAAAACATTTTGGATCTCCCCAAGGCCATTGCAGCCTTAACGCACCCACATGTGGAAGATTCTTAGATATTGCACCATTAAAAATTAGAGCATCCTGCTGTTGTACGGATCTACAGAGCCTTTTTAAAAGTTACAACAATATATTTGTGAGATATTATTAAAGATTTAACAGACTCAGTCGGAACCAATGGGCTTTGACAAACTGATTAAAGTCAAAGTGTTGACAGACAGGCGAACACATTGCTTTGGTCTTTTCATTGGATTTCATGAAGAAGCTTCACACTTATCAACGCCAAAGGTGGCCTGTCATAAGATTTGATGTTTCTGGAAAAAAATTACAATATGCATCACTGTTAATGTTTAATTTTCTTGTGAGGTAAAAATCTCTTTAAATATGTATAATCCGTAATTGATGATAATTATTTATATAATCTGAGCAGAGTGGGTGATGCAGGAAGTGATTCAAAAAGAGGAACACTAGAAAAAGTTCTGAGAGGCAATTGAACATTTAAGATAAGATAAATAGATAAATCTTGTTCTCAAGCCACACACACAGCAGACAAAACAATTTAGAACAAACTTTGAAAATACATCATCTGATTTTTTTTTGCCTCTTAGGGCTTTCACACGGTACCATTTTTTGCATCAGTACAATACAATAGGTACTTGTCTTCCACCCATTGTCCATCTCCCACTTCTACTTTGGGGGCCCCTGGACCACTCACAATGGTGATTCAAACGTTAAAGTCCTGTGTCTAAGAATAATATAACTGGTAAACATATAGAAAATGAAGAACTGGTTGCATATCAGATATAAAATAAATAGGTATAATAAATTATTTAAAATGTCAAAACATGTCTTTTTTATACTCCATTTTGCTGCATTATTAGTTGGGTTGGGAACTGAAATCTGGTTCCAAATTAGAAATCCAAATTCAACATGAAAAATCAAGAATCTGGCATATATATATATATATATATATATATATATATATTTGATTTTGGTTATTGGTTCCTAAATGCTTTAAGCACACAAAGGCTACATACAGTACTACTCCGCCAGTAGCTGTCTATGTCACACATCAACGTAGCGTGCACTTTGTTTAGATACTAGCATGCCTGGCTAATGAGACAACAGTGTGCTCAAAAGTGTACGTCACTTTATATATATAAAAAAAGGCAAAGTGCAATACATGTGGGAAGCTAATAAGTTGCAAATCAGGTTGCACATCAACGTGGACCAAACATTTAAGGCAGAATGGTGTCAATCTAACTGAATAATCAGTGTTTGATGAGAGTGTGTCAACACCTTTTCAACATCAACTGGCAGATTGATCTTCAAATGTGGGTTTGAATACTTAGTACATTTCAAACAATAACCAACATTACTTACAAGACAATCAAATGAATCACAGGAATGAAATCTCAAATTGATTTGTGGCCCAAATTTGAAAATCTTTTTTTTTTTAAATGCAGATCTGACTCATCAGCTGCAAGTTTGAGAACTCAACTTTTTCAATTTAGCATGTTGCTAATTGCAGGCATTTTCAGGTTACTTCTTCAAATTGTGCAGGTTTATTGCAATAAAATAAAACAAAGATAAGACCCTTACAAAATGAAGTCATCTCAACAAAGTCAACAAAAACTTGCATGAAAATAAAACGATAGAAGATAGAATAATGAAAAGTAGGTGTACACATATGGATTATATGTATATTGGGTGTGTTTCCTTGTTTTGTACAGTGGTTGTTTTATTTACAGGTTTCAAGGCTAAGCGAGAGAGTGCAACATCATTTTACATACCCATCTGAAAATGAATAAATTCCCTTTCTCGTGATGAGTAAGTGACTTTATTCAATTTCTCCATTTGTCTAACACACATTACAATATATCACTGTTTTGAGGCAGACATCACACAGAATTAATTTTTTATCAAAAAGGTAAACTGAAATTTGCAAATTTTCACCCACCAGCTGAAGTCCTCAGCCTGCTTTAAATCGTTGAAGATCAACTCCTGCCGTACAAAGCAGCTCAATTTGACAGAACTCCACCCATACAGTGTGACTGACCAAAGGATCCTGGTGGCTTGATCCTCTGTTTCCACCCCCTCAGAACAGTGTGCACTTCCTGCCTCCATTTTTGATAGGCGGAGGGCAAAGGACAGCTCGGATGGCCTCGTCAAAGACTGTCTTCAGTCCTCGCTGCGTCAGCGCAGAGCACTCCAGGTACTTCACAGCACCTGCCAGCCAAGAGCATACAGTATGGACATGAAGTTTTGCATGTACTGAAATCCATCAATACCACCAGCTATTTTACAGTATATTTTTAGTTTAGTTTTTTTGTTTTATCTTGCTGCAGTTATTTCTTTACATTCTCTCCATTCATATTTGGATGAGCGGTTAACTGTCAGTCATATGGTTGTCTCAAGTTACAGTCTGCCATAATCAGCTTCTTCGTAGCCTAAATCTGTGTATGTCTGACACACACACACACACACATATATACAGTATAGTAGTATGTATATACTAATTGTATGCTCTAACCCTCTCCCTGCTCCTAATTCTGTTGTGTTCTGTACAATAACAATAAAGGCTTTCTATTTCTATTCTTTATCTTTTTGTTTAATCTGTACAGAAACCAATGTGCAACTATGACAATTTTGTAGTAACTTACTGTCTGGGTATTCTTCCAAAACACTGAGCTTTTCTTTGCAGTTATTTTTTTTTGCATGGACTCCAGGAGGAGTTGCTATCATGCTAGTAAAAGCTAATGGGGATCTAAACCAATGGAAAATAAATAAAAAAATGTAACAAATTAACTGAACCCAAAATGGCAATGGTGAATGATGGTTACTAATAACAGCTATGTTATCAGCAGGGTTCCAGGGACATAGTGTGTTGTTCAGTGAACTACTGTAAAGCCAGGCAATATTATTTGTGACTTTAGGCTATATAAAGAAAATTGACATTGACTTGAAACAGTTATTTTAATCCTATGATAATGTCCTTTTGATACAGTGAATTCAGCATTAATTCCATCAGTACAACAACAGAGTCATGCCATATAACTCAGCTGCTCTCACTTTCTCTTCATTCAAGTCGCTCTATGTAACAATTTGTAGCAATTCACATGTATCAGTTACTTATTTATTGGGCATTTGTGTGTGAATTGAAACCTGATCTGAAAAATAGGAAATTCTCCATCTCTTTCGGTTTCCTAAACAGGCCTGGGGATGATTTGTTGAAGCTGTTTAATGGATTTCTTTTTGAAAGACTCAGGTCAGATTATCCTCTTGAGGCCATCAGTCAACACACATACCGATCTCCCTAGCCATGGCCAGGCCCTGTGGGTAGGTAATAGGAGAGAGCTTTTTGTCTCTCAGCCGTTCAACGGCGTCCTTGTCATCTCGCAGGTCCAGCTTGGTGCCTACCAAGATGATAGGTGTGTTTGGGCAGTGGTGACGAACCTCTGGATACCACTGCAAAGAATGATGGAGGTGTCAAATGGCAATGGCAAGCAATAACATAAGATGACTTAATATGTGATTACAATAGACTATATTTAATATGTAAATACAACAGACTCTATTTCATATGTAATTACAACAGACTATAATATGTAATTACAACAATCTATATTTAATATGCATTACAACAGACTCTATTTAATATGTAATTACTACAGACTACTTAATATGTGATTACAACAGACTCTATTTAATATGTAATTACTACAGACTACTTAATATGTGATTACAACAGACTATTTAATATGTAATTACTACAGACTACTTAATATGTGATTACAACAGACTCTATTTAATATGTAATTATCACAGACTACTTAATATGTAATTACAACAGACTCTATTTAATATGTAAATACTACAGACTACTTAATATGTAATTACTACAGACTACTTAATATGTAATTACAACAGACTCTATTTAATATGTAATTACTACAGACTACTTAACATGTAATTACAACAGACTCTATTTAATATGTAATTACAACAGACTCTATTTAATATGTAATTACTACAGACTACTTAATATGTAATTACAACAGACTCTATTTAATATGTAATTACAACAGACTCTATTTAATATGTAATTACTACAGACTACTTAATATGTAATTACTAAAGACTACTTAATATGTAATTACTACAGACTACTTAATATGTAATTACAACAGACTCTATTAAGACACACTGATGGCAAAAACCCTTCCCAGCTCACTGGTGAAGTTTCAAATGTCAGCATCAAGGAGTTCACAGTTCAATTAAAAAACATCAGCAGTGTGTACATGTGGTGGTGTTGCTGTGTTAAAAAATTAAACATTGTCTGTGTTAAAGTTTGGGTCTTTTTCAGTTAGACAATGAGTGACAGTGACAATGAGCTGAGATAGATGGGCACCTTGGCTCGGATGTTCTCAAAGGATGCTGGGCTCACCAGGGAGAAGCATATCAGGAACACATCCTGCATAGACAGAGGACAAACACTCACATTCTCACAGGGGCTCACTGTCAGTGATTTTAACATGCAGAGGATGTGTAAATTAGGAAAAAATATTGTATGGCATAAAAGAACATTTGTCTATGCTAAGGTTTGTTTTATTTATATACAGATAAGTAAGTAATGGATAGGGTTAGGGTTTGTGTAAGTCTCAAGGAAATTAATAAAAGTCTATGTAATGTCCTGTGAAGAGATGTAAACATGTGGGTGTGTGTTGTGTGCACGTGTGTGTGTTCATATGCATTACTGTCTGAGGATAAGACAGGGGGCGGAGCCTGTCATAGTCCTCCTGTCCTGCTGTATCCCAAAGGCCCAGATTGACTGGTTTCCCATCCACCATCACATTTGCTGAGTAGTTGTCAAAGCTTAGAGAGACACAATGTGGTCATGTATGTTTTTCTCCCAAAGAGTAAAGTGTGCACTGTAAATTATATTTCTAGGTGCTGTATCATAGTCAACTGGACTTCTTTCAGTTTCTTGAAGACATTTCAAGAGGCTTCGTCATTTCTTACTAACTGACTTAAGTTCTAACCAACCAACTTAAATGACATTGTTGGCATTAGTGTAGTTTAAGGTGCAGCTGTACTCACACAGTGGGGATGTACTCTCCAGGAAAGGCATTTGTGGTGTAGCTGATGAGCAGACATGTCTTACCCACAGCACTAGAGAAAGCAGAGAAGAATAACAAACAGAAATACATATATGATCACTACAACTGAATCAGAAACGTTACAACAGTTATCCACTGACACTGCACTACTCCCCATTTTTGACTGGTTGGTTGCCCCAAAGTGGAAACAGTGATCAAACAGTGATTAAATTGAGGCAGGTATGAGATTACTGAGAGCTGCAATCATTTACTTACAGGAAAATAACCAATTGGAATATACCCTCATCACTTTTTTTTAAACTTAAGAACAGAATCCACCATGTTGTTGACTGTTGGCTTCCCGTTCTTCTTCCTGTTTTTTGTATATCAGGCTATGCACACAAGGGCCCAGTGGATGAGAAGAGAGCGAGTCCAAGACAGAGACGAGGAAAAGGAAGAGTGCACTCTGTTGATAATGACTGGCTAAAATTTGGGATGTGCAGATAAGGCGAGACATGTTTATCTCTGTGCAACCTTTCAAACACAGAGGGAATTCAGACATAAAGACAATGACATTTAAAAGAAAATTAGAAAGAAGATGGAGGAATGATTGAGGGCTGACTATGTAGTGTGGGAGAAGAAATTCAAACTCAGACTTTTTATATTTACAATATTAATGAGGTAACAATACAAACTCAGACATATGTATTTTTCCATAAGTAAATAAACAAGCTGTTCTCAGAGGTAAATAAGGTCCCAGAACACTGTTTGAAGCTAGAAAGGTGGCAGGGTCCGCCACATATAAACAAAGTAACACAGTATAAATTGTGTTGTTCGTCAAGGTCAGTTTGTTTGTTCAGTCATGAAAACAAAGCAGAGTGTGATCATTTAGTTTGTTTAGGGAAAAAAAGAAAAATCAGTCAATGAAGGTCTTTCTCTTTTCATTGACATTTCTTCATCAAAACTACAGAGTGCACCTTTAAAACCTGTGTTATAAGTTGGAACTATTGACTACATGGTTAATTGATCATATACTAATGTTTTATCGATGTTCTAAAATTTTAAAAGGCAAAACGTTTGGATAGCCAAGGTGAGAAAAATAGTTTTTGGTAATATTATAACAGTCACTATACCCAGTGCTGTGTTACCACCAGAAATTAAGTGTACGATTTTTTTAAGAATGCATCCACCACTTGATGGACAACACAATTTCATACTATTTTACTTTGTATGTGGCGGACCCTGCCACCTCTCTAGCTTCGAACTGTTTACTGGGACCTTATTTTCCTCTGAGAACAGCTTGTTTATTCACTTGAAAAATACATATTTCTGAGTTTGTATTATTACCTCATTCATTTTGTAAATATCATATTTCTGAGTTTAAAATTCCTCTGCAAAATTACAGAGTGCCCCTTTAATCTGTCAGTTGTAGTTATTTTGCAGATTAATTTTCAGTACAAACTGTGCATACAATTCAATCAGCTGATGAAATCAAGTGCATTGGTAGATATGAAACTACGTAACTTTATTTAAAGCAGTAACAATCAGCCTGGCGAGCATTCTGCATGAGGAACATTTCACTTTTCATATCTTTCAGTACATTCTCTTCTGTCCTTTGCTCACACTTTTTTTTTTTGCCTAATCCTGAATAGGAAGAAAACTTCTCCCACTTCAACGTTTAGATGTTTAACCTCACTTAAAAAAAACACACACACAAAAAGTCTCTGGGTATGAATAATAAGAGAAAGACAGCCTAAATATTGCATAGCAGCAGTGCCTCTGGCTGACTGGGAGTGTGTGTATCTATCTGGTGAAGCATCTCGGACTGGAGTGTAGGTGTGACAACATGACATCATTAGAGAAGACAGCCCGGCAGCACCCTCAGCGTACACACACACACACACACACACACACGGATAATCGATACACACAGAGGGTTTGACTTTAACAGTGAAAAGCAATGAGACACGATCAGCAGCTGACAGAAGAGGCTGACATGTGCCAGGATGCCGGTGCTTATTATTGTGCCCCCCTCCACCCACCTGCCCTTCATCAGCTCATCACCATCATCACCACACTATCTCATTTCACAGCTCATGGCCGTATGTTTCACTGCTACCAGGACTGAAACGGGTCCCGGTGTTTTCAGTGAACGCCGACTGATACAGCCATCACTCCCAGCCCCTCCTGCAACAACTGCCCTCCCAGCACAGAACACAGCGCTCCTGAACAACATCTGCACAGACAGCGAATCAAGCCTCACCCGTCACCCACGACTACGCATTTGATGGCCTGCATTGGGAGAGGAGGGCTGCTGTCCGGAGGGAGAGTTTACAAAGTGGTTGGTGGTGCTGGTGCTCCTCCACCTGCTTTCTTCGCTGTCTCCAGCCGTAGTAAGAGGTGGGCGGCTCCTGCGCGGCGGCTGGGCTGTGGCGGCAGGCGGACGGAGGGAGCGCGTCACCGGCTGAACACGAACACTTCCGGAGATGAACGAACGTGTTTTAAAGGGCCAATGAGCCGCGTTCATGATAAACACCGTGCGTCCTTAGATTGAATGAATCCGTTCTGTAATTACATTTGAGATAAACTTCGCATCTCTCTCAGTCAGTATTGTGTCATGGTCAGAATAGTAATTTAAAGATATAATTCTGCATTAAAATATCTAAAAACTACTACTTGTGTTATTTATTTTGTTGAGTTGTGTACTTACATTATACCAAATGTTTCCAATGTTATTCAAACCCAGGTCAGCAACAACAATGAACTTGAAAACTGAAGGAATCTGACCCCAGGATCATTTCGGTTTATTTTAGTATTAAAGCATTGCTGCGTCCCAAAACGGTGATTGCCATTAAATGTCTAATATTTATAGCTAGACTAGATATACAGTATATTGCGGATCTGTGAGGAAATTCTTCCTTATTAAAAAAAACATTTCAGATATCCACAATGTCATGTTCCTAGGACAGATGATGCAACTTTCGTCATTCATATTTACTGGTCTTGTAAGCTCAGGTGTTCACAACTAGAGTTTTGACATCCAGTATGAACATTCTAGATATCTTCAATTAAATTCTCAGGAAAAACTGGGCTGCATGAGCTTTTCATAAATCCATCACTCAAGTCAGAACAGAAAGTTCTTTCTTAGCTCTTAAAAAATGTTTTAAAGCTAAAGTGTCAGTAAACTGCACTGTGGGGCAGTCATTTCTACCACTATCTTTACACATAGGTGTATTGAAGGATATTATTATATACAAGTTATTAAGGTATTAAAAGCACGGATTGCACAAAGTGGATTTCTTTCTGCCGATACCAATAGAATAACAGATAATTCAGTTAGTTTAGATTCTAAGTTCTTAGCCTGTAGTATATTCACACCTGATGGTAATAAAAGGCTTCGTTGTACTGAGCAAAATGGATAATTAATATCCATAGCTCTTGTAAGTCTTGTGGTGTTAAAACATGTAGACTTCTTCCCTCCTCCCTGAACCATGTGTTACAAACTACAATCATGCTGTCACAGACGTCCACATGGGTGAACATGTCTGGCTCTGTAGTCTACATGGCATGGCTGTACTTGAGATCCACTTCTTCTCCGTCTTCTGTCTGTTTTCTTGGCAGATCTTAACCAATTTTCAAGGCGCATAGGTTCACCTACTGTATCACAGTGCCGGCTTGTTACATCAATGTAAGCACTTTGGCTCATTGGCATTGGCTCATTGATAATATGAATTTCTCAATAACTGGTCAATACTTTATTAGTCTGATGTATTTTGTGCATTTCAAAAATGAAGTTATTAAAGTAACTTTGGAAGACACACAATGAAAACACTGAGTTCTTTATTGCTTGAACTGCTGTAAGGAGGTCCTACAGAGAAATCCAAAACACACCAACATTAAAACACGATCACTCACAATCTGAGGAAAGGCACAAAAAGAATGGTCCTCTGGAGAGACTCGCAGCAGGCTTCCGCACTGACTGAATGGAGCACAGTGAGCTGTAGAACTAAGGCAGAAAATCAACAACGACACAGGTTTCTGAGTTCAGCTCTGAATATTCATACTAGCGCTGGCTGATTTAGCTTTAGACCATCTAGTAAGTCAGAAATACTGTAAAAGTCGTAAGATGCAGTTGATAAACAAGAGAAATACAGTACCAAGTCAAAAAGACACCATACTGTATACGACAAAAGGGTGCAAACACTAGTGAATTAAGACATCTTTGAAAAACACAACAGGTCCATGACAATTTGTGATTATGCGTGTTCAGAATAAAAACATCAAACAAATCAAACTGTAATGATTTACATGTTTAGAAAAATAAATGAAAATACATGTTAAGGCCAAAACCAACTGGCAGGTCTTCTACCATGACTGCATAGAATGAATGCAGGAAAATACTGTGTGAGTAGATGTAAGAGAGGAGGTGACACAAAACCGCAAAACTGACAAAGTCACAAGCATCAGCAAAGAGTAGAAGGCAGGGACGGTTACCTTCCCACCGGAACATGTGTTTACTGATAGATGGGGCTGGCTATCAAACCTCAACACCTTTTTGATACTGTATCTTCATTTGGGATTCAAAACTCAAAGCTCGCATTGAATCCTCATCCTCTTCTTTACTGATCTGAAGGTTTCTGATTGAAGAAAAGTTGAAGACTATATATGTGTGGCTGTTTCTGTTTAGACAACATTTAACATTTGAACACTCCGACTCTATCAATAAGAACATCGTACAAAACCTTTAGCAGTTTCTGACAGTGAAGTATCTGAAAAAAATCTATTTTGGTATTAGTACAAAAAGTGCCAATTTAATCATGTTCATTCATCTGACACAATGGACATAATATCTTGATTACAAACTGATGATTCATTGACGAAGAACTCCACCAATTTTACACATTAGGAGGGGTTTCCTCATCATTCAGCCATGACAGCAAGTTGTATAAAGTATTCTGTGGTACTTACATCTGTGAATAACAAGAACAAAACAAAAAAACCCCAGTGATGATCAGGGTTATCTCAGCTATCTTGAGCTTAGAGGTGACAAATGTTTAACAAAAAGCCTACTGTACAGACTGAAGACACTGGCTTCTGGGTGTTTACTAGACACAGAGGGTTCAAACAAGAGGACACTGGGTTGCATTATGGGAAAACTAGGATCCAAGGTTTTTGGAGCATGGATACTTGAGATTTAAGAGTCGGGATCTCTCGACCTTTGCTGCTGCAAAGATATCCTGACAATTCTTTCTTATTCTGTCTCCCAGTCATACAGCTTTGAGTGCTATTCTAGATGTTCTTGAGAAGCCTGCTGTTTGATTTGATATGAAATGTTATCTTTGAACTTATTTCGGAACAAGGTCAATTTTCCAAAGTTTTCAACCTGAATATATGGGGCAAAACGGACATATTGCTCTTTCATATAACAAAGAACACAAAATTATAAAAACAAAATGACAAACTTGATTTGGGAGAAGTGACCTTGATCGCTTATTGCAAAGACAGACTGCTTTACAGCGTACAAGGGATTTATCGACAGGTACTGAAGCTATCACATCTATTTAAGCGCTCTTCAAATCCACTACTACTACTACTACTGCTTTACTCGGTTAGTTTGTTAGTTTGGCATTTTAGCGAAATCAATACATCTTAATTGATCGGACCAAACTGTCAAGTGAGACAGTCAGTGCTGCATTGTGGTCCCAGAGACCCCTGGGAACCTTCACACAGTTCTGCAAGCTGTTGATGTTTGCTGCCAGTCCTGCTTGGTCTACAGTAAGTTTCATTTTAATGTGATAATATATCTGGGTCACAAACTGACATATTGGAACCTGCTATTGCGAATCCATGTCTCTGCCACCGTGAATAGTTTTGACGTGACATATTCGCAAGTGGGCATTTCACATGCTCTTGTTGTTCATTTGACCCCTGTGTGTCAGGGCCTTTAAGCAGAGTGATCATCAGAACGGGATTTAAAAAAAACCTTTATGGTCGTAAAACTAACGAGTGTCCTCTTTGTCTTCTGATTTTCTTAAAAATGTGTCTGAAAGTTACATCAACAATGTGTTCGCAGCACTCCTGATGTCCCTTTCATTGGCTAATTAAGCAAAAGAAAGAAAGACATCACAGTGTTTGTATCCAACACTAATACAAACCTTCAGAAAAAAAATTATTTGTTCCTTTTTAAGACTTTAAAATATATGTAAAATCCCAGCATTATATTTGGCTCTTCCAACATGTAACAAGAGATTTCTTTGTTTTTGTTTTGTTAGTACTGACCTGTGCTCCCTTAACATGACAAGATCAGGCATACACTAAAACGTCTCTTAACAACATATAAACATTTACGCTTTGATTATATGGTGTTGTTTATCACAAAATGTGCAAAAATATAGTAATTTCCTCTTAATCTATAGATCTGTAGCAGTACTGTGAATAGGACAGAAGAGCACATGTCAGCAGAGTTAAAGGACTACCTGGACATTTTGACTATCCTTTAACAAACACAGCTAATTATGAGGGACATTTCACCTAGAAATATATTTATATTTAAAGACCAAAGTGAACACTAAGAGAAAATGCTACTGAATATGTACTTATTATTATTTACACTTCCATCAATTAAGTGGTAATAACTGGCTGGTACTGTTGTCAAACTGTATGACAAGATGCAGGAAAACCATGTATATCAGTGTCAAGGCAATCCTTTAAGAACAGTTTAAAAAACAACAAGGAAAAGAAAAAAACAACCAAAAATCAAACTAGACGTCAGAGACCCCAGACACGCTAGCTGAGGTTGTACTAGGGCAAAGCAGTGCTTTGAACTAAATGCTAAAACCAGCATCCTGATATAGTCACAATGACTATAATAATATGCTTATGATCAGCAGATGGCTACCATCTTAGTTTAGCACGTTAGCATACTAACATTTGTTAATTACCACCAAGTACAGCTGGGGCTACTGGGAATGTGATAAGTTAAGCAGGTATTTGCTCATTAATTTGGTCAAAGTTTTAGACAAACTGTGGCACCAGAAGAAGAGTTGAGGAGAGTATCACTAACAATCAATTCAAAAGTACATTTCTGGCATGGTTCGTACACAGTCTGGGACAGGAAGGCCATCTACAGAGCATCAGTGATATCGGTTAAGCAAGATGTCTGCACAGAGGCCAAAGGATACCAGAGCAACCATCCCAGCCACAGTGGGTTCACCCTGCTGCCAGACTACAGAGCAGCTTCTTTCCCAAATCATGTTTTTTTTCTTATGCAACCCTGTATTGGAAGAACGACAAATAAATGAACCTTGAACCTCCATCCCAAGGACAAAGTGGATGACCAAATTGTACGGCAAATTTGTGGTAAATATTTCAGCCCGGACCATAGTGGTGGACTATCTGAGCAACACTGTCATTCCTGGAAACCTGTTACTAGCATGACTAAAAACATCTCTACAGATAGAAAAGAGCAGCAACAAACAGAGACAAATCTTTTGGCGTACCGCGTCACAAACTTAAAGCTTCCTCAGTCAGCATGGAATCTTCTGTCACAGCACCTCTGTGAGAACTAATAACACCCAGGCAAACTAACTGAGCATTCACACTGTCGACATGTGACTTAACACTGAAAAATGTATAATGGAACAAATGAGCTTGCAATTCAGATTGCTTTTTGCTTCTCTTCACATTATTCATATCCTGTCTTAACTGGACTCAACTATTTCATTCACACATTGAATGAAATTGTGCCTCATAATTTGTCCCCATCATGTAATGTCATGTGTATTTTATATAAATATTGTCATTATGATGACATTTGGTGATCAGTATATATACTTGTCACTTATGACCTCTGAACTCACAATGATCACAGTGTGAATGCACAGTGGATTATGCATACACCACATCTTCATTTCAGCAGCTAAACTGCTATTTAGTGATGAAGAAACACTCATAAAAGTCTTTCCTTCACACAGCCCAAATCCTATCATCTGAGTACATAATGAAAAATAAAATAAATAAGCGAATAAAAAAGAGGAGTAACAGGCGTATTAAATTGATCTGTGGGGGTCAGGGCGGTGTGTTAATACTGTATATATGAGAGAGCAGAAGTAGGAAAATAAAGCGCTGGTGAACCCTGCAGTAGAGTCTGCTAGCTGCTGACAAGCTTAAACTGAGAGGGAAACAAAGCTGTTGTACTGCTCAATGTTTCTCTTCAGGATGTCAGAGCAGGGGCCCAGGAGTCGCTCAAACCGCAGCCGGTCCAGTTTGACACACTTAAGGGGTCCGCATGCAACAACAGTGGCAGCACGGGGCCGGTTCATCAGCAGGGCGATCTCACCTGAGGGACATAGGAAAAACAACCAGTGTAATGGAGTCCTGCCAACAGTCATATTTCAGCAAGACAATGTCAGCAACATCCTGGTCCCAATGAAAATGTGTCTGTGCTGTAGATGTCTGCCAGAGCATTGTGTTTTTCTGACTTACCAAAGTAATCTGACGTTCCGAGTCTGCCGACCTCCACAAACTCCTCGTCCACTGACCGCCTTTGGAGCACCACTGCTGTCCCCTGACAATACAACAGACCACTCTTCAACTACACATCCTAGAAATCAACAGCGGTTCTCAGAAATTCTAAATCAAGATGCAGATGAATTATGGATGATGGATTATACCGCTTCAGAAAATATCCATTGTAACTGTTATTATGTTAATGGAAGAATGACTGACTCAAAAGTAAACAAGCAGCCTTTAGTTGTTATATATTACAGGTGCAAGGGCTGACTATAATGTCACCTCATGTTGCATTTCAACGGGTCGATACTGGTCGAAGACTATGATAAAGCAGCAATTCCTCACACCCCTCCTGCTTATATAGCCACTTCTAATCGAGAACATGTCTGATAAAAAGTTGCAAATGACACTGACGAAGGAGCGGAGGTAAAACATAAGGAGAAACCACACTAAATGGGTGAAACACTGGATACTACAGCAACAGACAGACAGTGACTTAATATGCACATCAAAGTATGTTTTTTATCAGTAACTACTTATAAGTTGTTTTCTGCTTAAGTCATACTTAAGATCAAAGCTGATCCCAAGTCTTTTTATTTTTTTTATAAATAAATGCATTTGCTACAGCAAGGACACTAGGGACAAGGACCTATAAGTACCATAAGTAGATTTATTGAACCACAAACAACTGAACAAACAACTGTTCAGCTGAAAAAGCTTCTGCATGGAGCCTTCAAAAATGTACAGCTTGTTGCACTGATGCTGACATGTAGACCTACTTCAAAGGCTTAACTGTCAGTCTTGTTCCACAGTGGTACCATGACCAAAACTAATGTCCCATAGAAACCAGTTTGAGTAGACTAGTGTTTGTTGCTGTTGGTACGTACCTCCAGGATGATGAAGAACTCATCACCAGGCTCTCCCTGCACCACTATTTTCTGGCCGTCCTCAAACTGCACCGTCTCCAAGGCGTCAGCCACTGTCAGACGCTCCCACTTGTCCAGAGACTCTGTTCAGGAGCAACACTTGGTCAACACTCCTCTGGATATGTAGTATACTGTTCATGACAGCTTTTCAGGAAAAATGATTAAGAGCAAACGGTGAACTTAAGCACTTACCTAAAATGGACACCTTGCTGAGGAACTCCTCATACATCTTACGCTTTCTCAGAGTGCTTCCCTTAAAACAATAATAGTCATATGAGAATCTGATCATAATGTGGTTGTACAATCAAAAACATTATTTCACATAATTGTTTGGTCAGTTTAGCACAACTTACCATCAGTATTCTCCTGTAGCTTTCTCTGTCGATGCCCCACAGCTTGACGTTGGCCTTGGCCCGGACTGTAGCTGCACGAGGGGTCCCATAGATCAGAGCCAGCTCCCCAAAACTGCCTCCCTCACCAATGCTGGTCACAAATTGATTGTTCACATAAACCTAGGAGACAGACAGCAGGAACTGATAGACCGGGTTTCTAATGACGTGCAAGGGACAAATGTTTTACAACAAATCTGTTATAGCTACAATATGATGAAATGCTGCTGGACTGGGTCGTGAACTGATTCTGATACCAGTCTGTCCTGTATCAGCAAGTGTTTTCTAGCCAGTTTAGTGAAAACATTTGTTTTCCCATTTACCTCAGTCATGTGTCTCCTATGTTACATGACAATGAAAATCACACATGTGAATTCCGTAACAAATGATTTAAAATGTAAAAAGTGAAGGTTGTTCAATTCAATCATTAGACTTCAAAAAACAAATTTCTCATATCCTCAAACCTGACATTGTATGGTCTGACCATTTTTCATTACACAGGATATCTAGAAAGCGATAGCAGGCACACAATGTACATGTTCTTTGTTGTGGAAATTAAAGCTGCACTTATATTCTTGGCCACTGGGAGGCAGCAAAAAAGCTGAAATACAATTCCACAGAGCAAATCCCAGTTTTTAGTAAGAAGCAATTCCTGTGTTTTTTGTATCAACTGTTGTCCTTAATGTTTCCATCACTGAAGCCCACCTAGCTAAAGAAGTAATGAGAAATAAAACTTTTCAAATACTGGAAACTGTAGAAAATAAGACAGCTCTTACATCCATCTCTCCCTGGTCGATGACATAGAAGTTGTCTCCCTCATCACCTAGAACAGGAGCAGGAGGAAAAGGTGGCCCATGAATTAATGAACAGAAGAAAAAAACAACAATTTCCATGTAAGACGGTGTTAAAACTCACCTTGTTGGATGACTGTTTCTCCAGCAATGTAGTTGACAGAAAACATTGCATCAAAAATATCGCTGAAGGGGAGAAAATGAGCAGATAAGCATAAAATGCTTTGAAAAAGATGGTTAAACACTAAAATGATTGGTGCCATTACCTCCTCTCATTGTCATCCAAGTGGGCAAACAGTACATTCTTAGCCATGGCTTTGGACAGGGCAGCCATGCTCTTGTAGTCCTTTGGGATGACCTTTGGTGAAAAAAAAAGCTTATTTAGATTCTTCTAGTGCATTTTAGTGAATTTTAACACAGCCATATGCAAGAATCAAGAAGTCAAATGGCTGGCTTGTGTCCTCTGGTGACCCTCTTCTGCTATTACACAACAGAGATGCATGAGACAGGCAGATACTGTAGCGCTGTAGTAACATACTGAGGGAATTCAGGCCTTGTATTAAAAGGTGCACTTCGTACTTTTGGGGGAAGAATTTCAGAAGAGAAAGATCTTCATAGACTGATTATTTTTCTGCCTAAACAAACTAAATACCTCTCTTTGTGTTCATGACTGAATAAACTGAATAAGCAAACTGACAACACAATTTATACTGTTTGCTGTGTTTACATGTGGCAGACCCTGCCACCTCTCTAGCTTCAAACAGTGTTCTGGGACCTTATTTTCCTCTGAGAACAGCTTGTTTATTCACCTACGGA
Organism: Diplodus sargus; assembly: GCA_903131615.1. Classification (NCBI taxonomy): domain Eukaryota; kingdom Metazoa; phylum Chordata; class Actinopteri; order Spariformes; family Sparidae; genus Diplodus; species Diplodus sargus. Next base: position 1,084,756 of record CAEMYA010000409.1, on the reverse strand, counting down.
AAAATAGATGTTGAGTTTATTATTACCTCATTAATATTGTAAATATTCAAAATTCTGAGTTTGAATTTCTTCGGCAAACCTACATGCTGGCCCTTTAACAACCCAACTTGGTGATCTGATCACAAGTGGACAGCTTTACATCTGTCAGTTCACTGCGGACATTAATGTGCATCTTCTGATTGGATCTGATTTGGTTTCTAACCGCATGTGTCTGCTGTTTGGTGCCGAGCCGAAAGTGTCACTAAAAGCAGCTGCCTGCTGCTGCTGTTAACAAAGCTTCAGTTTTAGGTATAAAAATATGCATTTATGCAGCTTGTAGAACAGTAGTAAGGCATGCGAAAGGTAAACAAATTATCACTACCAACCTTTCTGACATAGGAGGCAGCGTCTTCCTCAGTGTAGACCTCAGCACTGATGGCTCCTCTCCGGCTCCGACCCCTCACCACAGGGTTCATGGGTGGAGAAACTTCTTCCTCACGGGAATCTGACCGCGAGCGAGACTTCTGCTGGGAAGCCATCTGCTGAGCCTCCTCCTGCTGGGTAACAGGCGCACAAAACCACATCTGAGCTGCTCAGAGACCGCACGACTTCTCAAAATCTGAATTCAATGAAATTAAAATCTAGTTGTGGAAAGTCATGTGAAGTTCCAAAGTCCAAAAGACACTTCTGGAGATTCGAAACAGTGGTAACAACATAAAATGGCTCCATACAGGACATCCAGCATAATCCTGAAGCCCAGAGATCCCAAATTGTTTGAAAGACACATTATTAACTCATTTTTTACACTGAAACTTAAAACAAGTACCTGGTCTACAGTGGGTGCACAAACTCACCCATGCATCAAAGGGTGTGAATTAAGTCTTTTCAAATCAATTTGGAATCTTGGGGTTTCTGGAAAGTGGGAATAAACCAGACGAACATTTTGTCCCCATCTACTTCAGTTGTTTAGGAGAACGCTGCTTTGCTGTGAAGCTCCAGAAATATTTTATGGACAACAAAACTTCACCTGACTTCCCATCAGCATGAAAGTGAGTAGTTATTGACTGACTTTAATCTGACATTTTTTTTGATATTTTGTAAACATTAACACCAACATTAAATCAAATCAGATATTGAAATCTAAGACCGTTTCTCTTAACACTGACTTCACAGAGAAACGTGTTACAATCACATGTGTCAGCACAAACCTTTTCCAGTCTTTCAAAGTAATCCCTGAGGAAGGCCATGGGCCTGTCTGGCCGGGCCATGCACAGCTGGATGATGCAGTCCTTCAGCAGCTGCTGGATGTTGTGCTTCTGGACATACTGCTCACACTCTCGAAGGCTCCGCTCCTCTTCACTGCTCATACTGCCTGATGCCATCTTTGTCTTGTGACCTGGAAGGAGAGGAGAGGGAAATACACTGATGAATCAAAAATATGTCCTCTGCTATTCTGTATGGATAATAGAGGTGTGGAAATGTTACACTGAGAAGACATGGTAGAATCTGCATCAATGCAGAGACAGAGCATTATCCAGAGTCTGCAGTTTATGGCGACTGTTAATTTTCCGGCCTCAGTTGGACAATATAGTTACATCCCATCATTGCTCCCATGCTTTGAATTGTGGGCGGACATTAGGCTAACGTTACTTATGTAGGAGGTATGTGGGAGGGAGGCAGAGATCATCTGTGAGTGGGCACATGTCAGACCTTATGAACTTGCTGGGAAGCACGAACTGGATGAGACCCACGCTGCCTCAAAACAATTACTAATCACATTAGCAACTTTCAATTGAAGCAAACATCTGCAGTCAATAAACACCTCATCTTAAAGCTGCTATGTGAAAACAATATTATTGTAGATAACATCAAATGTGAAATTTGACACAATGTGACACAAACAAATTACAAGTGCCTTGCCATGTCTCCTTATTGCCAGTAGTAAGAGTGTGCAGGTGTGTGTGTGTGTGTGTGTGTGTGTGTGTGTGCATGTATATATTATGGAAGGTGGGAGGGAGGGGCTTTCTTCTATACTGTTTTATCTTGTGTAAAGCACTTTGTGCTACATGTCATTGTATGAAAAGTGCTCTATAAATAAAGTTGATTTGATTTGATTTGAAAGGCACTGCTGATGGATAAATGTTCTGGATGAAGGATGAAGAAAGATTTTATGTAACTAAATATGCTATTTTGGAAAGTTTTTTTTCCATTGAAATAACATTAAACTGATCAGAAATACAGTCTAGATTTTACTGAATAATACATTAATTAAGATGGTAAATTAGTATTTCATCTGCAAATGGCTAATTATGATGGAATATCTACATGGTTGTACAGAGGACCATTTTCAGCAGCCATCACAGTGGCAAACTGTGTTAGCTAATCCAAGTTTTGTGTTAAACAGCCTGTAGTCATGTCAGCACAGCTGAAAACTGCTGATTAGAGAAGAAATAAAAGTGGCTGGCCACATTGGATGCCTGTGTACTGCGTGGTGAATGCGTTGAAGAGCTGCTGCTGCTGCTGCTGCTGCTGCTGCTCACTCGCGTGTTTGTGTTCAAACAGGCAGCATTGCTGCTGCAGCGCAGTTCAACAACACATTCGCCTCAACCCTGACCCTTGTCCCAATTTGTTTACATGGAGTTTGTCTTTGATAATCATCAATAAATATGATGACTTGATTTTCATTAACCCCACTGAAAGAGCGAGAAAGCAGGAGGGGGTAAGAGAGGGAGGAATGGAGAGAAAAAGAGATTACACAGGAGAAAAAACTGCCTTTCACCTGTTGTGTGTATTCTCTGTTTGTGACATATTCTACAGTTATAGATATAAAAACTGCAGTGAAACTCTGCTATGATGTCCACACGACCGTTGACAGGTCGATTTCAAGTCTATATTTGCCCAGAACTGTGCAGGTGTTGCAGTAGAAATAGGTAGGACTACACACCCAGCCCCGCTTAACACACGAGAAGCACGACCCTTGCATCCAGTGTGGCTGGTCTAACCTGGTAACATGCGAAGAGGCTACTATGGGATGCCAGTCTTCTCAGCAGAATAGCAAAGAAAAGCCATATCCAAGATTGACAAATAAAAGGAAAAGATAAGCAATGGCAAAAGAGCAGAGACATTTGGAAGCTGTGACACTGAAACGCACCTTAACTATGCATAAGTTAATGCATTAGTAATGACGGTCAAAAATAAATAATAAGAAAAAAGGAAAGTAGTAAATTTGAAAAGACAACAAAAACAACAACAACTCAAAGCAACTTTTGGTTTTGATGTTTAGGTACTGTCAAGGTCATTTCTGAAAAACACAGGACTGACCACAGGAGAGGAGAAGACTTTTCTTTATTCCAACTCTCACAAGTGGATGCCTCAACCATCGACTTGAAACGCCTTCTTTGGGGTTACTTTTATACATGCACACAACCTAAACTTACACAAAAACCTGAAGATTATACATCACAACTCTTGACATGATTAACTTCAGCAACTCCAAGCCAAGTGTAAGACAAAGGGGTGGTAACGTAAGAAGAAGAAAACAAACTTAACAAACTCCTTCAAAAATAACTCCTTTACCCATGTCCATATAGGAACCAAGGCTGTTTGTCCAAAAAAGCATTCAGGGCCTCACAGGTGGTGTGAACAATACCAGTGTATCACCTGAGCACTGGTTTCTCACTACGGGTCTGCAGTCCTGTTAAAGGCACAATATGTCCTTTGAATAGAAATCTAAACTCTAAAGATTAATATTAACAATATTAATGAGGTAACAATACGCACTCAGAAATGTTTATTTTTTCCATAAGTGAATAAACAAGCTGTTCTCAGAGGATAATAAGATAGAAAGATGGCATTGTCCGCCACATGTAAACAAAGTCAACAGTATAAACTGTGCTGTCCTATAAGGTCAGTTTGTTTATTCGGTCGTGAAAACAACGAGATTTGGGTTATTTAGTTGACCAAAGAGAACTGTAGTACAGTAGCTACTTGAGTAAGTTAACGATAAATATATAACTGTAATTTATTTAACAGTTAACGTTAGCTGTAAGTTGTTTGTTAGCGTCCATTACTGTCATCTATCGGGGTAACATTACGTAACTTAGCCGACGCTCGTCAAAGGTCCGTCAAAACGTGCCGTAATGAAAGTAATGAAAAGTTAATGTTTTTATGTTCGATCTTTGATGTTTTTACGAGTAACTTCCATCCATCTTGGATGGCAACCACATGAGCTACATTATGTTAGCCTAGCGAGCTAACTGTTAGCCATCAACAGTCCGGTCTCAAAACAATTCGAGAATCATAGCTTCACTGACGCAAACAAATTACAAATGAAGAATTATGTCCATGGTAATGTGGCAAAGACGTATTCACATTGCAAACTACACAAAAACACTCACCAACTATGAAATGACGTGTATCCTGCTTGTTTTTCTTCGGCTGAGTCCAACGGAATTCAGATGAGCTGAGCCTCGGCTGGATAGCGAACGACTGCAGGCGTCACCAAGGGGGCGGGGCCAAAGAGCTGTGATCAAGTGGGACGGCTCTGTTTGAAGCAGCAGCTGCTTTCTTCTTCTTCTTCTTCTTCGTCTTCTTCTTCTTCTTCTTCTTCTTCTTCTTCTTCTTCTTCTCTAATTCGCGGATCGCAAACCAACGTGTAAAGGTGCATGCCGCCACTTACTGTACCGGAGTTCGTAGCCTCATCGGCTTCGTGTACTTAAAGGTTACATTCTACAAGTAAATGAGTATCTATGATAGATAGATAGATAGATAGATAGATAGATAGATATACTTTATTGATACAGAGCTACAGAGCCAGCCTTCTTGATGATTTTATCAAGTCTGTGTCGCTGGCTCTGATGCTGCTGCCCCAACACACAGCAGCAAAGAAAATGGCCCTGGCAACAACAGACTGGTGAAACATCTCCAACATCTTTCTGCACACGTTGAAGGATCTCAGCTTCCTCAGGAAATAGAGTCTGCTCATCCCCTTCTTGTACACAGCCTCGGTATTAGATTTCCAGTCCAGTCTGTTGTCAATCACAACTCCCACGTATTTGTAGTCATCTACCTCTTCCACCACCTCCCCTCTGATCTGTAGTAGCTGTGAAGGAATCTTCTTCCCGCTGAAGTCGATCACCATCTCTCTGGTCTTGTCGACATTCAGCCTCAGATGATTCTGTTCGGACCACTCTACAAAGCCGTCTACCAGAGTCCTGTACTCACCCTCCTCTCCCTCCTTTATGCACCCGACAACAGCTGAGTCGTCAGAAAACTTCTGCAGGTGGCATGACTCAGAGTTGTACTGAAAGTCAGTGGTGTATAAGGTGAAGAGGAAGGGTGAAAGCACAGTTCCCTGTGGAGCTCCTGTATCACTGACCACCACATCAGACAGAACACTGCCCAGACGGACAAACTGTGGCCTGCCTGTCAGGTAGTCAGTAATCCAGGAGATCATTGTGTCATCAACTCCCATCACCTGCAGCTTCTCACCCAGTAGCAGTGGCTGAATGGTGTTAAATGTACTGGAGAAATCAAAGAATGTGATCAAAGTGCCTCCTCCACCATCCAGATGCATATGGGCTTGTTGCAGCAGTTACATGACAGCATCATCGACTCCTAAATGGGGCTGATAGGCAAATTGCAAAGGGGCCAGAAACGTCCTCACCTGTGTCCTCAGCTGGGCTAAGACCAGTCTCTCCAGGACCTTCATCACATGAGATGTGAGAGCGACTGGTCTGCAGTCTGCCGGGTCCGATGGCCTCGACTTCTTGGGGACTGGAACCAAGCACACATATGTACATAACCATACACACATATTATATCTTACAATTTAAACCTCTGTCCTTGTGGCACTCCCTAAAACCCCTTCCAAACTCCATCTCTGCCCTAGTTCATATATCCTACTACATTTCGTAGCAGCATGTTCAACATTTTCAGAAACTTCCCAGCATCCTTCAATCTGTAAAGGGAGTCACAGAAACACCCACATCCTTTTACATCTGAGTTCAATTGATTTGAATGTTATCAGACACACAGATCAGTCAGTACACAGTCTTCAGTTGTTGTTCATTATGACACCACAGCCTATTAAACTCTATGATGTCTGTTCATGGATCAACCTCCATTTTACATTAAGTATTACGTAAATCCAATTAATATCAATTTGCTTCTTTTTATAAATCAACTGAGCAGAACTATCTCTCCCAAACTAACTTAATACATGGACTCTATTAATAGTGAAACACAAGGGAAAGAAATATAGGAACGTAGTTCTTATATTTGACATATTTATGATATATATCAGAGATTTATACTCACGCCTCACATCCCACTAGATACTTTAACAGGCTTATTTAGATTACTCCAGTGTCGATATGGATAACAATTCTTTTTTGTGTGCTGTTTACAATATGAATGTGGGCTATTTAGTTTCCACACTGGCCATACAGCATGTCCTCTGTTAGCAGAATAGCCTACGCCTTCAAAGTCAGACAAATTGACTGTTGGTCAACAAAATACAGCTTATATGAATACATCATGTGTGGCTCTGGAAAATTATATTGGTCACTTGGAAAAAGAACAATGTATCAATTTACTGAAGAATAATTAACCCAAGATACGCGGACAGCAATAATTGGATGGATAGATAAATTGATAATTGTTTGTTGCAATTCTAATCCAATCTTTAAACTATATCCAGAATCCAGTAGATACAAGTCAAATAAGTCACTGAGATACACAGCTTTAAAGGCAAACTTAGTCTGTATATCTATAAAAGGGGTTATATTTGTATATGTGTGTACATATCTATCTATCTATCTATCTATATTGGTGGCTGCTGGCCTTATGGTGATTGCTAACTAGAGACTGAGGTTTATTGCAACAACCTTGTTCCAGAGGAGGCGCTTGCTCTACAGCTATTAACAGACACACCCACTTTCTTTCACTCCCTTCACTTCCTTCACCCAGTAAGACTGCACAGCTCCATTCGTGTCGACTGCCCAGAGTCCACGGATACAGCCCTGCACCTCTCAGCACCACCACAAATTCCCCTGAATCACAAAGGTAAGCAAAGACCTCTCATTGTTTTTAATCACATCGAATCAGCTGGTAATGATGATGTACGCTGTCCATCTGGTCCTGAAGACTAATAAGAAAAGTATCATTGCATTCCAGACATGCTAATCTGTGTTGTCTAATGGATGTTGCTTCTCATCAGTTATTATCTCTGCTGTTGTCTGTATGAAAAGGCAGGGTGACAACAAATGTGGTGCCAAAGTAATGCTTTTATTAGACTTAAATGTAAATGTCTGAAGTTATATTTTCTTGGGCTTGAAAAATGTCAGTCTGTTAAGAATCTGTTGTCTTTGCCTGATGCTAATCATAGAAAACAAACTGAAATCTGTGTATTCCTGAATCCAAAGTTTGTCTCTCCCAGTCAGGGTCAGGTTAGCGTTAGAGGCCAGATAAAAATACAGACGTAACAGTGAAAGTATGTTTGCACAGTGTGTGCCACTCCTGATGAAGGTGTACTCTTATCTTACAATAATGTCTTAGCTACCAATGAGTAAAAGGCAGAGTTGGTGTACATAGTAAACCCATACACATACTGTAAGTCTACCCTTAAAGTGCATTTAGGTAAAACTTCCAAGCATTCAACACCAATTTGGGGCCTGATTAAATAAAAATATGCAAGTCTAATACCAACTTTAGATAACAACTCAACCCACTTACAGGAACCTAGTGTCGCTTTGTCTTTAAAAACATGTTTCCCTACAGAGTGTTTCACTGTCCTCCTCCCTGATCTCTTCTTAGGACCTGCAGCAGCACATCTGCAGAACAGTTGTGACAGCAGCAACATTCCAGCAGCCACTCCCGCCTCTGTTCAGACATGTCACTTTACAGTTTTGGCCTGGAGCCGCTCTCGTGCCACACCTGGAACAAAGATAGGACTCGTAGGTGAAACAACAAAGATACCAACCTGGCTGCATTTCCTCATACAGGAAAATAGAAGAAGAAGAAGAATCTTTATTTGTCAGACATGAACCAGAAATTTGTCCTCTGCATTTAACCCATCACTAGCTGCACATTCTAAGTATACACATACATACACACACAAGCGTATATATACGTATTTGCAGATAAAGACCCAGATCACATTCCTGTATTCTTTCCCCACAACATACAGTATGGATTCAATACAGGGTGGGACCATACTTGCAATGCAGATACATTTTCTCCCTCCCATAATTGCATTAATGTCTCCAGGAGAACCACAGCGAATCTGATTATCAATACAGGAAATGGACTCAAAAAGCACTGCCTAATGAAATGATTGCTCTTCAGCTGCAGGATGTCTGCTGCTGTTATTGTACTTACAGTTAGTGTTGATCACTGCAGTGAATGGTCATTTGCTTAATTTTCTTTAGATAATTTGCCTCAGCTCAACTCCATTTCCAGGATGAGTGACCTCAGGAATACTGTTCAGTTGTATTTTTATATAAACAGTGACAGACTGGTATCCATGACATGTACTGTGCACATTCATAAATGAAGAAACTGCCTTAATTTGATGACTTGATGACCTCATATTTATATCTGTGTTATTATATTACTATCATAACGTGGTTACATGAACAAACTTCTGTGCACACATTTGTACACAGAGATTGCAGTGAGTCCGAACAACAATGTGGTGAACATCTATGAGAAGAAAGGCAAAGACTGGGTCAAGATCCATGAGCTGAGTGAGCACAGTGGACGAATCACAGGTACATTTACCTCCATCAGCCAACAGTGATCTAAACAGAAACAGAGGCCAGATTTGACATGTTGGAGAACATACATCCAAAGAAAATGTTGGTGTGGATCTGGATAAAGTGGCAGATGCAGGATTTTTTTATCACTTGCGAAAGGGTGTTTTACAACATTTTCATTAATTTCTCAGGTATCTATAAGTGATTACAACTTGATGCTCATCCTAGATCAGGTTTCTTCGATCAAGTTTGATACATAATTTGGCCTCATTGAGTTAAATGGGACTGGTGGGACTTGCCGGAGGTTTGCACTCTACTTAGTGCCATTCTAGTGTGTATTGCATTGCACCATTCATCCATCCTTTGACACTTCAAAATAATGAGTGATTTATTATCATTATATAAATAATCATGCCCACAGGCATTGACTGGGCCCCACAGTCGAACCGCATTGTGACATGTGCCTCTGACCGCAATGCCTACGTGTGGACTCTGAAGGATGGTGTGTGGAAGCCCACCCTGGTCCTGGTACGCATTAACCGTGCAGCCACCTGTGTGAAGTGGTCTCCCCTGGAGAACAAGTTCGCCCTGGGCAGTGGAGCTCGCCTCATCTCTGTCTGCTACTTTGAAGAGGAGAATGACTGGTGAGCAATGCCTGATCAAAATTGAACAATTCCAGTTTAATGCACGAGACTTAAACTGATGTCTGGTTTGGAAGGCCAAGACCATTTACCTCATTAGCGGTCTAGCCTGTAGGTCTAAGGACTAGTGAAGAAGGTCAAACAACACAGTCTGGACACAGTGCACCTCCTACTTCTAACCTGATTCCACTTGCTGAGCACATTCAATGACATTTTACCACTCTCTCTCTGTTTCAGGTGGCTGAGTAAGCACATCAAGAAGTCTGTTCGCTCCACAGTCCTCAGTTTGGACTGGCATCCAAACAACATCCTCCTGGCAGCTGGATCTGCAGACCTCCAATGCAGGTGAGACAACTAGTAAAACTGATGTACAGTAAAGGGGAGGTGAATGGAGTCTTTGGCACAATCACAATGTCCAAAACTCACAGATTTGGAGGCACGTTCCCTATGAGTCCATGAGGGTTTAGCGCTGTCAAACTGTGTAATTGTTAAATGTGTGATGGCTCCCTGGCAGGCATTTTGTGTCCTATATGGCCACTTTCTCTAAATCTGCATGTCTATAGACTTAGATTTTCCAAATCACTACTAAAAACCTTGAACTGATTCGGATTCTCCCCATTTAAATCACTCAGTTTATTAAACAATAAAAAAGGAATAACCTTTATAAATCTAATAAACCTTTATTATGGATCTTTTTCCCAGAAACTCCTGACAGAATATGTTGATATTTAGGGCCCATGCACTGAAGGCGCTGCGAAGGCCCTGTTCACATTTTTTAGGGGTTAAACATGTTAAAAAAACTCTGACTTCTGACTCAATTCAATTCAATGTTGGGTCCCAGAGTCATTGAACTACAATAGATCTCCACACTGTGCTTCTCAGGGTGTTCTCAGCCTACATTAAGGACATTGAGGACAAGCCTGGACCGACTGCCTGGGGGGCCAAAATGCCCTTTGGTGAGGTGCTGCTGGAGCATAAAGAATGTGGAGGCTGGGTGCACAGCGTCTCCTTCTCCCCCAGTGGAGACCAGCTCGCCTGGGTGGCCCACAATAGCAGCATCACTGTGGCTGATGCCACGCAGGGGAAGGAGTGAGTAATGCTGCTGAGAAATATTTTCCATCACTTTAATTACTATCAATATTCAGCTAAAAAATGTTTTACTTAATGTTAAAAAGGTGTCTATACCTCTTTTGTTCCCTCTTCATTTTTCACTAGCTTAAACTTTTGTTCCATATGAGCTCATGTTCTTGATGTGGGTGTCTGTTGACATTATATCACCACCACCTCTCTAACCTCTGTCCATCCAGGGTAACCCAGCTGACTGTCGACCGTCTGCCACTGCTGAGTGTGCTCTATGTCAGCCCCACTGAGATTGTTGCTGCGGTAATTATCACCCAGTCTCTTCGTGTGTTTATAAGTGTGTTTAGTGACTACAGTTGTATCAATACCCTAAAGTCACACTTGATTAAAAGTAAGAATATCGCATAAAAGTCTAAATGTACAGTAAAAGTAATTTATAGGTATTTTTACATGTATGCATATACTTATCAAATATAGGCCTGGTCAACTATCAGATCCGATTTTCAGTATTATTCCGACTATTGGAATCAGATTTTCAATAAAATAAGTTAATTTAAACATGCACTCATTTAGCTCTGATTACAGCAAGTGATCCAAAAATGACCAGAAAATGGAAATACATCTGGAAATCTTCTTGGACCAAGATCTCAGATTCTGAAGGAAGTGCTGATCTTTACACATGGTTGAGAACTATTTTTACTTTTACTGTATCCTTTATCTCTCTTCTGTCAGGGTCATGACTGTTGCCCATACCAGTTCACCTATAAGGGTCCAGGTGCGCTGGAGTTTGTGAAGAAGCTTGACATCCCCAAGCAGAGCTCAAAGGGCGGGCTTTCAGCTATGCAACTCTTCCAAAACCTGGACAAGAGGGCCTCTGAGGAAGAGAGCATCGAGCTGAAGACCCTTCACCAAAACAGCATCACGTAAGGCCCACTGATCCCACTCTTAAAAAGAATATTAGAGATTAATAGAGATTAGACTGAGATTAAGGCGCTGACCATACACCACAAATCTCCTGGTTCAGTTCCGGTCAGAGACCTTTTTTTGCAGGCCACTCCATATTCCCCCTTGTACCACTGTCATGGTGAAAAGGCCATGGACTGAAGGTCAAGTGTAAACATTCAGTGTGAATGTGGATCCAATAACACCATTATGTGGTCTGTATGGTTAGGTTTATGTCTCTTGATCCATCTGGTTTAAAAACAGAGTTGCATTATAGCGTTATAGAATTGTATGGCCTTGCTGGAGATATGTGCTCCCTTACTGCTTTCATGTCGCCTGTAGTGTCGACAGAATCTGAATCAATAACCATACAAAATGTCAGGGACTCTTAGCTTTGTTCATTTGTGCAAGCCAGATGTACTTAGAACGGGTAAGTATAGAATTTCTTGTTGCTTGCCCTGTTGCTTTTTAAACTGTGTGAACAACTGTCACATATATCAATGTTACAGCTTAAGAGGACATCTGTCAGCATATTTCTGCCTATATACTAGTGTGGCTGAGGGTTATGAAGGGTGCCTTTACTAGAAACTCCATTGTGGGAACATGTGTGGGGTCAGTCTTTATTATTCAGCTAATTATTCCACAAATACAGTGCATCACAGACATAATATTTCCTGTCTTTTGCCTTTCAAAATAAGAGACCCAGATTGGTTTACAAGCACAAAAGTGGAACTTAAATATATCCAGACCATTATAGAACAGGTCACTCAATAATATAGTAATACTATGTTCCCTTTAGTGGCAATATTGGAATTCTTTGTCTAGCAACATGTGTTTGTGCTCTAAGCTATCCATTTTTTCCCTTAATAGTTGTTACTTTCAAAATACAGTTCTGCACTTGAGTAGCTATGTGTGTGTGCTGTGTCCTGCAGACAGCTGTGTGTTGTGTCTGGGGAGAAAGCCAAAGTGGAGAAGTACAGCAGTGTGGGTCTGGATGGAGCCATGGTGATCTGGGATTTTAAGGTACATGTGTCAAACTTTAATACAAAATTGAAGCTTTGATTGTATAACTTGACTGTAAATAGTATTACTCAATTTTATTTTAGTGCAATCATTTCAAAGATTGGACCTTTATGGTAGTTTAATTGGAGTATGTTCACTACTGCTGAAGGTTAAATGTGATACCTTATGGAAATTAGCCATTTAATATAGGAAATAGAAACATTGACAAAATATCTTGACTTGACTCTGTGACAACTATTATAAATCAATTTGCTGATGAAGGCCATAAGATATGGTTGAAACCTCAGAATAAAAGCCATGGACCTTGAGTTAAGACTGTTTTGTAAAATGCCATGGCTGAGAGGACATCTCTATATTTTGGGAATGGTCTTTCATGCTTTTAGGATGTAGAAAGTGTTTGCAGGAAAGTATTGTTTTGTACATGGAGAATGAAATGCTGTAGAACGGTTCATCCCGACTGACACCTGAAAAGGCAGAAAGAGACAGCATCGTTCAGTAGGTTAAATGGGAACATTGCTGACATAGCTTCATAACACTACAGTGTCGACTCTATGTGTTAGTGAGGAATGGTAAACTTCTCTCCATTCTGCCTGCACCCAGAGCCCCCCACTCTCATGTCTCCAAAAGTCAGATAGATGACCTTAAGCAGACTTATGGAGTAATGGATATGTAACGGAATTACAGTTTTAAAATAAAGAATAATGTAATAATAACACACATGGCAAGTCTCACACTACATCACTCTGACCTTGAATGAAACTGAATACACACACACATAACCACACACACAACCACACACTGAGTTGTACAGTTTTTATTTATATTACAATAACCATTGCTGAAGGAAAGCATAAAACGTCAATCCATACTTTTTACGTATGCTGAGGTAATTTAGAACTGGTAATATTGGCAACTACTGTTTCCTAGGTCAAGAATAAAGCTTTCACACTCTCTGACTTTGTTAGCACAAATGGTATACTTTTTGACATGAGGTTCGTATCATAGTAATGGCTTTGTCACTTGAATGAATTCAAGTAGTCACGCTTATAGATCAAAATGATTTTTGGGTGATGGTAGTGAAATGTCTTTTATGAATAATGTCATTCTAGAGACCCATGACTGAATTTTGACAGAGATTTTTTTCATGCTGACAACATTCTGAAGAGAGCACTGACTATAATGTTAATGCTGTGCCCATTATCAGCTGCAACACAAACATGTAGGTACATAATCTACCGCTATCTGCTGCAATCAATTTTAACACGTTTGTCCTCTTATTCTACAGCACTGAGACACCACAGCAGTCCTTGGGGTGCTAGAAGCTGAACCGGCCAACACATCCTTGAATCAACCACTCCTCTGTGGAATATAACTGCCAGTAAAGCCATGTGCGTGAATATGGGACTACTGATGTGCTTTTGAGTAACCGGAAAACAGTCATACATTGTGATATTTGTCCAAGAAATAAATAAAGACGATACTCACAGGTCACATAATGTGGAGACATGTTCTTTTTTTATAAAAGATATATATTTCCATGCTGTGTATTCACTGTATTGACATTCTTCTCATTTGTATGCACTTTACTTAATATGTTTGATGTATGTCTGTAGATTATTACTTTACTTTCATCATTACTCTGCTGCCTCTTCTGCTGTAGTTTTCTTCCTCTTAAAGGGCTAGTTTGTTGAAATGACACATCATTTCTATCACTGCTGGTTATTAATAGAACTCAGCCTATGAAAACTGATCTATGATGTCCCAAAGTCTGGGAAAATAACCCTGACGATGTCATCATGGCTACAACGTAGGCAAAATTCTCAATTTTTAAAAAAACAATTTGCATGATATAATAATTCACAGCTTAATAAGCTGAAATGCAATACATTATAGCAACAACAACATTCTTGTGGTACACTTGGTCGCCCGTGTTCGGCTCCAGGGTTTAAGGTTGGACTAGGTGTCATAGGAGGGTTACAGTATTTTGATGTCAAAAGGTTTTGGGGATGTAAATCCTTCTCACTCCTGTAGCTGCTGCCCTCTTCAGGGAAAAGCCCAACAGTGTTGTCAGGGGGACATTTTTGAACAGCAGGACTTGGGACCTCTTGACTTCTTCAAGACAGGATAATCAACTATAATATTATAGATCGAATGTAACTGGTCGTAGCAGTCGCTTAATCATGAACATGTTTGAGTAAGTTTAATTTCTTGAGTGACACTAATTCAAAACTTCATTAAAAATCTGACATTTTAAGTTGACGTGAGTATAAGCTGATAAGCGCATTGAACCACATGGAGAAATACATCTTCTTGGATGAATAGGATGTGCGGATAAATTCGGCATACCTAGTTAGGATTTAAAGTGCGTTGAATTGAATAAGAGTAGAACATTAGTACATCATCAGGCAGCTCTTCAAGCTCCCCCGCCGCCTATTCGTTGCAAGACCCATACTTAATCCCTGTGTACTGTGACATTTATTCAAACTAAAGTTATGGAATTTGTATTTTGGTCATGTGCGCCAATTTTAACGATTACAAAATGTAATCATGTTTGAGAGAAAGTTACTACCTCAACATTTTTTTTTATTATTATTTTTTTTTTTACAGTGTTCGGCCACAGCACAGACTGTTGGGATTTAACTAGACTACATGACATGAATGGACAGACACAAACAAAGCCAGCTCCACCCTAGCAGCCAATTGCAAACACACTCCTGCACGCTTGACCAATCGAAATAGCGAACAGCGGCAACATGGTTTCACTACGAACCAATCGGAGGAGGCGAACATGCGACGTAGCGCCGTCAGCTGTTCTTGTTTTGCTTGGTTTCCCCTTCTTTTCCTCCAGGCTCCGGATAACCGTCCTCCAAAATAACGGCACTGAAACGGAATTTAAATTAATTTGTAGCGAGCAACCGGCTAGCTCTGCCTCGAGCGCCCACTCTACTCATCACTCGGTCCACATTTCTCCCAAATTGGAGCCGTCTTCCGCCGACATCGAGCGAAGAGGTGCAGCCGATCCCAGGCCTCCAATCCAGGGCGGAGGGAGGGAAGGAGGTCGCTGGGAATCGGGATGGAGAGCGGAGAGGGTGCAGACGGGCCTGGCGGACCGGGCGGACCGGGGATCCGGTTTGGCTGCGCCTCTTTCAACCAAGACTCCACGTAAGCAAACTGATGAGTCAAAGACAGACTAGACTCACCCAGCTTGATTTTCCCTGACATTAGACACATTACGGTTTTGCCTTCAACGGGTCAGTGTTTGACGAAAATTCAGTTATTGCCAATGGAGCCAGCTCTTTCCCATCCAGGTTACATCCCTGCCTTATGCTCATACATACAATTAAAGGGGCACTTCAACAAATTGCACACGTCTTCAGTTTACTTATGTTGAACAGTAGCGTTCGGCCACTCGAAACAGCTGTAGCCCATAATGTCTCCTGTGGATAAGGAGAAGCTTCAAGAAAGTTTGAGAAAATAACATAGATGATGTCATAGCCATGTGACTACAAATGCTAAACAGGTTGGGGGGTGTTGCATTATGGGAAATGTAGGACCTAACAGACAACACACAAACTATGCTTTTGGCGTTAACAAGACTCAATGTTATTGAACCAGACCCAAACTAGGGTCCTCTGGTTTTATGGAATTAGGTTTAGATCGTCACAGCTAGGAGCTGCCCAGTGCAACCACAGTATCATCTGTTCGCCTGGATCAGTAGGGGGCTCTCAGCGCCTTACCCAGTGCTAGTGTTTGCCAGTTGTTTCTAGGGCAGGGCTGCCAAAGTTGGCCAATAAGATTACATTTCAATTCATATTTCATATTTCTAGCTAAATTAAACTTCAGAATTCATTTGAAAAAAAAAACATCAAAATGTTTATTACATTTTATTGTTTGTGAGGTTAAAATGATCTCTAATTAATAACTATTTTATATGATCTAAGCAAGCTTGGGCACAGTGACACTTTGCACATGAAGTCAATCAATTACAACCCCCACCCCCCAAAAACAAAAAGATTCTGTCATTATCTCCTCACCCCCATGCGTATGGAAAGCTGTGTGTCCACAAAACAGCTTCAAAAGAGCTTCAAAGCACATCAGTGTTGCAGCAACTGAAGTAAAAACAACAGAAAAAACCCTTCTGAAAGCCAAAATCTTCGCAGAGCTGGTAAGCTATAAGCTTTAACGGGCAGCCCGTCTGAAGTGGGCAAGCTCGACCACAATGCGAGTGTGTGAATAATGTCTTTTCAATTACATTTAAATCTTTGAGCCGCTGGAGACTTGAAATAAGCTGGATGAAAGTGGGGCCGTTTTTTTCCCGTGCCTAGCTTCTTCAGTTTTTTAGGAGAATGCTACAACCGTGCAGGCTGTGAAGCTCCAGAAATGTTTTGTGGAGGACGAAAATGCGGTGGCCAACGGGTGCAAATGACAACAGCCAATCAGAAAACGCCACTGCGTTTCGAAAAAACACAACCACAAGTCAGAAAACACAAGTGGCCCCCGTCGACCACCGTACAGAGCCTTACTAGACTTTCCACCAGCATGGGGAGGATTAATGATGACTGAATATCTATTTTTTGGGGAACTGTTCCTTTAAGGATCCCAGTACCTTTTCGCACCTTAATAATAAACTACAATGGGTGCCTGCTCTTGGCATATGGCCCAATATTAAGATTCAGTTTTACCCTCCAAGGGAAAAAGTTCCCTAGCAACTCACATTTCACTGTGAGCAACAAGTGCTGAGTAACAGTCTGCTTCAAAAAGTTGCTCAGGATTCAAACCTTTGACAGTGAAGCCACAGTCCCGCTTGTTGGGCAATAGAATGTACATACAGTCCATAAGGTAGCTTTAAATACATTTGGGCCGCTGTGGCTCAGGAGTAGAGCCAGCGTCTTGTTATTGGAAGGTTGTTGGCTCGATTCCCCTGGTCTGTATGTCAGAATGTCCTTGGGCAAGATACTGGACCCAAAACTGCTCCTGGTTAGCTGGTCTGCACCTTGCATGGCAGCCGCCACCATCAGTGTATGAATGTTTGTATGAAATAGTGTAATTCACTTTGTACAAAAGCATCTGCTAAATGCCCTAAATGTAAATGTAAATGTAAATGTAGCGTTATGTATGGTATGCTCCAGTCATTGCACAATAAACAGGATGTCAGGCACAGACCTGCCAATAACAGATTAAAGTGCTGAGTACTCCAAGATAAGAGCGTTATATTGGGAAGGAAAGGCTTGCTGGTACTCAAAGCTTAAGCCTATATGGCAATAACAGTGTTCAGACAACAGAAGAATGCAGGCTCATGATTTTTATACTTTGTCTCCAGAGATAATGACTCGTTCCCTTGGTGTAATGTCTTATTCCTGCTACCTAAATTGCAATCAACTCTTGTTTACATAAAGGGAGGAGGTCAGAGAGAAACCTGTATTTTCTGAGCGTTCTGCAGGTTTCCTCCTGCTCAGAAACAGGATGAAACAGAACAGGAATGTACAGATCTCATGGAGGAGAATGAAGACACCATAAAAATGGCGTAAAAATGAACCGATGTCTCTCTCAAACAGGCTGAACTGTCTATCTGGACTACAGTGTTAGTTGAGGCAGCTAACGTAAGACGGGAAGTGACATAAGTTGGTTAGTGTGTTTGAGAAGACGGCAGAGGAGCATTTAATGAGTGGCCTTGAGGGCTATATGTCGACAGGGAAGTATTGACAAACATCAAATGTGTGTAATGAGGACGTCTGTGGCACACAGTTGGCTGTCGGTTGCAGTCTTTGTGGTGTGATCAGGTACAGCTTTTTGGCAGAGACATAGTCTATATATATATATAGTCTCCAGAAGCCAAATAAATTAACCCGACTTTCTATCAGAATGAGGCGAGTAAATAATGATAGAATTACATTTTTTGGGTGAACTTATCCTTTAACAAAGCCTCTCTTGAGCTACAGAAGACTTTATCCAACTCATAGGCTGTGTGGTTCTCCTTTACATCATTAAACAGAACTTATGTTTAACAACTGTGGAGTGCCTATTTAACTTAAGGTCTGTCTATCATATGTACTTGTAGCATTTAACTACAACCCAGTTTGACTTCAACTTCAGCTGACATTGTTCACCACTAGGGGGCTCCCTGCAGGAAGGACCTACTGAAAAAATGCTATAATGTGGAAGTGAGGTCACCCAAAATTTAAGGTGTATTTCAAGTAAGATGCTTTCCAGTTGTACTGACAGTATGTCTGTTTGTGTGTGTGTGTGTGTGTGTGTGTGTGTGTGTGTGTGTGTGTGTGTGTGTGTTGCAGGTCACTGGCCTTGGGAACAAAGGCTGGCTACAAGCTGTTTTCTCTGACCATGGTGGAAAAACTGGACTGTATCCATGAGAGTGGTCAGTATGAGCTCCGACTGCAAGTTGCATCAGTGTGTGCTAAACATCCATCCACATGTAGTTAAAGATTACATTTCAGTGTCACAGTTATTAAACACATGCTCATGACTTCTCTGGAACACTGGCTAATCATACAACACGGTCCATTCCATGCTGGCACTGTTACAGTGTTTTTTTGGCAGAGACACAGTTATGATGGCAGCAGGGACTCCAGAACCATCCTCGTGTCCCTGATGGATCACTGAGTTCCACTCTGTTTAGTGTCAGACAGGATGAAAACCCTGTGAGCAGTTGTGGTTGGTGTAACCAGTCTGCTGTGTATGAGCTCACTTCAGGCCACATCACCTCTCCTCAGCGTTTCCATAAAAGGAACGATGAGTGTGTGGAAGACAGACAAACACTGGTTCCACTTACCCACAGTACATAAGCTGTCTATTGTTTATACACAGGTGAAGCTCCTATTAAGATTCATGTGTTTATGAAATCCACTCTCTTGTTCTATTTCTTCTTCTTTCTTTCTCTTGCCAAGAGTTAACTTTCCAACTGTTTGTTCCTTCTCAGTCTTTTATAACACAAGAGTAGCAAACCTTTCACAACCCCTCTGAGTCACACTTTTTAGTGTAATCAAAGTGTACCCCTATAGTGATGAGTCAAACAATAAAGAGGTGTCATTAAAAGCTGCCAAAATAAAACAAAAGTGAACAAACAAGTGGCCCTAATGACGCTGCAACTCAGAGCTCACACATGTCCTTAACCACTCTGTAAGGACACTCCCACACAGAGTTTAGAAGCCTGCAACTCCCCTCCAGTTAGTTAGAACTGAAGAAGCCTCCTGGATGAGGGGTGGTTATTAGGATCTGTATCAGTTGTACTCACTCATAGATACCAGCCACCTAATTATGCTTGACTTTTTTCATCAAGATCCATGCATAGTTCCCTGAGAAATGAATGGAAATGTCGGAAAAATCACAACTTCACAATGTTAAAGAAATTAAGAAAATATCCTGGATCTGTCCCTTTATCCAGATATATCAGGCATCTTACCCAGTTTCTGCTAAATCAGAGTTTGACCTCACCAGAAACTAAACTCAGTATAGTTATGATACTGGGTTTATGGTTATGATGTATGCATGTTAGCTCCATGAATAACTGGGGAAGGGAGTAAGGGAATTCTCTGTACATGTAAACACAAGCACTCATTATCCCAGCTATGAGACCTCCAACAATTCTGCATCTCCACATCACTGCTCTCACTGTCTTATTTTTGGGCTTTTTGTGACTGGTATTCTCAGACAAGGCCGAGCCTGCAGTAATTACACAGTGCTCATGGATATTTTTTTTTTTACAGCAGCCTCCCATGGCAATGAAGAGAGTATCCTCAGAATGGACATGTTTGGTCTGTAGTCTGCAGCAGCAGGTCCAGTCTGATGTGCTGTATGACATATTCTGGAATATGTTGTGTTTGGAAGATTATCTGTGGCAATTTAACGTTGTTGAGCATTTGTATCATGGCCTTGTTCATTTCTTAGACTGTTTATGTGGTTGATGTTGGATTATGCATTGTGTAAACATTGGAGTGTTTTCTTGTTATTAAAGAGTTCATTTGTTGCTTATTGCCTGATATACTAATATATCTGTAATAAACCACAGTCAGCTGTAGAGCCTGAGTGATATATTGCTCAGCTGATATACAGTAGGTATTAGTAGTAGTACAAAAAAGTCTAAGACCACTTGTTAAAATCCTTCTATCCTGCAATTGTTACCTTTGCCACAGAGGCAGTGTTTTCACCTGTGTCCGTTTTATGTTCTATCTCAATGTTACCAAAGTAAGTGATAGTCTGGTTAAAGCGCTGTCCCTGTCCCTGTCCCTGTCTCTGCCTCCCTGTCTGCTCCCTGTTTCCCCCAAGCAGAGACTCCAGATGTCTACATCGTGGAGCGTCTGTTCTCTAGCAGTCTGGTAGTCGTGGTGAGCACCACCATGCCACAGCGCATGAACATCTACCACTTCAAGAAGGGCACGGAGATCTGCAATTACAGCTACCCCAACAACATCCTGGCAGTCAAGCTCAACAGACAGGTGAGACAGCCTGATTGAGTATAAGTATAGTATGTCCATATAATTCAGCTCCTGCAGAAAGTAAGAAGTACTCACTCGCAGATATCACAGTGTTAAAGAAAGTGAGAATACATTCCTGAAGCTGTCCATTTATCTGGATCAGCACCAAAAGCTAAAGGGGTCCATTCTGGGCCAAGGCCTGTCCTCCGTCTGAGTTTCACGTAAATCAGTTCAATAGTTTTTGTCCAATCCTGCTGACAAACCAACCAACCAACCAACCAACAAACGGACACGGGTGAAAACAAAACCTCTTTGGCAAAGATTATATCAACGCACCAAAATGCAGATTCCTCCATCATCTAGATTGTTAACCTGTGAAATTTAGACAGGTGAGAAAAGAGAACTGTGGCGATAGGAAACTTTTTTGGCACCAGTGATGTAATGGCCCTTGCCTTGTTGGCAGGTAGTTTCAAAAACAGAAAAGTGAAACACTTGCTCGTGTCATACCCAAATCTATTACAGTATTAACGTAGTTATGGGAACGTCTCTGAATGACACCTGTGTCTGTTCTCTCAGAGAGACAAGTTCCAGCCCCTAATTCAGACGGATCTTCAGTGTTTAATAGCTTTAAATCTTGTATTGTTTAAGATGGACACTCTAACATTGTGAGGCCGCCAAGAAGAAACCAAAGCTTGTTGCTGCTGGTTAGATGACACTACTGGGTGCTGTAACAAAATCAGTTCATCTGCAAATGCTTTTCGGCAGTGACAGATTATTATATCTACAGTGTATATCAGCTGTTTTTAAATGAGCCCTCAAATGTGCTCATCAAACACTTGTGACAGAGATATGTACAGTATGTACAGTACAATTTACTTTGTCTAAAACAACTACAGTGCACTGAAACAGTTAACTTCACTCAGAATGTAATAATTATGAATTACCCTAAGAATCTTTTTCTGCATTATTATCTTATTCTCTTACTTATCTGTCATGTTGGAGGGTGAAGGTGAGGAGGTTATGTGTGTTTTTTTTTACTGAAAGGACCTGCAAGCTCACTGTCATGACATAATAACAAGCCTGTTGACAGAAATGTGAGCTCATGTTTTGATGAAGTGAACAAGTGTCTCATGTCACTGGGAGCCGCGAGTGGAACTGCAGCTTTGAGTTTCTTTGGCGGAATTGATTGTGAACAGTTGAGGTGTGGTTGTGATGTAGGCCACAGAAGCCCATGCTGATTGCATTATACCAGAGTGTAACCGCCTGTAATGTGCCGTGTCTTGCAGAGGCTTGTGGTGTGCCTTGAAGAGTCCATTTATATCCACAACATCAAAGACATGAAGCTGCTCAAGACTCTTCTCAACACTCCGTCCAACCCCTCAGGTAAGAGCCGGGAACGGGACATTAACATGCGGCTGGTACTAAAGCAGCAATAAACTGTATTTTTGTTAACTGACCCAACTCGCTCTTTTTGGTACTTTTTTTGGTGTCACATTTCGGTATCAGTTGTGATTTTAGCAACACAGGACATCCTGCACAAACCTGGTATTTCTGAATCACCAAGCTACTAACATCAAAAGCAACTCTGGGGGTGGGGAAATCACAGAGTTACAACACATCACAGCATCTGTCTAACTGAAGAAGACAAAATACTGTGGGAATAAAGTGCAGGAATGATATATTTATTCACTGCTTTTCAATGTCAGTTGATAATTGTATCGCAAGAGTTGCGATATATTGCCATATTGAAATTTTGTCCCAACCTTAATGAAAAATGTTTAATTCATTCAACCAAGATTTTTGAATAGTGTAGGTACAGATGTATCAACGACACCATCCCTGCAGTACCTTTGTTATAAATGCTGTGTACTGTGTGTATGATTAGTAAGTGTGTGTTTTGCAACAGAGAGAGAGGGAGAGCAATCAAATAGAATCTGTAAAGTTTAGCAGTAAGTTGTCAATTGTGCAGTAATTGTACACTGTAGGTTACAGCCGTCAGTGATTAAACACTTCATCTTCTCAAGACCATTGTAAAGCTTGTGTGTTGTGTGTCATTTTCCAACTGCTGGGAAGCAGTAAAGGTGGCGCAGCACCACAATGTGGATCAGCAAAGAATCCTGTCTACGTCAAGGGGGCACGATCCAGGCCCCTGGGATGAGCGTTGTTGAAGCCAATTTAATATAGTGGCCAAATTGTAATTACAACATCTTTACTAAAGTTGAATTTCATCAGCCACATGACTTTGGTGCTCTTTCACTTGGAGATTGATGATCATATAGACCCACAACCCGAACCTGTCTGTAAAACTATGAGTCCATCCCTGAGTCCAACTTCATGTTTTACTTGTTTGGAATGGTGTAGCAGTCGTAGTCCCCTGTCCACAAATTGATGATTGAGTGTCCTGGCTGACAGTGCTATGAACCACTATTCAGGGTAAAGTTGACAATTACAGCTTTTCCCTCTAATCCTCTTGCAGGTCTCTGTGCTCTGTCTATCAACCATTCCAACTCCTACCTGGCGTACCCCGGCAGTGCCACCATCGGGGAGATCATAGTGTATGATGCCAACAGTTTGGTAAGAACAAGTCTTTTATTATATCTGTCACCCTCTCTCTCCATCGTTCTCTCTCTTATTGCAGTTATATTGTTTAATGTATCTAATTAAGTGTCTGTTACTCTCACACATACAATAGAATCCAATACATATAACATATCAACTCTCTTGGTATTGTTTTAAGCTACGACAAATAAGACTTTTATGCCAAAATAGTGTCTCACTCTTTCACAGACTTAAAAAAAAACTCCAAACGTACAATATTTCACAAAATCTTTTTGCTATAACACAATCCCAACATGATATTAGATTTTGAAGTTACAATATTACAACAACTAAAGCTTCAACGATTAATTAATTTATCGATTATCGAGTACATTTTTAAGAAAAAATTGTCCAAATTCTCTGATTCAGGCTTCTTAAATATGAGTACTTACTGGTTTCTTCACTCATCTATGACAGTAAACTGAGGTTTCTGGGTTGTGGACAAAACAAGACATTTGATTACGTCACTTTGGGTTCTGGGAAAAACATAGATCAAAATGTATGTATATATTTCTTTTTATGACCATTTTCTCACAATTTATTTGCCAAAAAATGAATTGAGATAAATCAACAATGAAAATAGTTATTAGTTGCAGCCAAAATGACATTAAAACTTATCTCATCAAAACAAATTTGTCTCATTCTATCATGAAGTGTTTTGTTGTGAAAGGATTAACCTATATATGTTGTGAAAACATGTAATCGGTTAGTCAATGCCTGGAGCGTGGGTACTCAAATACAAATATTAAAGGGCCACAAAGATTTTTCTCAATGACTCAAAGGTCCATGTATTGAGGTCGGTCAGGCCACATGCAATAATACTGTAGTATTCTAAACAAAATGTCCTTTTCATTCAAAAGGACAACAAAAATACTAACGAAAATAAAATGTCATTTTCTGTTTTGACATAAATTAAAATACATAGTACCTTCATACAAGGTGCCTTCAAACATTGTGTCCATCACTTCAGTCATGCATTCTTTTATCATTTCTGCAACTGAGAATGGCTTCTTGTGCTGACCCAAAGTCCACACCACTCTAAGTGAGCACTCTTTTGCTTTTTGTTGTTGTGTCATAGATGTGACAAGAATCCTGCTTGTAGCTTGATATGACGATTTCAGTGCATTTATTTTTGTTGTTCTTTACCCTGAATTTTGAGGAAATGTCTCTTCAAAATTCCTATGCTTTGTCTCATAATGCCATTTCACATTGGAAATCTCCATCACAGCTATAGTCTCCTGGCATATTAAGCACATGGGTCTTGTGCTGGTTGCGGGGAGAATTAATGCATTTTTTTCAGTCCATTCTTCTTGAATTGCAGATTTTCACTGTCCACTTTTCTTTTAGCAGTGAACTTGGAACACGGCATTTTATTTTCTTGCAATATAGGCTCCTACAATATGCGAAATGTCAAATGTCAATATGTGAACTGCTCCAAAAACGCAAGTGAAATTTAAAAATTGCCTCGCAGCAGTGAGTGACCCATCTGTGTGTGTATCTTTGGCATGGAGACAATTCCTGGTATACACGTGCTGACCCAACCAAAATCGGCTTGTCTACATGGCCATGGTCTACAAATGAGACAAAGTATCTCTGTGGATGAGCTGAAATATTATAAATTATAATCTTGACTTGGTCCATTTTACATTTCACCAATTTTATTTTATTTATAGTTATTTATAGTTATATAGGTTTATATAGTTTTAGATGTTGTTTTACATTTAGTTGCATGCAGTTTAATTTGACATGTAGTTTTACATATGGTTAAGTATTGGTTTGGTTTTACTTGCTGTTTCACATATAATACAGTTCATTTTTACATTAAGGTTAGTGTATAGTTTACATATAGTTTATTTTGACTAACATATGGTTTTTAATTGAGATGGAAACAAATGTGTGATAAGTAGTAACCACTTGATGTTGCTGAGGTATTGTAATAAACTCTCCTCTTTGAAATCTAAAAAACAGTGGGTCAAAACTCTTTCAACACTTGTTTGCATGGCATAAATGGAAGGTCTCACACCTGAAACTGAACTTATTGCATAAACATAAATGAAAACAGGGACGCAGTGTGAGACTGTGCTTTCTGAAGAACTTTTGTCTGAGGTCATCTTCTCCGGTCTCCTCCTGTTTTCTCGTACTTGTTTATCTGCAGCTCTGATGGCACCTTCCCTGCTGTCTTTTTGGACTACAGCGCTGAAGCCTTTTTTACTCTCGGGAATGGTGCCAAGAACAGATGCTGTGGTTTCAGGATTTCAGGAACAGTGAGCTTGAGGAGGATTAAAGATTTGGTGGCACTACTGAGCACATCCCAGGGAGTATCTTTGAGCTAGACATGTGACTCAGGTGGGTAGGTAGAGTAGATGTGGTAGTATGGAACAGCTCCTGCAATACCAGGAAAAGTTAATCTTTCATAACAGTCTTTTCTTTGTACACAGAAGTGTTAAGTTTCTCACTCTGTTCCAGTGTGCATTGTTTGCTCACAGCAACCAGCTCTTATTGTTCCTCCACTGCCAGGTGAAACCGTATCATGTTTTTGATTTCACTCAGATTCAGACTACCTCAGGTTACTTCTCATTCCTCGAAATGTGTGAGCTGATCTCTGCCACACGCTGGCTGTTCATGTGAACTCAGCCAGACAGAGAACACATCCCTCCAGTCTATTGCTTCATACAGCACAGACTCCTCTTTGTATTAAAGGCTGCCAATTTAAATCTTTTTTCTTTCTTATTCTAAGCTGATAAAAACTGAGTCATGACAAAGTCAATACTTTTGTAGATATGTTGATTATTGGGATATTTAAAGATTCTAGTTTTTTCAGTCTCCTTGTTTTAATTTGATTCCTCTTCATGGCAATGTATATACCACAACTAGTCTTAATGATATGGCCATTGTATCAGTGTGGATGACTCTCTTTCTCTCTCTCTTTCTCCCTGTGTCCTGCATTGTCCTCTTCCTTGTTTCAGAGCACAGTAACCATGATCCCAGCTCATGACAGTCCTCTGGCAGCTCTCACCTTCAACTCCTCGGCCACCAAACTGGCCAGTGCCTCAGAGCGGGTAAGACAGTCCTTTGAAAAGTCTGACGTCAGACTTCACGCCTACTACTTTTATGGCTCTGTTAGTAATAAGAAAATTGTCAGTACATTGTTTCTGTCAAACATTTGTATTGTTGGATACAAGAGCGTTGTAGTCTTACATGCTGATAGCAGGGCTTTAGATATTTATGTATCTATTTTTCACATGTCAAGGACGAATGTGCTAGAAAAGATGTCCCTGTGGTAAACCATTGGAAAGCTATCAGCTCACTGGCTGTTGTCTCTACAGGGCACCGTCATCCGAGTGTTCTCCATTCCTGAGGGCCAGCGTCTGTTTGAGTTCCGCAGAGGCATGAAGAGGTTAGAGTTCATATTAGATCTGCGCTGCAACATAAGAATGTACAGTGTCCAACAGATAAGCACAGCTAATGATATAAACCTCACTAAAGAACCTAGAACTACTAGCCTATTAATAGTTAAAGTTAATCATGCACTTGTAATGATTGATTATTACTGAAGGCTTTTTGCTTGTTTCTGCCTTTGTGTCTGTCTGCAGGTACGTCAATATAAGCTCTTTATCCTTCAGCCATGAGGGCCAGTTCCTCTGTGCATCCAGCAACACAGAGACGGTGCATATCTTTAAACTGGAGCAAATGGGACCAAGGTACACACACACACACACACACACACACACACACACACACACACTGTAAACACATCACGATAATATAACCGTGTTGCAAGGACCTGTACATCCACCCGTGTAAATCAAGTTGTAGGATGAACATGTTATTAAAAAGGGGTTCTCAACCCTCAAGGAGCGGTTTGTAAGATATGGCCAGAGTTTTAGTCTAAAACATCTTGTAGTCAGCATTCTAATCAGCCAGCTCCGGCCTGTCCTATCTCACTATACTGTTTGGTACCACAAGAGGTGGTAGTTTATTGGCTCCTGCAGATGTAGAATAATCAGATACCAGATGCAACGCTTTTCTCAGTTTATTCAAAGTTTTACAAATATAAAACCTCCCCAAAATCAACACTTAAAAACTAATTCAAACTTGATATTAACCAATAAAACTTGATTTGATTTGTCCGTCTACTGCCATTTCATGCCTCTCCTGCCCCCTGCCTGTCGTTTCTTCTTGTCTCTTGAATCAAAGTCCTGGTCAGAGATGCTGTAAATCACCTCTGTACTGTATCCCCTGTCATCAAACTGACTTCAGTCGGTTTTGGAGGCTTGGTGTCCAGCCATGTTCACGATCATTCAGATTTCCAAATCTAGAAGAGCCCCATTGTCCGTGGTGACTCCTGTGATCCAAGCACCCTGTCCAGGCTAACTGTAGGTGTCAGGCGCGTGGCAGAACTGAACCCAAAAGCATGACACAAAAACAGATGCAGGAAAGTTCAATGTACTGAGTCTCAAGAAAACAGGCAGGGGTCAAACCAAATCTGACAGGAAGCAGGCAGGTGGACAAGAGTCTGTATTTAGTGCAGGGGTTCAGAACAAGCAGATCAGGCAAACAGAAGACAAAACCACTGCAAGGCTAGGCACATTCGACAATCTGGCAGAGACAGAACGATACAGGCTGGTAAATACACTGGAAGGCTAATGGGGAAAATGAGCTGCAGGTGAGGAGATCTGGCAGGGAATGAGCTGATTGTAGGTGAGGTGAGATCTGACATGACAGGAGAGTTAAGGCATGAGGGACATAACTATTAAGAACTGTCTGTGGTCGCGACAGTAGGGCAACAAGCTCAACAGCTAACTGGACCATGAGCTAATCAATGAACAATAGCTAGCTAGAACCAAGGACAGCTAGCAAAGAGCAGCGGTTGATGGTTACTCTGGTAATGTGCTGCCCCCTGTGTTTCTGAAGTTACTGGCCATATTTGAAGAATTACACCTTTGAGGCCCAGTTCATATGGGTAAAAGTTTCCAAGTGAGAAAAAAACACAACATGACATGAAGAAGACATAAGATAGGCTGTAACAGGATTTAATCACTTTAATTTGACATTAGTTTTTATGTGAATACTTGAGCACATTCAGATATGAAAATAACAGGCTTTGTAAAATAATGACCTGTAATTTGACACCACCAATGGTCTTTTCTAAAGAATGCTTGTGACCCTGTCTTTAGTGGAGGGGATGAGGCTGCCTCCTGGACAGCCTACGTGGGGAAGATGTTCTCAGCAGCCAGCAGCTACTTCCCTGCTCAGGTATCGGGCATGATGAGCCAGGACCGGGCCTTCGCCACTGTTCACCTCCTCACATCCGGCCAGAAAAACGTCTGCACCCTGGCTATGTGAGCATCTCTGCGCTCTTTACATTACACTCTGTCATTCATTGTATGTCTTCTTGTAAGTGGACCCTTTACAGAAACAGCTGTGTTTTAATACCTTGAAGGAGAAGAGGTGTTGGTCTGTTTGACCTCTCTTTGGCTGGGTTGAATGGCTGTTCCTGAACATGAAATGGATACTCACTGTGATTTTTCAGGATCCAGAAGCTTCCACGACTGCTGGTGGCCACAGCAGACGGCCAGCTGTTCATCTACAATATAGATCCACTGGATGGAGGAGAGTGCATGTTGGCCCACAAGCACAGGTGAGGCTGCAGTTGACTTCAGAGTGGTGGGCAGGCTTGGGGAGTAAAGGAAGACAGGCAACTGAATTTCATAATGAGGATACAAAAAGAAAGGAAACTGTATTCAGTTACAGTTACAGAAGAAGAATAGAGAAGAAAAGAAAAGAATTTAGTAAAATAGGGGATTTCTAACAGGATTACAATTTGAAAATAAAGAGTGATGTACTAGTTTCATACTATTGTATCCAAAAGTAAGGAGAGGTAATCAAGTTACATTAGTTTACATTGTTTTACTTTGATGAGGTTGCTGACTACATGTTTAAACAGGTGATTAGTAACTGTCAGAATCAGAATACATTTTTAAAGTAATCCTCCTGACACCGTGGGTGGATGCTGAGCATTAGGTTTAACAAGATGAAGGGAGGAGAAAGCGCTGCAGTCTGATTTAATCTGTTCATTCATAAATCAGGGTTTCAGCACGTACTGCCTTTTGAAAGATACATGAATTAAATGAACAAATCCAAAGCTGTGTTTACCCAAACAGCAGGATGCTTTTACTTTACAGTAAACTAAGAAATAATGATTGATTGGCCCCTTACCTGCTTTACAGTGTCTGCATCTACATTACACACTTGTGGTGAGCGCCTGAACATCATAATGTGTTAGGGATTAGGCAATGTTAGGCAAAGTTGTAAAAACTTTTGACAGCTGTGTGAAAAACT
Organism: Diplodus sargus; assembly: GCA_903131615.1. Lineage (NCBI taxonomy): Eukaryota > Metazoa > Chordata > Actinopteri > Spariformes > Sparidae > Diplodus > Diplodus sargus. Next base: position 1,054,966 of record CAEMYA010000409.1, on the reverse strand, counting down.
CAAGACAACAAATGATGAGTGTAAAGTTGATTTCCTGTTATTCCTCCTGTCCTCCTGCTTTCCTCTTTCTCCTCCTCTCGTAGACTTTTCGGGGCTGATGATGACCAGGGTGAAGGAACAGAGTCAGAGGGGTCAGAGGTCACGGAGCCACAGACTTGTCCATCCTATGCTGCGACCGCTGCCTTGCCAGCCTCTGGCCCCGTCACTGCGACTCTCACTGGTTAGTATTTTGTATTTAATTAGACATTTTTCTCGAACTGTGTGTGTACATGAAGGGTTTTTCTGTATCCAAATGTTCTGAGTTCACTGCTCCCGCAGACTGAACAGACTTTGTGGGTGCTTTTGCGGGAAGTCTGCAAGCGCTGAGCGCTGTCCAAATTCATCCGGTCCAAAGGGCCCTCACAAGGACTTTCAGCAGACCTCCAGAGAGTCCACTTGGGGTGTGGACTTCACCAGACTTCATTGAATACTTGAATCACGCAGGAGCATGTGAAACTGTCTTTTCCAAGAGTGGAATTGGGTGTGGGGGGCTATATGTGACAACTTACTGAATTTTCCAGGTGTGGTGGAAGTGTGAAAGTAGACATGGTTTGAGGAGATCGTGAAGTCTGCTTGTGTAAAGTAAAGATCACAATCTAATCATTTGTCTGCTTCCTTCATCTGTTTGTACCCAGGTTACTCTGAAGATGGTGGGGCAAAGAAGGGGGAAGTCATCCCGGAACACGAGTTCGCTGCAGGACCTGTGTGTCTGGACGACGAGAACGAGTTTCCCCCTGTGAGCATCCAGAAGTGCTAACTGTCAGCTATAGCTAGCTCTCGCACAACAGGTCTAATTCAACAGAATACTGAGATTGCAAGCTTACTGACTCTCCGGCACAGTTAGAAAAAAAAGATGATCACTTTCCTCAATATCAACATTATTACATTGTTATCAAAAAACAGTCTTTGGACTTAACTGAGGACACCGCTGTCTGGATGTACTCTGCATTAGACTTGATGATCATTCTGGAGGCTGCAGTTTGTGCTGCTGCTGAACATCGAGGTGTTTCTAATGTCACTGAGATGACGGTAACAACACCCATAACATTAAAATCTCTAATAAGATTCATTCAGAAATGCACCTCCTCACATTGATTTGATGGTAATTTGATATGCACGTCTTGTGTCTGAATAAGCAACTGAGTCAGTTTTACAAAAAAGTCACCTAAAGTGGTCAGATCTGTAACATTCCTCACTCAGTTCCTTCAACAGAGTTTAAAGCTGAGCCTAATCCCATCACATTAAATGTACTAAAAGTAATCTTTAACTGGTTATGAAACAGTCATGAAATAAATCCATTTATTACTGATACCTCTATATAATGTACATAAGCAAACCAGACCATCAGTTAGATGATTGACTATTTGTATATTGTATTTCTTAATGCCCAAAACTGATCAGAGTCCAGTTTATATGGGCCAGATAAATGATAAAATAAATGACCTTTTATTTACCTTTTATGGTGGTGTGCTGACGAAAGAAGCTGCTCTGAAGTCCTGTGCTACGGCACTAATGCTTCACCATCATCATATTACAGTTGTAATCTTATATAGCCACCAATAGATCCATTACTTCATCACTGTGCATCCTGCGAACAACTGTGTTTGAAAAAACGAAAAATATATTAAAAATAAGCTGCTTTTTCTTTTGCTTGCTTCCAAAAACAAATGCACATGCTAGCCGGATCAAGATCTTTATGACAGGAGGTGGTGACTCTCAGCAGAGATACTGCCAGACACTAAATCAAAGTTCCTTGCAACGGCTTTAATATAAAGTGCCCTTACTAATGCCCAATGCAAAATGGTGCGTGGTGCAGTACAAGTGTCATTTCATGTTTTATTCAAAAAGTCCTTCCAACAATCAGACGAGAGCAGTCTACAAAATAAAAGCTGCATATTTGAATATCTTTACCGCGGTACATAAACATTACAAATACACGACATTTATTCATCAGCAGTGCCTTTCACATTTGTCGTAATCTACAATAATATTGTTTTCACATAGCAGCTTTAAGAAGACGTGTTTACTGACTGCTGCACAAACCTCTCTCAGAGTGGGACGGCAAAGTTAACAGTGCCTCCTCAGATCTAATATCTGGCTGCAGATATTAGCATCAATTGAAAATGGATAATATGATTAGTAATTGTTGTGAGGCAGAAGTCACACTCAGCGTGAGTCTCTTCCAGTTCCTACTTCCCAGCAAGTTCGTTGAGATTGTCACTCGCAGATGATCTCTGCTTCCCTCCAACATACCTCCTACATAACTAACATTAGCCTAACATCCAGCCACAATTCAAAGCATGGGAGCGACTGGACTATATTGTCAAGCTGAGGCTGGACAATCAACAATCAACATAAGACATAGACCTCTGTTATGCTCTGTCTCTGCATCGATGCAGAATGTTCCACGTACGCATCTCGATGCAAATTCTCATTGAGGAATGTCCACACCTCTGGCGCCCACAGTGTGTAAAAACTTGCGCTCATCGGTTGGCAGGATGGACAGGTTGGTCTTAATGAGGTCTGGTTTGGCGCATTGATGGTGCATTGCTATATTCAGGCAGCAGAAAGTGACTGCCATAAACCAAAAAGCTGGTCTAAAGTCAATGGCACGCAAATTTTTCCTGCTATTTAAAGGGCATATTATTCAGATAGTAAAATGTGTTCGACAAAATAAAAGACTTGGTGTGTATGTATGTATATAAATATATATACACCAAGTCTTTTATTTAGTATATTTTTAGTATATTTTATATATAATCATGCGAGTGTCCCTCACAACCGTCATTAATTGAGCTTCAAAAGCAAAACCACCAGCGATACAGCCTGTGACAGAAAAGCAAACACGCTTCCACTGCTTTTTTATCATTCTGCTACAGCTCTTTGCCAACGGTGCACCAGGTGGGACAACACTGCACCAGCACTGCAGAACTTTCCATAGCAGACTCCACCAAGCTCATTTACATAAAAGACACCATGTCTGAATGCCAAAAACCACTTTACCAGACAGATGAAGGCATCAATGTTACATACGCCTTGTAGGAGAAGGGCACAATTTTAAGGCTGTGTAGAAATTCCACTGAAGTAGCACTCTGATCGTTTGCCATCTGTGGGAAAGAAAGGGCCACCTGTCTGATCATGTAGATTTATCAGCCATTTAAAAACACTTGGGTACCTAATGAGCACTTGTATTACTGGGAAATTCCAGTATTTTCAACCAGGTCTTGCTCTCATGAATGTGGTGCTCCTGTCTTTAGGCCCGCATGTTCTGATATCCTCGTGTTGGTGTTGTTCCTCGTACATCATGATTAATGTTGCTTCAGAACATCATTGCAACATTCACGTTGCTGTGATGTCATAGCTTTGCGACTCTGGGGTAAAAAGACTTGAAGAATAAGCATATGGGAGACTGAACCTTTCAGATGTGTTTAACTTCGTCAAGGGGTCTTTTTTAACCTTAACCTTTGTTTCCTAAACTTAACCAAATATTTTTGTTCCTAAACCTAACAAAATACTTTTATTCCCTAAAGCTGACTAAGAGTTTTTGTTCCCTTAACCTAATGAAATAGTTTAGTTTCTTTAACCTAACCAAGTATTTTGGTTCCGTCAACCTGACCAAATAATTTGAGGGATTCCCACAAAACAATTTAACTTTAAAATGTGCAACATTTTCTTGCAGGGGAGCAAGGCGGCCTGAGGTCAGCCTTCCATAGTCTCACAAAATCCAATGGGAAACACTGACATTTGCTGCCTCGACCTAACCAAACTGCAATGAAAACTGAAAAGATACGGAAAAGTTAACATGTCTTAATAATGTCTCTGGAGTAGGTCCTATACATAACCCATTCAGCCATGTCTGCTTGCAGCAAAGACGTTGTTGCTTCTTTGTAACTTGCAATGATGACCCTGATGTTCCAGGAACAACAGCAACACAGTGATATCAGATATACCCTATTACCCTCCTGTTAACTTTACTCTCACAACTGCCGTTAGAGATCTAGAAAATGACAATTCCAGTGAAAAAAATTGTATGAGAGGAAATAGCAATGGCCTTCTAAAAGCTTTCAAATTTCACTGGCTATTATAGTCGACAATTTTTGCTTGTGGAGCAAGTTGCCGCCTAACCATCGATTGAGTTGTGTGTTTTGTACTGGAATTTCCCTTTAACTGTGTACCAGAAGCTGGGACGTATTTGACAAATCCTGTAGGCGAAACTAACGGGTCTTGTTCATGTGTTTTGATAGATTAATTGGTGCCGCGACGGGACTGGAGGTGGCCAGGCGAGGCGCTCATGAGTGGGTAGAAGGACAAATGGACTAACAGACAGACAGGCGCTGGCGAGTGAGAGGAACAGCAAAACAAAACTCTTTCAGGGTGCCAAGTTATTTTTTCAGTTCCAGAAGAAAGTAACACCGATTAAACATTCAAGTTGAGGTGGGAAACAAAACACTGAGCAAGAAGTAGATGTCGTGTGGTAATATCAGAGGACCACAATCTGGTCCTCATGTTACATAATGATTGTGTTCAAAGGTACACTTCTGATTTTGTCACAGCACCAATAGTACCTCTAAACTTCCTCTGAGCTCACTGTTGAGTTTCAAAACATCAACTGTGAACTGAGAGGACATTTCTGACCTTGTAGATGCTGTTGGCTACTTCTGAAAAAAAAATAAAAAAATCAGGGAGTTTATCTTTAAGAACTGTATCGTGAAAAACCGAGGTGCATGCTGGAGCAGAAATATAACCGCAATCTCATAGCTTTATTACTTGACAAATATTTTATTAAGTTGCATCATTGTAGCAACATTTTTATTTTTCTCATTAATATCTTAGTTTATGTCCATGATAAGAATTGTATTGTTTTCATTCTTATTCTGTATTGTATTTTACCGCATTGACATGTATTAAATATTTCTGTGTATGCCTTCTGGATACAATCCAGGAGGTGTGTACGTACTGTATGTTTGTTTGTGCCTATTATCATTTGTAAAAGAGCAAAGTATTTTGCTTATTGCACAAGACCAAAACAACTGAAAGAAAACAGAGAAATAAACCCATAAAGTGGGGTGAAAATGAAGCTATGCAAAGCAAAGAATTTGTCTTGTTTAATTTTATTTTCCGTTTTTCATTTTGCCCTAGACAAAGAAGCTTATAGATAAGCTTTTAATGATTGACGCAGGTTGCTATGGGAGTTTATAGATATATGTGTATGAGAGGTCAGTCACACGTTGAACGCAGGTGACAAGGCAAACATTTCACAACATTTACAGCCAGTAAACATATTCATAAGAGATAATAATGTTGCACAAGTGTGTTTAGCTGGCAGTACACAGTGATCTATTCAATATTCTGACTGCTAAAAGATGAAATTGGCTAATCAAAAATGATGTGGCGTGATCCCTGACAGTAAAACAAGCCCATATCTGGAAGCTACCAAGCTAGCTAAGGCTAACAAGCTGTCTGCAATCACACATCAAGGCGAATTTCATCTCAGCTGGCTCGTGTGAGTTTAGTTGTGGGATCCTTTGTGTTTTTTCACATTATTGACATGAAATTTGCAACCCGGGTGAAGACATCAATCCCGAAGCAATTTTACAGTGAAGCCAAATCTGTTGCCACTGTAGGCTTACTTTACTGTTAAGCTGTTTGGAGTATGTCGCCCTTAGATTACGGCTTCTTATCCTGTCAGCAGTGCTTCCACCACTCCATCAGCGCAACACTTTCATGGCTTACATGTTCTCATTCCTACTTATTGCTTTCAGCTGCAAACTTCTTATTTCATCAAATTTTGTGACTCCATTGTGTAATCAAACCTGAAAAGACTGATGTACACAGCCGATATCACTGTTACCAGTTCCTGCTCTGTAGCTGGTCTTTTCACTATGTACTTCTGGTAGCTCCAAACATTACATAACTCAGTAGTTACCGAGACCAGCTGTAACCTCACAACTGGAGGGACAATACACTGCTGAGGGATGAAAGGTATATGATCCCAGGGGAGAGATGCAGAAGAAGAGCTGTAGAAGACAAACAAGAGATACAAAAATTCTGACAGTTAAACCCAAAAGGTAGAAGAAAGGAACACAAGCCTCTGTGCTGATGGGCAAATGTAAGAAACCACATAGTTTCAATTGGGTACAAGAGTGTTTTTTTTTAACTAGATCACTGAGACATAGTTCTAAAATCGTGAAATGTCATTTGTAATACAAAAAAGTTTATTTTTGGATTTTATAGGGATCTAAAAATATCCGGCTGATAAGAAAGACACTGTGACTCAACAGGATCTAAGTTGGAGAAGAGAGAAAGTAGTCCAAATCTATTTTAAACTTGAGAGGGGCACTGTAGTAGAGTGTGGACGGACAAACATGAAATCTTCTTAAGAATGTGACTGTCCTGTCAGTCCCACAGGACAGTCACTGACATGTTGAGTGACTTTCATTGAAATTTCTTTTGCTCATTACACGCCTCTTGTATGTTGGACTTGGGACTTTGTTCACATCATTACCAGTGAGAGCGCAGAGAACAGGTGGCATGTCGGTGCCATCTTGAATAGGATATCAAAGACATGGTGTGACACTGAGCCTCCCAGTGACCTCAATACAAGGAAGGACAAACAGTCATTTTACAAACGTTATGGTTGAGCTTTATGTGGGGGTCCTTTAGTTAGGAGAAAAGAGCATAAAAGAAAAAAGTCATTAGCTAAAGTTAACATGTCTTCAATCAAGAGCATTGGAAGGTTTTTTCAAACTTTATTAAAAAAAAAACACAGTGTAGGTCCATCATATTCTGATTATAAGTGGAATATCAGGGTCTGTATAACATACATATGGTCTCGACAGTCTTCTAATCTTCCTGCATGAAAAATAAAAAGCTGCTGGAGCAAATGTGTATGAAAAGAGAAAGGATAGCACAACAGAATGGTGATGCCACTCCTGCAGACCTGACCAGATATTACTTAACATTTTTTACTGGTTTTGTAGCAGTAAATATTTAAACCCTGCCCTTATCAAGAGTATATAAAAGGATTTGGAATGTTAACACCTCTCTACAATGACTATCACACGTTAAACAATTATATCTTTTCCCACTATTTTGTTCTGACATCAGCATGCCATTGCCATTAAAAATTGCTGGTAAATATTGAATATTGAAGTTAAAGATTTTTTACAACTGGGATTTTAATGGACAATTGCAACCTTGAACAGACACCCATTTTGAAATTAAGGTATTTTTTTATAGAAACTGTCAAGACAGATTGAGATGCGGTCAACATTTTCCAGAAGCTCTTGCATGCTCCATAACCAAGTATGATGCCTGATTTTTTACGTTGCAACAGGAGTCCAATCAGATTTCAGGGCTGGACCTTGTATGGCCACTTTAGACACACCCCTATCAAAGTGAATAGAAGCCTCCTCCAGGTCAGGGCAGGTCTGTACACTCCACTTTAGTCAGGATCAGTCTCAGCTAGGAGACAGGTGAGTCATTTACAGATTATTCAAAACTTACTAAAAACTGGCAAATTAATCAAGACATTTGTCAATATTATGACAGATGCATGAACGTAAAATGACAAAGATATTTTTTTTTTCTGAAAGTGTCAGGCAGTTTGCTCATGAAATTATTTACCATTTTGGTCAAATTCCACTTTTGTAAGAACATTAAATAGTTCAACTAAGAGACATCTAAATCATCTCATGGTGTTTGACTCTTGAACACAACGCTCTCAGAGTGCTTTTTCATGCTGTGGAAAGTGTGGCACAGAGATTGCACCATCTTAATTATCTAAATAACACATATTAATATGTATTCTGCTGCTATAGTAAATAAAGAGGCAGATTATTTCTGGCTTAATTGTTTTCCAAAAGCAAAGCCATGAGTTGCCAGAATAAGATTTTTTGAATGCTTTCTTTGGTGTTGGAGGGAGTTATCAACATTTTGTTAATAGAAATACAATTTGTGACAGTTTTCACAAGTAAATGTGAAAAACTGTTCACTGTTGGCCCATCTGCATTCTAGTGGCTGTGTAAGGGAAATGCACAGATGTGTTGTTGACTTATGGTCACATTTCCATTGAGGTAAGGGGGCGCGATGGAGATGAAGATGTAGTATGTAATATTTACAAAATTAATGAGGTAACAATACAAACCCAGAAATATGTAACAAGCTGTTCTAAGGACACACACACACACACACACACACACACACACACACACACACACACACACACACACACACACACACACACACACAGGCTGACACACCGGGGTGGATGCTTCCTCTTGACTGGAATAAACCTGTTCATCCCAGCCGCGCACACACATAGCATGTAGTAGACGGCGACGCGCTGTAGCTGCATTCACGTCCTACGATGAAATGAGTAAAAGTAGACTTCAGCTCGCGGGAAAATATTGTTAAATGTAGTTTCGTGTGTTCACGTCATTCAGCATTCATAGCAGCCTTCACTTGGCAAAAGGAATTATTGGTGTAAATGATTAGATATATCTAGCCGTTTGGAGACACCACATTCTTTAAAAGCAAACAGCTCAGCTGACACAGGCCTGCTCAGGTGCGGTTTTAACGATCAGCACAGAAACGCAACCTCAAAGATGGAGGGGAGGGGTTGGAGAGAGAGGGGGGCGGAGAGATGGAGAGAGAGAGAGGTGGCGAGAGAGAAAGAGAGAGAGACTCTCACGAGGGACGGCCTGCGCGTTCACGAGGCCGTGTGATTTGCGCGCTTGAGAATACCGGCTTGAGCCGGTAAAGAGCTGCCAGGAGAGACAGGAAATAATTGAGTGAAGACAAAAGATGCAGCTCGCTGTGATGGGAGGGAAACAGAGCGGCGCAACTGACGGATTTACCGACAGTTTGTTAATTTAGCAGAAGCGGGAAGTGGCTCGGATATTAAAAATTTAAAGAACGAAACGCTTTTCTACGTAAATTATTGTTCCTCCAGCCTCGCCAATAGACCTGTATTCCATTAAAGCCACAATGCAATAAAGACGAGTTAATAAAAGCGGCTTTGCTACTGCTGGAGGCGGCTTCTCCAACCTCTCCTGCCGGTAAGTCAGATGTCAGCCCGGCGGGTCCAGCCGGAGGATGCTGTGCTCATGTGGCGCAGTGTCTGCTGCTCCGCTTTGTAACATGAACAACTAACGTCTGCTAATTCTGTAGTGTCTGACAGTTAGCCAGAAGACATGTTGTGTGATTCATTATATTACCACACATTAATAAACCAGTCGTTAGGCCCGACAGGAAGGCAGGCACGCGGATGAATTGTTCACCGTGAGAAATATGGGTTCTCTCTTCGTGTCTGTGTGAGATAACGTGTGGGGATCAGAGTTAACCCAGCAGTCAGGATAAGTAAGTCAGTGCTGGCTGTCCCGCTGCCTGTGTCGGTGGGTAGGAAACCCCTGCTGCAGTGCACTGACATCATCCTCCTCCTCTGCACTGCGGTGTGCCGTGCCCGCCCTCACAGAGGGGGTTCCTTGGTTTTGTCTCGGGGCACCTGAAGTTCCAGGTCCAGTGCTCTTCGCTTGCTTCTCATATAACCTACTGAATTTGAATTCCTATATAATGGTTATTTGGAATGATGACAGTTCTGTGACGTCAGTTTCTGGCAAAGTGTGACATCTTTTTACTGAGAATCTGGGTCAGAAGTATTTTAAAGGACCACTCTGTAGTTTTGGTGAATAAATATTAATGTGAACAGAATGATCTTCACTGACAGGTTTTTTAATGCCTAAACAAACTAAATAAGCGCCATATGTTTCCACGAATGAATAAACTATATAAACAAACTGTCCCTAATGGACAACACGATGTATACTATTTTACTTTGTTTATATGTGGCGGACCCTGCCACCTTTCTAGCTTCAAACAGTGTTCTGGGACATTGTCTCCTTCTGAGAATAGCTAGTTTATTCACTTATTGGACAAAATACATATTTCTGAGTTTGTATTATTACCTCTTTAATGTTGTAGATATTAACATTTGAAGTTTGAATTTCTTCTCCAAAACTACAGAGTGCCCCCTTAAGGCGGGAAGCATACGCTGCCCATTGTCTTTCGGCCATGACATTAATGTCATTGAACAAGTTCAAGTAGTCTGAGGAGTCGAAATTGTATCAGACTACACTACCAGTGTATGAATCTGATTGAGAGAATGCCAAGAGTGTACAAAGCTGTCATGAAAGCAAAGGGTGACTACTTTGAATAATATAAATATAACATATTCTGGTTTAGTTCTATTTAGCTCATGTTGCTCTTCACTGCCCTCTCTCCAAAGAAGAGAGCACCAACAGATCACACAGTGCACAACAGCAACTGCTGCTATCTGGCACGAGTGTGAGCCAGCTTTAAAGCCCCAGTCTTAAATTGGTTAGGGGGATCACGTGTGATCCATCACTCACTATTGGCAAGGAGGGGACAACACTTGAACACATCCACAGCACTATTGCTGTAACAAGTAAATGTATCTGGTATTCAAATAGTTAAAAAGTTTGACATTCAGTCAGACTCCGTAGCCTCAGCTGTGTCTCTGCTGCTTTTCAGCTTGTCACAGCAGCCACACCTTCACTGATGAAACATCAGCGCTGCTTTACATTGTGCTGCTGTTGTCTTAGTGATGTAACTATATAAGGTGATATGTTTATATCCTTCTCGCAGCCACGCAGTCATTAGATCCTAGTGGAATACTGCAGTGAGTTAAGGGTTAAAAAATATTTTGGTAAACCATTCTGAATACTGATCATGCTGCGCAGTCACCACACCTTCATTTGCATGGACGCTGAATCATTAGAGAACACTCGTTTCCTCTTTTTACTTCTCATTGCTCAGTCACACATGCTGTACGTCACAGTCCAGAACACATTCTGAAATGAGGAACAATAAAAGCCGAACTAGACTAGGAATGTGACAATATATTATTTTATGTTGGATGGGGATGAAAACACTCAGGGTAAGTTAATTGTGGTGAATTTTCATCATCAGGATATCAGGATGATTGACTTTTGAAAAGCTGTCTAGCTCAGTAAGGTAGGTCCCTGTTTGATTTCCTGACTTATTTTGAATTGACACTTGGGGGAGACACATCTTTCCAGTGAGTCCAGAATCCTAAACCGGTCACCATGGCTACAGGGTCTGCTTGTCCATTGTCCGCTTACCACAAAAAACTTCAATCTGATGTGTGAAAATAATGGATTTAACCATTATTACAATACATGTTACGATAGAGAAGTTCCAGTATCTTACAAAAACCTTATTCTAAACCTGATGCTGAGACCTTTAAAGTTGAAAACACTGATCGCTGAGATTTCAAACCAGTATGCAACATCTTGATTTCCACGTCCACAGGTAAAGGTGCGTGCGATTAATGCTCCCAAAAACTCAGTGAGTTACTCAGCATGTGACCAGTAAGGTCCATATATAGACCTCACCTGATAAACACAGATGTGTGTGTTCCAGAACAAGCTCTATCATTGAATTGTTTACAACAAGAACATGTCAGTACTATGTGATCCAATACATCAGTGTACTGTGTCTGCACACATGGTAAAATGGTGATGAAAAGCTTCCACATAAAGAGGACTTTGCCATTATTTACCAGTTCCGTAAAAAATGTTAGCACACAAACCTTTAACTACCAAATGTTTGACATGTTTGTCTCAATGACCGATTGAAATATCACCGAATGATTCCAGGTCTTGTTACAGATATATTTAACAATTAATCAAATGCAAAATGGAAAATAAACAATGAAAGACAATGACGTAAATTGCCACATACATTGCAGCTATCAGGGCGTTTTTAGCCTCCTTTAGCCCAATGTTTTGGTGTTTGAGTGCATTTTGTGTTTAATCCATTGTGACAGCTGTTTTTCCAGCAGCAGCTGTGTTTGTCATAAAAGTATTTTCTGTGGTGGAATTCTTCTGCCCCCAAGTGGACAAAACCATGAACACACTGATGATGTGTATATGCCTCCCTCCAGGTGACCTGCTGCAGCCATGAGGATGCTGAAGTCCCTTCACTGCTTGGGTCCAAATGTTTACCCAGAGGTGCCTGATGGCGGCTGGGGCTGGGTTGTGGCTGTAGCCTTCTTCGTGGTGGAGGTCTGCACCTATGGGATCATCAAGAGCTTGGGCGTCTTCCTTCAGGATATAATGGACGAGTTTGGGGAGAGCAACAGCCGAGTGTCATGGGTCATCTCCATCTGTGTCTTCATTTTTACCTTCACTGGTCAGTCACTTTTTCCCTAGGATTGCTGTCATTGCCACTTAATCTGCTGATTATTTTCTCAGTTCAATTATGAATTGTTTACTGTAAAAAATGTGAGAAATTGCTGAAACATACCATTGCAGTGTTCCGCAGTCTAAAGTGACGACCTCATTTACCTGTTTTATCCAGGCACCCAGTAATGTTACTTTAATTGACAACCAAAATGGCTGTTAGTTGGACAGAAGGAGCAGACATCACTACATGCTCTGGAAAGTTATGATGGACATTTTTCCACAATTTATTGTCTCAGTGATAAATCACTTCATCGTCAATGTGTTTGGCAGATTAATCGACAATAAAAAGAATCATTACTTGCAGCGATTGAACATACTATTACCCATTTATTGCAAAGCAGCAAAAATTGGACTAATCATCCTCAGTCTTAGTATGAATAAACTGCCTATAATAACTGTGAACCATCCACAAGCATGTACAGTCATCAGGGCAGACTGCACAGTAATAACACACCTGATGAGTTCAACAGATGGCTGTAATGACTGTGCTGTCTTCCACCCTCACCCCAGCCCCATTGTCCACCTTGCTGAGCAACCGCTTTGGTCATCGTCCAGTGGTGATGATGGGAGGTTTCCTCATGAGCCTGGGAACCATCACCTCCGCCTTCACCAGCTCCATCAAGGAGATGTACATCACCATCGGCATTGTTTCAGGTACTTCTCAAACTTGTCAGTACCCATCAGCTCATCCACTCCTCATCTATCTGTATGTGTATGTATATTCCTGCCGATGTGTCTGTTTGTGTGTGTCTTTGTGTATCATTGTAATGTACCAATTAGAGTGTGCTCCTGCAGATGTGCTTGTCTTGTTTAACAGTCTGTTATGAAAGAACTTAAGGGATTCCTAGTGGTGCAAACAAAAAAAGTGTGAACCAATCTATTTCTTGCAGAACTGTCCATTGAATGCGAGGTGATGAACCTCTTCTAAACAACTTGCAGTGAGGTCTACTCAACTGTCTTAACTCTCTAGGAATGACTGGCAGAACAGCCAGAGCAGGAAAAACTGAAGCAGCAAACCAAAAAACACTAAATTCCTTTTCAGATGAGTATTGATGGAGCAGGAGGCTGAGGAGGATGGAATAAATTGACTGAATGAAAGGAATGGATTGGATGATGAACACATTTGTGAATGACTTTTGTATCAGTGCTTACAAACTGTTTTTCTTAGTAGCTCTCCCACTGTGATTGCCATGTCTGCCTCTGAAATGGACCACAGCTAACTTGGCGCTCCCTTCTTCTCTCTGTCTCTCTTTTTTTGTCTTTACATGCATTTTGTCTTTCAGCTGCAGCTGTAACAGAGCTGAATCATCTCACACAGCCTGCCACCTTTGACAAAGAAGTCACGTGACACCTTGATTTTGACCCACTCCCCTAGCCACGCAGTTTTCCTACCATGCGGGCCAGTGGCTGTCATGTCCCCTTTTCCCCTTCTGTTTGTTTACAGGCCTTGGCTACTGCCTCACCTTCCTCCCCACCATCACCATCCTCACCCAGTACTTCTCTAGACGACGAGCCCTCGTCACCTCCGCCTCTTCTTCTGGAGAAGCCTTCGCCATATGTGCATTTGCTCCTGGTGAGTGTTCAGTAACACAAGGCAGTTAGCTAAGAAATAAGCATAATAATTACTTACGCTGCCATTATGAAGTGGTTTATATTGCATTTAATTGTTCATTCAAGCTGAAAATGGTCATTGGCTTAAACTTGATCAAATATAAAATTCGTAATAATGGTGATAATGAAGTATTCCTAAAGTTGTAACTCAAGCTCCACTGTTTTCCAAGGCTTCCAACCGCATCTGGTCAGTGGAGGGGGTTTGCTCGGTTGTCAGGGATGGTTTGGATATCATTCAAAACCTTGGTCATGTGATAATATAACATTAGCAGGACATGTAGAATTGGTTATGGCAAGTTCACACAACAAGATTTGATCCTTTTGGAGGCTGCTGTCAAAAAGCCCCAAATCAGATACAAAACAACATGTGAGAACCTGTTCAAAGACCCTCCAGGTCCACAGGATATCTGGAAGGTTAATTCTGTGTTGGAGTCGCAGATAGGTGTGAGCAGACTCTCCTCCCGTTCTCCCTCTCTGCTCTGCTGTTACGAGCAGCAACTCTCTGTTTCAGTATGTGTAACAGTGCATCCTTACTGGACCACAGAATGAGTAGTTGTTCCACGTTTTACTGCAAAAATAATCTTTGCTGTGGGTTACCATTAGCAGTGACTTTATCCAGCTCTCATGCAAAGTTTAAAGTGACTTTGATGTTATTCAGAAGAGAAACATCTTCACTGAAGGATTTTTTAAATGTCTAAATAAACTAAGTAACTCTCTTAGGTTTCATGACTGAATAAACTGAATAAACAAACTGACCTTGAAGGACAACACAATTTATACTGTTTTACTTTGTCTCCATGTAGCCTCAATCAGTGTTCTGGGATCAGAACATCCTGTTTATTCACTTATGAAAAAGAAATACATAATTCTGAGTTTGTATTTTGACCTCATTAATATTTTGAATAATAAAATTCTGAGGTTGAAATTCTTCTACAAAGCTACAGAGTGCCCCTTTAAAGATAAACTGTGAGGAGTCAAGCATTAATCAGCTAATCTTGCTAGCACTGTCTATACTTATTGGTCGTTTCACTGTATTCTGCCTAATGCAGTGTTGTGGTGCCTCACCTGCTTAAATGTATCAGAAACTATGTGTGTATATTGATTTTTGTGGAGTTGTGACTACTGGCCACTGTGCTGACCAGCAGTTTAGCACTTCTCTGCTTTACTAGTCAAATAGTAGAAATTCCTGTTGGGTTTGATGACGACAGAGCAGACTCTAGACTAGCAGACTGTGAGATGTGATTGAAAAGCAGAAAAAAATAGTAAGTGGACCTTCAGTATAAAATAATGACCTCAGCTGTCCTCTCTCCACAGCCTTCACTGCACTGAAGAGACACATTGGCTGGCGCTACTGTCTGGTTGTCCTTGGCATCTTGCAGGCTTCTGTAATTGGCTGTGGGCTTCTCCTTCGCCCAGTCATTATTAGGCCAAAGCCAGTAAAGGAGGACAATGAATCAGATAGAGAGCCTCTGTCTCTAAAGCAGCTGGAGGCCATTTACGAGCTGGAGAATGAACAAACCAAGACCTCCATCAGCTCAGGAGTGTCCCAGGGCTCTGAGGACTCAGGTGTAACCTCTCTCACTGCTTCAAATGGAGACCTCTGGACTGCAGGAACTGAAGCTAAGGCTCTAATGGAGTTTGGAGTGCAAGAGAAAGAGGGCCAGGAGCAGTCACTGTCCACACCTCCCATCCTGGTTGAGGAGAAGGATGAGGGCGAACTATCAAAGGCAGAAGCGGGTCCTCTCCAGCCCTCCAGACCCAAACTCCTGGACTTCTCTGTGCTTAAAGACAGTGCTTTCATCTGGTACTCCCTCTTTGGCTTATTCGCCACGCTGGGCTTCTTTGCCCCGCAGCTCTACATCATTGAACTGAGCAAGAGCCGGGGAGTGGAGCCCAGCATGGCCTCCTACATGCTCTCTGTGATGGCTGTGGCTGAGATCTTTGGCCGCTTGTCTATTGGGATGGTGTTGAACAAAGTCTCCTGCAGGAAAACCTTGGTGCTGCTGGCCTGTGTGGTTGTGCTGTGCCTGGTGCTGGTGGCCTTCACTATCGTATGGGAGTTCTGGGGCCTTGTGGTGTGCTGCGCCCTCTATGGCTACTTCATGGGCACCGTAGGCTCCACTCACGTCCCCATGCTGGCTGAGGAGGACGTGGTGGGCATCGAGAAGATGGCATCATCTGCGGGAGTGTACGTCTTCATCCAGAGCTTCGCTGGGCTTGCAGGGCCCCCACTCGCAGGTACTTTACTGTATAACTTCCCTCTGTTTCCACTCATCAGCGAACCTCTCTGCAAATCCTAACAGCTATCTCATCTGTCCCTCCAGGTGTGTTGGTGGATGTCACACTGAACTATGGTGCGGCCTTCTACTCCTGCGCTGTGGGCATGGGCATCAGCGCCATCTGCCTGGCTCTGGTTGGCCCTGCTAAGTCCGGCATGTGCCAGGGGCGGAGCAGAAACAAAGAGAAAGGCAAGGGCTCAGAGAACATGGAGGAGACGCAGGACAACGACGAGCAAGACTTTTTGGAGGTGGACTTGGAAGACAGTCCGGTGAGACGGGCTGTGGAGCAGGAAAATGCTGTTAATGTAATATGAGTCTTACCGCAGCATGACATCACCTGACAACCAATGACTCACCACCAGGCCCAACAACAAATACAGATGCTCTGCGAGAGGCTGAAGGAATGTCTTCACAGCTGCTGCTGGTTCCAAATCTCAGGTGTCACTCTCTCGCATTTTGACAGGCTTGAAGTTCACTACTACCCAGAGAGGTAGCAGCCTCCCCTCTGAGACCAAAGGCACATCAATGCTGAGCACACGGTGTCTCTCCTTCGCCATTTAACAAACTTCCACAGATTACTGTTCCAGCTGCTGAGGACACAAACGTACTTTGTTATAGTTTGATTTCATTTTCAGCAGGATTACTTCTATCTCAGGAAGGAAGTGTTCCCATGAAAACTGAAACATCATCAACACCAATGTGGTTAAACAGTCATGATATCTGGCTGAAGACTCTGTGACATCAGGACTGTGATGTGCTTGTTGGTGGTGGCTCATGCGCTGGAGCTTTTCAACAGCTCATTCACTCCTGCTGAACACCTGCATCTTGTGTTTTGTCGCACTCAGCAACCATGTAAAAGTCACTTCTGCTGAAAAGTCTAAAGAGTGAAACACACACACACCTCGTGGCTTTAAAATGTAAGTTATGTATCCCCTTGTAAAGGAACTGCAGACAATTTACCTGTATGCATCTGAAGCATGGAGAATAATTTCACTACCACTAAAGCTGGACAAGATAACTTACTCATGCAGTTTGTACATACACTTTGTCTCCTGTCTGATGGTCTTATGCACATGTAATTGAATTGGATTTCTGGCACTATGGAAACTAAAGCAATACTGCAGCAGTGTTCACTGTCTGTACATGGAGCCTGTGTTCTATGATACCGGGGTCTGTGGGATTCACTCTGCATGAACCTAAGAAACGTACTCCTCCTCAGTTTTGTACAGCTTTGGGTAAAAGTCCTGCCTATATCTATTACCATGATGTCATGATCCTGTTGACAGACTGTAGAATGACCTTGTGACAAGTGACAAAACTGAAAAGCAGTCATGATACAAGAGTAGAGCCTGGTTTACAGTGATTTATTTCCATTGCTAACTGAAGAGAGTGTGGGACTAGAGATGATACACTTACATGTATGCAAAGGTGTGACAGACCTCCTGTGGGAGTTCCTCCTGCAGCCTCAGATCGTCTCTGCACCCACCACAACATGACCACCTGTCCCTGATAATCACTGTATCATCTTTATTTAAACTGTTTATACAATGATTTTATGTCCCTTTTTTAATAAAACTTTTTCATTTTGTTTTAAATTGAATTGAGTCATGGGCAGGTCCCTGCCAGTTGAGTTCTGTACTTCTTTCATTTTGTATTTTCTAAATAAAATCTCCTTCACACTTGGATCAGTTTTGTATCTGTGGTGCACGTTCTCACCTGATGATGCTGCTGACGTCCATAAACAAACGCTTTATTCCCCCGACACTTCGACACTTGAGACAACATGATTTGAGGCAGATAAAGTGAATTCTCATTCAGCTAGCATAACTCTTTCAATTCTTACTTACCATTTCGGTTATCTGAGCTACTACATGAATAGGTGCTAATGCAAATAATTTATCACAATAAGGGATTGTGAATCATACATACATTCATTTGTACCTGTTAGTGTTGTCACAATGCTGAAGCTTTGATGCAGTACCTTGAAAAGATTTAACACTCAATACTCAATATAATAATGTGAAAAAGTGGACATTGAGGTCATGAGATTTTCAATTTGTATTAAAAGATGAAGACAACAGGCATCCTGTAGGGCTCGGCCTATAATCAGATGATCGCTGGTTCAATTCCCTGGCAACACGTCAAAGTACCTTAAGCACAATACTGAACCCCAAATTGCTCCTGGTGAGCAGTTGGCACCTTGCATGGCAGCCTCTGCCATCAATGTATGAATGTGTGTGTGAATGGGTGAAAGTGTTGTAAAGTGCTTCGAGCAGTCAGTAGGCTGGAAAAGAGCTATATTAATACTAGTCCATAGTCCATATACTGAGGCAGAGTCCTTACATATGGGTTTGATTCCAGCCTGGGCGCTTTGCTGGATGTCATCCCCCCTCTCTCCCCCGGTTTCCTGTCTTTCCAGGGCTGTCACTATCAATAAAGAAAAATATATATACTTTAAATTACTTGTAGGGGAGGCAGGGCTATATGGGCACAACAGCAGTGCATGAGTTAATGTCAATGTAATAAATGTCAATAAAAATCCCCCACTCACCTTTGTGGGCGGTCTTGTGTTCTTCCTCCCTCATCTTGGACCAGAGGCCTGGGACCTTGAGGGAAGTATCTCAGCTGGTCTTAGGACAGCAGTCCTCTGGACAGATAACTTGGCTGTTGGTCCTGGAATCTGCTGGAGCCACTCTTCTAGTTCTGGGTTCACAATCCTAAGTAGCACTCCAAACATCGCTGGGACCACTGTTGTCTTCACCCTCCACATCTTCTCCAGCTCTTCTTTCAGCACTTGGTATTTCTCAAGCTTCTTGCATTCACTCTTCTGGAAATCTATCACCACTGCCTTCTTCTGATGTTTGTCCACCACAACTATTTCTGTTTGGTTGGCCGTCACGTGTCGATGGTATGTACCGTGCAGGGGTTTGTCCTTCCATGATGTTTCCTCCAGCTCTTCCTTCTCCTCCTCACAGAGTTTTTGTTGCCTAAGGTATTCACTAAGCAGTTGTTCACCTGGAGCCATCTTCCTGAAGTACTCATGGATCTGGATAGTAGCTTTGACACTCACTAGTCTGCCTTCCTTCCACTCAGTGCACAACCTCTGGACACTGGACTTGGGATGCAACCATCCATCATTGTGAGGAGCTTCCTTGTCTTGATATTAGTGGCCTGTATCTCCTTCTTTTGGCCAACTTATTATACCAGTGAGGTATCTGATGGCTGGCAGGGCGTAAGTGTTGATTGCTCAGACCTTGCTCTTACCAGTCAGCTGACTTGCCTATATGCAGGTATCTGACTGTGGCTGCTTTCCTAGCGACCTCCTCATGGTTTACATTTGCTTGAAGGATCCCCAGGTACATGTAACTATCTATGTCTGCTGCCTTCTGGTAGTTCAGCCCCTTCAGTTTGGATCCTCTTTCTCTCTTCCATACCACGAGACCACACTTATCTAGATTGACGTCTGATGTCATTGCCATAGATCCTGCTGATGTGAGTCGGTGAGTGGATGTCTCGCTCACTCCAGGCATACAGATATATGATATATATATACAGACATATGATATATATCAAGATCCATCATAACTGAAAAAGTCATGTCTAAACGACAAATCAAAAACATTTTGTTTCAATCCCAGTCACTAAACACTCTGGTTCTTTAAAAGAGTACTTAGAAAAAATTCTGAACTTCTGTGTAATGTCTTTCTCTTTATGAGAAAATAACCCTGATTCCTCCTCCTCGAGACTTCAACTATATGTCACAATCATCCCAGCCATTCATTCAATGTTACTAAAAGTAGTAGAACAGCGTTCTCTACTGGCTGAACAGCAGTTGTGTCTACGACACTCAGAGACTAATTTGTCATAATAATTTCACTCACGCATCTACAACAATGGGCTGTACACTATTTTTGTGTGTTAGTGTTAGTGACAGACAAGCTGGCAGACACAAACCACAATGGTCATCTAAAACAAGTTATGTGATAAAGAGAAGTGGCAACTTTTGTTGCATTTGTAAGAACATTTAACAGACTTACTGACTGCAACCGAAGCCTTTCTTTCTTCCTCACTCCTGGTGCATCTTAATCTTAATTTGAAACAATTAATGTAACTCTTCAGAGACTTAAACTTCAGAAACATCATGTGTCAACACACTACAGCTGTTGAAGCAGCCTTAACCTTTATAGCCTACATGTAATTTAGTGCTTGTTGAGGAACAGAGTTTAGTTTATATCTGTGAAATAACGATAAGGCAAAGCACAATATCCAAATCACATAATTTGGCAAACTGTGTGACAAAAAGCATTGTGCTGCAGAGATGCCCTGGTTAACAAAACCTCTTGTAGGACAACAAGTGTGTCAGGTATACACCAACAAATGTCACACCGTCATGATTTTAAAAGATTTTTTCTGTGAAAAAAAAAATGTTATCCACAATATATCTCTCCCACTGATCATGAACCATGTAGCAATCACAATATCTGTCAAAATAATCACAATAATTGAACCACATCATGCAGCCCTAAGGGTTTCCCCTCTCCATCTCCTCACTGATAATGGAAAACAAGACAAGACATGAACATACAGAGGGAACAGTTCCTGAGACCAGCATCACTGAGTATACACTAGACTGATGTAGATAACATGATTAAGTAAAACAATATGTCTGCCCAGTGTTTCTGCTTTATAAACATAATCAGAGATGCAACTCACAATTCTTTTCATCATTGATTAATCTGCATTAAAAAGTTGTCATTCATTTTTCATTCAAATATCAGAAAATGTTCTAAAATGTCTGCATGAGTCATAGGTGACATCATCAAATGTCTTGTTTTGTCTGAACAGCAGTCCCAACCACAAACAGATTCAGTTTACAATGATAGAAAACAGAGACAAGCAGACAATTCTCAAACTGCAGGAGCCTGGACCAGACGGATGATTTATAAAATGACCAAAACTATTAATCAACTTTATAGGCGCCATTTTTATTTCAATTCCATTCCGTCATGCTTGATAAATGTCTTTGCGAGCGTGGGATGCAGCACAAGCCCGCTGCTCCCGTCTCTTTCGACTGTGCTTATTTGTTAAATCAGCCGCTGAAGTTGCTTGTGAAGTTCACATGCTTGTGAATCAAACATCTGTTTGCTCCAGGCATCCATGTTTTCCACAGCAGGTGCACGAGATGCATGAGACTGGAAGTCGGGAAAACTGACTCAGAAGCATTTGAGGCGTACTTTGTGATATTGGGCTATAATAAACTATGACTCTCTGCAATACAGCGATTCCAATGACAGCACACACACTGACACGTCTTTTTAAAAAACAGTTGGATTTATTTATGAGAGTAGAAGGGTAAGACAGTANNNAAAAAAAAAATAAAAAAAAAAAAAAAAAAAAAAAAAAAAAAAACGGGAAGAGAGATGCGTTGTCTCACAGGACACCAATGTGTTTGTGTGGCATCATTAAAAAAACCTAAAACACAGTATAAAACTTTTGTTCGATGAATGAACAGTAGAGGCAGAGCTTGGAGAAGGAGGCACTAAACATCAGTATATTTGGCAGATCATTTGCAGAGTTTTTCCTGACTTGATTAAAGACAGATGAAGACTGGCATTAAGAGAATCACTAGTCAGTCCCATCATGATTATTTCTAACACAACATAACATCAAGTCACAGCTGTGGAGCAGTGTTGTCGCATAGTTTAGACTATGTAAGGTGACACTGGTTTCCTCTCACAGGTATTTACAAAGCGATGCTCAATATCCAACCAGAAATACGCCATCTGAATAATGGATTTATACTGTTGCAGTCATGAAAGTAATGTCAGATTCACAGAGAATACACAGGGTGCAGTGTACAAAACCAGAAATGTTAGAAGGCAAAGTCAAAGGCAGAGTCTTTCTGTTCATCGTGAGTAAAACAGGAAGTAGAAGTCAAGATAGATGGTGAACATGTGACTGCACTGACTCACATGCAACACAGTGAGTGTCCCACAGTCCAACAGGACAGAGGACACACACGACTCCCAGAGCACAGTGGCTGCAGCAACACAATACAGGACTGTCCTAAGACAGTAAGACGTTAATGTCCACTCTCTGCAGTGATTGGTCAGGTGTTTGGAGGTGTGAAAGTAGGCGGAGTTTGAACTTCTGTCAAAGGTCTCTTTTTTTCAGTCATCACACAAATACTTCCGTCAATTTTTGTGTGAATATCTAAGAGCAACAACATGAATGCTTTGAGTGAGTGGCTGTCCAACCGTGTGCACCGTTTCTATGGATCATGGTGTGAAGACCGCGAGATGAAAAGGAAGTGTAATACAGTCTGAATAAGGCTTTTCATTCTACTTTGTGGATGTGGATTGTAGCACACTTTTGCTTTCAGTTTTTTTTGCAAATGGTTTTTCCTGACTAAACCCTCATTTGTGCCGCATTGTATGAGGGGAAATCACAAAGCAGATGTGTCGCCGATTTAAGTTGATTTGACATTAATCGTACAGATGTTTATAGTTAAAAAATAGGATTCTTAGAAACTACATTTTTTAAATAAATGAAGCCCCTGACAGCATGTGGGACATCATCACTCAAACATCTGCTCATGCCCCTGTGTGACAATATACCGCCTGTGCTCTAATAATCAAATCCAAGTTTGTTCAGCATGGACAAAGGCCATCTCAGGGTACCGGCCAGTTCTGCTGTGACTGTGTCTGTGTAACAACAGGCTTTCTTCTGGCTTGAAGTGACACAGTCTGAATCTAGACAGATGGTTCTCTGCTGGGCTTTAGCTTTAGGCTGTCTGAGCAGACAGGGCATTGTGTTTGTCACAAACACACACAGAGGCTGCTTTATCCTGATACAGACAGTCTGACAGAGGCACTGTACAGTTTGAGGAATTCAGAGTTTCTGGTAGACCGCCCTGTTGGTCATCTTCCTCTTTTAGAGGTGGGAACACACACATAAAAATCAGCCACGTGACTTCACTGCTCCATGCTAACAGTGACAGTAGGCTAATGTTGGTCTTGGGGTCATGAAGTACTACACTTACCAAGCTATTAGGGACCCAGAGGGTCTGATTTGTTTCCATTACATTTATTCAAAACTGAACCCAACTGTTGCAGAAATATCAAAACCGCAGGTCTACAGTAAACTGAGCTGGATGACAAACTGCTTTCTGCCTTCAGCTGCAGCACCACAACTGGTTAGAACTGAGACAGAGGACCACAATTCAGCTAAAAAAATTCAAGCTAAAGGGTTCCAGTGTAAATGAGGAGTGAGGTTGAGGGGTGCTGGAGTGTCACTTGTGTGGTAACTGGGACAAATTCAAGATAAAACAGGCAATTTTTCAGTCTTTTTTTGGCGATTAGCTGCCATTAGTAAATACAACCCTTAGTTCAGAGACACAAGCAAAAACATTATAGTTACACCAATGTATGTAGAATGTCTGTGTTCCTCTTGAAAACACAAGACTATGCCCTTTCTGTTAAAGGCACA